>VWZT01010370.1:0-65068 GCA_013397055.1 Pachycephala philippinensis | reverse complement strand
GTGGTTAACAGTGGTTTTAAACCTATTTGTGCTGCTAATATTCCCCAGTCACGTCAGATGCTGCCCTGTTTGTGGTGTTCCCAGAGCTCAGGTGTTTTGTTTGATGCTCTCTCAGAAACAAAGAAGTGCTGAGGATCCTGGGTACTGCTGATAAAACCTCCCTGGCATTTCCCAGCCAGCTGGGAATGGCTGCTCCAGTGGTTCTTTGGGAGAGCAGAGCAGGATGAAAGGAGTCTGGTGAATCAGAACTTAGGACAAAAGCCAATAGAAAAATGTTTCCTTCAGTCTAATGTAAAACCTGCAGTGACCTGGAGAGGTGAGGAAAATCAAGGCACTTCAGGCACGTAGGGAATGATGAGGGGAATCCTGCATCAGATTGATAAAATACTTCCTTTTCCAGTGACTGGCAAATTTAGTCACTGTGATGTGCAAGGTAGGTAAGAGAAAACTAAAATCTGTTTGTCAAAACAGAATTACCTTTTTTTTTTTTTTGTATTTATTACTGTCCAAAATCCATGTCTATCAATTTTCCAGGGCTATGTAGCTGGAAGGGGTTTAGCCAAAGTGGTTTTCTCCTAATGAGGCCTCTTTCTCTTTCCACGTGTTTGTTGCAATAATAAGAGCACAAATAGCAGGTGGAACCAGCCCTAACGTGCTTGCCTTGTCTCATAACTTTTTAGCTCACATCCTGCCAGCAGCAGCTTTTTTCCTTAGTGCTGGGGTTATCTGAAAGAACTTTGAGGATCTGTAAATCCCGTGGTGACCTGGGCAGCACTGGGATGTAAATGACAGAGACATTGGAAATGCACCTTCTGCTTTGATTTCACCTCTCTAAATCATCATTTCTGGGATCTACACCTGAAAAAGGCTACTAAAGAGCTGACAGGAATTACTCTTGCAGCTGACTTTCCACACCATCCCTCAGCAGGGCATTCTCAGGACTGTGGAGAAGAAGGGATGTGACCACACTCCCACCTTCCCCCAGCACCAGATGGACCCCACTGGCCTTTCCTTCCCAATTGCCTGGGATTGGGATGTGGGACCAAAGGTTCACTAATCCCATTTCAGTGGCTCTGACATTCCGTTTTCTTCAATCTATTTAAGAGTCTAAAATGACTTGGTTTTTTCTCAAGAGGCAACTGGTGCTTACCTTTGGTGTTCCCTTCAGCCCTGGAGCTCCTGCCAGGTGGTGGCAGGTATTTCCCAGCAGGGCGGTGTTCTGCATCTGGAAAAGGAAGGACAGGAATTTTTATGGATTCACAGATGGGAAACCCTCACTGTCTGGGCTGGAGGGTGACAAAGGTAATTTTATTTAGCAGGGCAGATGTTCAACCTGCTATGAAATATTGAAGAGCTGTTCTTGAGACCTCTCCATTCCTCCCACAACAATAAAAACACAAGGAAAAAATGGAATTACCTTATAAAAGAGCTAGTGCAGGGTGCTGAAGTGCTTCAGCTGTGCTCCTTTGTTCCTGACAGTGGCTTTGGTGGGAAGGGCTGGCACTGCCATTACAACCTCCCTCAATAAAGTGAGCTCTGCTTCCCTCTCACCCTGCCTTTCCATCTCAAGATAACTTTAATTAAGGGCTGCAGTGCATGAATTCTTACAGTTTTAGACACCACTCTGGGATGTCTGATGCCTTCTCTCCTGAAGGCTCCTTTCCTGCTCACCAGTCCCACAGAGAACACCCACATAGTTCACTGACAAATCGAACTTGCTGTGAGCCTAAACCCAGGCTCTTTTCCCAGACAAATCTTTCTTCTTGGTATTCAGCAAAGCCAATTTGTTGCTGCACACTACCCAGGCACAGTGGGTTTGACACAAGTGTCTAAGTTTGTGTTGATGACAAAGGACTTTCCTTCCCCAAGGAAAGATAAAGGAAGGGCTGTAAATTCAAAGCACGAAGGCACTTATGGGACTGCATCACTCCCTCTCAGCTGATACATGGTGTTACCACAATCTTTGATTTCTCTCTGCTTCTGAGTAATCATAAAATCCCACAATGGCCTGGGTTGGAAGGAACCATCTTGTTCCAACTCCCTGCCAGAAACTGTCAAGCTCAGAACTGTTTCTTTCTGGGTGTGAGGAGTCAGGCAGTCCCAGTTCTTCTCTGAATATTTCACATTAAAAGAAAACAGTGGGAGCTTGTAGTCTGCTGCTCTAAACCATCCAGTATCAATAACCCCACAGTCTGCAGAGTGATTTAGTTTTAAGAGGCATGGCTATACATTTCCTGCTACAGGAGGAAACTATCAAATTTACTGTGCTGAAAGATCGATGCTGGCACACATCACTGAACTCTGAGAAGCTTCTGACAGCAAAGGTCTCCATTCCTCTCTTCATTCTCCTCCACGATAAAAAGAAATTATCAAGAAATCTGTGTTTTTCAGCTTGTACAGATTGGGCACACCTTCACCTCCCTGAGCACAGGGCAAGGCTGAGGCATCAAGCCGAAAGTCTGGCACCACAATTAGGGGCCCACATTTAGGTGGGAGAGCTCTTGGCCTCTGTTCTTCAGTTTCTCTTACAGAGGTAAAATGCATGGTATTATTTACTGATCCTGCCAATTGCTCTGATATCTAATTAGTACTTATGGAGTACCTCGAGATCATCAGAAAGGGCACCAGGCCAAGCACAACCACATTCATTTAATAGGCCACCTTGTAGACGACCTCAGCTGGCTCCTGCTGCTTTCATTGCCTCATCTTAATTCAGCCAAGCACAGAATTTACCCCCAAATTATGACGTTTTTCTGTGCCTGAGAAAACCCCCAGCGCTGGATTCCTTTGCCCAAGTTCAATCAATTCCCACACACCCTGAGGGTAACACAAACAGTCACAACGTGCCTTACCAGTTACAAAATCTGCCTCTGTGAAGAAGAGGATGGCTTGTCTGAAGGTCACCTCTGGGGTCAAGGCCATCAGTGCCTGTGGGAGGCTGTGAGCCGTGCTGAGCCTGTCCCTGCCCCGTGTCCATGCCTGCAGTGCAGCTCCGAGCGCTGGGAATGCGTCGATGGCCCGGAGCGCGCACACCAGGACAGGGCTGGACATCAGCGTGTCCAGGCTCCTCTGCCAGGGAGCATCTCCAGCCTCAAAAGGGGTAATTTCCCTGGCCTGGCACCGAGTGAGATGGGGCAGCCACTTCAGCCCTAGGAGCTCAAATCCTGAATCAGGCTCCGCTGCAAGTCAAGAGAAATGTTTTTAGCGCCACACAGCAGCTTGTATTTCGCAGAAGCTGTGCTTTCTTTTGGACACAAACGTTTTATTTCACGTCAGTTTTTTCCCTACACAAGTTCCAAGGGTGTTTTGACTTCTTTTTCATCCAGAATGGACTGTAAAGCAAATATAGGAATATACTGGGAAAACCCACGAGATGCAAATGCTAAGAAATGACATTCCAGTGAAGAACAAAAGCTGGGCTATCTGGGAAATCACCAGGGAGCCACAAGGAGCAAGTGCCATGATTTGATTAGAGAGCACAGCTAATGGAGGAGAGCTGAAAGGGAATCACTGAGAGTACACTGATAACAGTGTGGCTTGGCACAGCATAACCCATAATTATGGATCCTTTAGCACCTCTCATAACACTTTAAGCAGTGTTCATCATAGTAATAAATACAAGAGAATGCTGACTTGTCTCTAAAGTAGTTTCAGTGTTGTTGGGTTTGTAAAGTTGTCTTCTGACTGTGTAGCAAGGTATTTAGGGCTCAATCCATGAGTGCTGGAAGTTCCTGTGGGCTCAGATCTCAGCTACAGACCTTCACAGGATTTCAGGCAGTATTTCAACATAGCTTTGGGAGAGTTGGATACAACAGCGTGTAAGACAGGGGCAGACTTGTGCCCTTTGTGCCTACTCCTCCTGTGTTTTCACACCTCAGTGCAACCTGCACATGAAATTACATAAACTCCGTGTCCTGCCTAGGGCTTGGCAGCCCTTCTCATGCCTGTGTGAGCACCCAGCGTGGGGATGGCATCGCTGCTCCTCCCGCGGGGAACCGGAGCGTGAAGCCGTGAAGTTCTGCTCACCGAGGCTGTCACTGGACACAACAGAGCCTGTGACTCCCAAATTCCTGCCCCCGCTCCAGCCCAGCCTTACCTCCCAGTGCTCAGGGAGGGACACATTGCTCTGTGTTACATAAAAGCTCAGCAAGCCCAAGCACTTCTTGGAACTCATTTGATGCTCTCTGAAGCAAATGATGGCCACCCGAGCTGTTTGTGAAATGCAATGTGGCCTTGCCCACAACAAACCAAGATAAATCCTTCAGCTCTTTAGGCAGGTAACAAAGCACCTGCTCTTCCTGAAGCCCCTTCACCACATTTTCCATGACGTTCCTGCTATGCTACAAAGAGGATAAACTTTCCTGCCCAAGGTCTCCAGCCCTGCCCAGGAGCTGGGATCACCTGCACTCCGAGACTGATCCTTGAGGGCAGGAAGCAGGATCTGCTGGAGGAGCTCCCCAGCACTCTTCAGAGCCTGCATCCCAACCACTGTCAGCATCACCACTTGCTCCATCCCGGGCTCAGCAGCGTAGGTTCGGTGGCACAGAAAATCCAGAGGGATGTGATGGGGCTCTGGCACCGCGCTGAGGTTTCCTCCTGCCCAGGAGAGCAGCAAAACAAAACTGTTACCCCGTGAAAGCAGATCTCAGACTTTTCTGCTCTGAAGGAGTGGCATAAATCTCAACCAGCATTTCACTGCCTGCTCACGCTGCAGCTCAGGAAAAGCCTCCTGATTGAGGAATATTAACAGAGCAAACCCCCTCTAATTAGTCCCAGTCCTTGCCTGGAATTACATTTTGCCGTGTAAAGCAAATATATTCCCTTGTAATTTTGATATCCTTATTCACACCATTAAGCAGAGTTGATAGATCTGTACCAAAATGATTTAAGGCACCAGTTTTGGGCTGATAACTAATGACTGACTTCACATTAAATCAATACCTCATTTTGCTTTCTGGGACGTTGCAGGGCACACAATTGGGAGCTAATTTGGGGACTGCTGTAACACTGTGCCTATATCCACAGTCCTGTTGGGAACAGAAGAGCCTGGAGAATCCCTGGCCCATCAGAAATCCCTGCTGGATTCCATACTGATTCACTACATGGTTATTTAACCAATTGTATCAATAAACATTTATTTACTTATTACTATATCACAACATTTCGTAATGCTAGAGAATGGTGAATGACATGAATTTAATTCTTATTTTTCTTTAGGATTTAGTGTCAGTTTGGTTTTGTAAAGCAATATATTTTAACTCAAAGTCCTGGCATCCAGAGATTCAAACAATTAAATTAAATTAAACTAAATTAAGTTGCTGAACACATAAAAACCCACAACCTGTAGTTAGTGGAATAAACAGCTGAATTTTTTTACTCCAATGTACAGAACCAGGAGGTTTAAGACTCACCCATGTGAGTCATAGATTAAGAACAGAAAACCCATTTCCTTGCTGTTTGAAATCCTATCAATCTCCCAGCTTTGAATGAATGAGTTACCAAAGTGAATACAACTGTATAAACTGAAATTAAGAATATCTGAGTAAAACGAAATTGGAAAGTGCCTTTTCTGCACCTACAGAACTATAGCTGCCAGCATTTATCATTTCAGCACATTCCAATTTTACACACAACCACCAATTCATCTCATTTTAATATTTTGACTTCTCTTGAAACTATGGCAATAAATATGTATTGATTGGCAATTAATCTTTTAATTAAGTATCTTAATTAAGGCTTAATTGGATGTTATTGTGTCACCTTTCAATAATTTCTTTTTGCATGTATCTTCTAATTTACTTTAAAAAGGTATTTTCATTTTGATTGCCATTGATTCTTCCATGAGTGATTGACTGGCAGCAGAACAGTAAATGAGCTATTACAGACAAAAAGCATATTCCTAACGGTTTTATTCAGGAAAATCCCTTGTTAATGTGGCTGCTCCATCCCTGGCAGTGTCCAAGGCCAGGCTGGACGGGGCTTGGAGCACCCAGGGATAATGGGAGGTGTCCCTGCCCGAGGGAATGAGATGAGCTTTGAGGTCCCTCCCACCCCAAAGCATTCCCTGAGTGTGTGATCCCATAAATCCAGAGCAGTCCCAGCCCTGACGTACCCAGGCTCTGCAGCGCGGCCTCGGCGTAGGGAGCCCCATGGAAGCACAGCGAGGGCTCAGCTCCAGCAGCTGCAGGGAGGGTGATGCTGTGCCCGCTGCCAGGGCCTGGCACTGCCAGCTCATCCATCAGCCCTGTGCCCAGAACAGCAGGAGAGGTGAGGAACGCACAGCTCTGCTCAGCCTGGCATCAAAACACTCTGCTACCAAACGCTGGAGTCCCTGGGCACAGCTCCCTCACAGACTGAGCTGACCCCAAACACCAAACCTGAACCATCTCCTCTCCCCAAATCACATGGACCACTTAAAAAGGGCCAAGGAGCTGTTGAACACTGAGGCAGGCCCACAGCTTTCTCTGGATTTCTCAGCAGCACCCAGTTGTTTCTATCCCCCTCTAAATCACATGGACCACTTAAAAAGGGCCAAGGAGCTGTTGAACACTGAGGCAGGCCCACAGCTTTCTCTGGATTTCTCAGCAGCACCCAGTTGTTTCTATCCCCCTCTAAATCACATGGACCACTTAAAAAGGGCCAAGGAGCTGTTGAACACTGAGGCAGGCCCACAGCTTTCTCTGGATTTCTCAGCAGCACCCCATTGTTTCTACCCCCTCTAACTCCTGCTGGGAACTGAAACGTGGAACAAGTGCACAGATGCTGCCACAGAGCTCCTGAATTAGAATAAATACCTTAAATAAGGTGGTGCCCACTAGGAAGAGTCCCAAATCTGAGCCCAGTGCTCACGTGGAGGCTCTCAAGGTGTCTCACACCTCCAGGCACGAGGCCAAAGTCCTGCATCCCACAGGGCCCTCGTGGGCAGGGAGGTGTCGCTGGGGTGACAGAGCTGAACAGAGACATCATGTTCTGCTCCTGTGATTTCCAGCCTGGAAAATATCCCATTCCACGCCACCTTTAGAGACACTAAGTGCTTAAAGCCAGCGATGTCTCAGCTCCCATTCTCCCTCCAAAGAGCTGGGCTGTGCACTGGCAGTGCATTAAGGTGTTGCATACAGTACATTTCCACAACAATTAGTTCAGCCGTCTGTAATAATATTTCAGGCCACAGTTTTAAAGGCTTGTTATTTTTTAAATGACTTTGTACACATTTGATTGCTTCCTGCCGTACAAGCCTGTCAAAAATTCGCTGTAGTGGAGCATGGGAAATGGATTATTGGTGCTAGAGGCTGATGGCAAAGCTTGGATGTCAAATGTACCACTGACAATCACTTGCTTCTCAAAATTCAGAAGGTGTGAGGCACCAAAAATGGGCCATCACTGTCACAGCAGTATTGCCTGTTGTTTATTAAAACTCAGGGCATGGCAGAAAGTAAAGTTGGGACAAAAATGTATGGTATTGGAACCTCAGGACAGAGATCCTTAGCCATCTATTTATCTGCTCTATTTCAGGAATAATTGTTGAATTTTAACTTGCTTTGAAAACTGAACAGTGTTCAAGACCTTGAAGGGGCAACTGCTTTTCATAGTGATTCCAAATGCAAAACTTCTTAGTGAGGTATTCACCCTACTCCAATCTTAGTGCTATTCTTCACTTCCCAGAGGCCAAACCAAAGCTTGTGGGGAAAGAATATCAGCTTCCCCTCCCCAGGGCTCTGTAATACAGACTAAGGTGTCTTTCTGAATCAGCTGTGAAGTACAGGACTGATGAAAATAGCACAGAACACATGGAAAGAGGCATTTGCAAAATCTGTCACAAACAAAGGGAAAAACTCTGAGTTCTCTACCATAAGGGAAAATATTTTACCTTCCCAGACTACCTTTTGCTCCAGCCCCACCCATATATTTCTAGTGGAAATTTCCCCATGCAAAACATGAACACAAAGCATCATCTGTGGCACTGAGGGAAGCAGCAGAAACTGCACTTTTTAATGAACAATTTTCCTTGGGTGCAGAGGCAGCAGGTGACATGGGGCTGTAATTACTGTGCCATGATTAATCCTCTGTGTCTGCACATGTTTTCAGAACATTCTGTGATAGTCTCAGGAGAAAAAGCCCAGGACTATTTGAATTGTCATTGTTTCCCCCCCAAACCTCTAAATGTTCTTTCCTGTTGTGGATAGATTAAAGGAAGCAATTGGGCCGTGGATGAATGTCTCCATCACGGGCTGTTTGGGATGGGGATAATGGAAGGGTCACCCACAGTTGACCCCTTCTTGGGAAGAGCCAAGCAGGGCAGGATTTCTGTTCCCTCCTCACCACTGCTCTTGCCTCTGATCTTCCCCACTTGAGGTTGATGTCAGCTGATCCTTGAGAAAACAGTAACTCAGGTAAGAAGATTTAAGGCAGCAACCTGGCTGGTTTTTGGCAGTCCCTACATCCAAAATGAGTCACCTTTGGAGTGCCTGGAAGTCACAAGGATGCAGGACTGAAAGCTGGGGTTGATAGGATCAGATGCTGCTCTCAGGCCCAGTGGCACAGCTGTATTTTGGCTACCCTACCTCTCTGGGCAAAAAGAGTTTCTGAGAGGAGGTGATTGAGGCCATAAAATCACAGCAAGTCCTGAGCTGGGAGGGACCCACAAGGATCACTGAAATCCAACTGCTGGCCCTCAACAGGACAGCCCCAACAACCTCCATGTGCTGGGTGTGAGATGCCAAAGTCAGGCCCAGCTGAGAAATGTCCAGGGACAAAGCTCACAAATCCAAACAGGAGGTTACAACTTCACATAGAGGAAAACCATTTCCCATAACGATGGAACAAAGGCCCAGGGAGGCAGGAGAATCTCTGTCCTTGCAGATTTTCAGGATCTGACTGAAAAAAAGCCCTGAGCATCCTGATGGAATTCCTTGCTGATCTCTGCTGAGCAGGATGTTGGATGAGAGGCCTTCTGAGGCCCCTTCCACGAGGAACTGCTCGGGGATTCCAATTTCAAGAGGACTCCAGAGCTAAAGATCAAACAACTGGCCAAGGTCAGGCAGCTCTGTTGGCTGTGTAGTGGTGACTGATTCACACGTTGGTCTGGAGATTCCTCCAGCAACATCAGCAGGCCTTGATATTCCCAGTAAGTATTCCCTGCACTGTACAGCTGTGGTTGGACTGCTGATGTGGAACTCACACCCAGGGAAATGCAAAGCCTCTTTCCCAGGTTTCCCAGGGCAAGCATTACCTGTCAGCAAGGCAGGGATGTGATGTCTGGCATTCTCCTTCCTCAGCAGCAGCACCAGGCAGTGCCTGCGGGCTCCAGCAGGGACCTCTCCTCCTGCAGCACCAGCAGGTGAGCTTGAGCTCTCTCCAGGGCAAAAGACAGCAGTCTGAAATAATGAGGGGCAGATTAGAC
Organism: Pachycephala philippinensis; assembly: GCA_013397055.1. Lineage (NCBI taxonomy): Eukaryota > Metazoa > Chordata > Aves > Passeriformes > Pachycephala > Pachycephala philippinensis. Next base: position 55,668 of record VWZT01010370.1, on the reverse strand, counting down.
TGCTAAATCCAGATGTAATTACTATAGGGCTCAAGCAAATAGATAAATTACAATGGCATCACAAGGTACAGCTCACCACTGAGCCACAGATCTCCAGTATCTGGGTGTTCTGCGTCATCTTTTCCTGAGACAGAGAAACTTAATTTAAACTCAGGGAAGAGGCTTAACACAAAAACATTCTGCCCTGCAGCTGGGCTGGGCTAAAACCACAGCAGTTGTAACTCAGCTGATACGTGGTACCATCCTAAGTCACTCAGAGATTATCTGGAGTCCCAAATGAAGGGATGATTGTCAGAAACTTTAGCACCAAACAGCACATTGGAGCCACGGTTGCTGCTGTTAACTCCTTAATGGTCACTTAGCAGCATGCTCCAAATGTCTGGCTATTTGGGCTGTAGTGTTCCATAAACAGGTTATATTCATTCTATAAAATATGATGGGCAGGGACATTGTTATTCCTCAGGCTCGATCACAGAACAAGCAGAAAAGAGGGGATTTGTAGAGTTTGATTTGTAAAAAATTATGCAGTTCCTGACTGACATAGCAAAGAACCCTCAGCATGATGATCTGAAGTGAGGGGTCCACTCCTTTGTGGGAGAAGGTGCCATATGATTCCTGTGGGATTTATAATGTAAGAAGTGCAGCACTGGACTTCTTGCATACGTTAAGTTTGACTGCAACCTTGCATTTGTGATTATTGCTGTTTCCTTAGGCTGACTTGTCAAAATGCCAAGTGCACTTTACCTCAAACCTATCACCATGTTATGCAGAGCTTCAAAGAAAAAAAAAAAAGTTATTTTTGAAAGCTCTTTTTGAAACCCATCTGGAATGCACTGAAGTAGGGGACTTCATGCTGAAAGGCCCAGAAGGACTGTGAAGTACAGCACCAAATATCAGTCTGTTAGTGAAGACTCTTCTCCTGAGCCATCTCTGCAGCTCAGAGTGGTATTTTGGTTCATGGGGCTACTGCCAGCTCTTGCTTATTCAGACATCAATGGCAAAATTCACGTTTGTTTTAGTAGGAGTAGGATGATGAATTTACACTCCTGTTCTCCTTGAGAGGCTAAGGCTTTGTGGGATTTTCCTACTAGAGAAAAAGCCAGCACTGAAAGGAGCCAGAGCACCACTCGCAGGAACACGGAGAGCTGGGAAAGAGAGAATGGGTGTCCTCGAGCACTTACTGGAGGAGTGCTGGCACCATTAGCTGCAGAACAAGGGGTAACCCCGGGCACAAAGGGCACAGTACCTGCCCTGCTGTCATGCCCAGCACAAGGGCTTGCTGTGCTGAGAGCTGGAGCTGGCGCACTCCTTGCAGCACAAAGCCCCGGCGAGCACAGGTGGAAAGCACAGCCCCATAGGCACGTGGAGGTACCACAGGTGACACCAGCAGAATGATGTCCCCTAGATCAAAGAAAGGGTAAGAAAAGCAGCGTATTATTGTCACAGGAGCTGTGGTATCAGTGCAAGGCAGCTCCCACAGCAGCTACCTCCACCTTGAAGCAAACAGCTGCATCCCGAGCAGCGACCCTGTGCTTTATAGTTTATTTGCTGCATCCAGCTCATCATGACTGCAATCCAAGGGCAGCCTAGAGTGGGAAAGCTTATGGCATCATCAGTAATATCTTTATGAATCATCAAATGGGATGAGCCAGGCTGTCTCCCCGGGTCTGGGAGCTGCTCACACGCAGTGTGTCAGCACTGCTGGGCTGTGGGAGCCATCCCTGTGCACCCCCAGCACTCAGGGCAGGGCTGAGGCCTGGAAAGCCTGACCACACTCTGAGTGACCACACAGGGCAACAAGAACCACTGGTTCTTGGTCAGTTTGTCCACTCCAAAGAGCATGAAGCAGCTCAGGCCATTCCTCTCTGCTCTCATTCCTCTCTGCTGTTACTGGTGGTCTCAGCCTGCAGCTGCTTCTGCAATCCTGCTCAGCACCACCTGCTGCTTCCTCTCATCCCTCCTTTATTCCTGCCTGGAACCTGCATCCCAGACCTGTATCGTGGCACAAGCTCCTGAAGCTCTGGACCCCCTGTGATCTCACCTTTGGTTTGGTACCATCTGGGGCCTCACAGGCTCCTTGGACATCATGGTGATGGTCCCAGCCTGCCTTGTCCTACCTGATCCCCTTCCACCAGGTCTGGCTGCTTGAGCTCTCCTTGAATCCCTCATCCCAGTACATCAGATTGTAGACACAGCTCGGGTTAGAACCTTGGGTTTTTAGACTCCTGTTTTCCAAGCTGAATCCCAGGCTCACTGCCAACCTTGAGCAAGTTCAGGAGAAAGAGCCTCCAAGGCCTCCTGAGCAGCCCGAGCCACATCTTAAGCACTATGAGACAAGCTCAAGACTTTTCCATGAAGTCTCTGATCTACCTGAGCTCTGTTTGTGCCATGACCTCCATTGTTACACTTTCTTAGTCCTAACACAGCTTTTTTATCCCTCACAATGTATATTCAGATCTCCAGAAGCTGCCAAGAGTGAGCTCTGAAGACAAATCCTCAGTGCCACTTCTACATGGGTTTCCTCTACACTGCCCCAGTGATTTATTTTAGGTTTAACCAACCGATTTAATGAGACTGGAGGATTTTTCTCTGTGTCCCAACTGATTTTGAGGGTAGGACAGTGAATATTTCATTTTATTCTGGACTTTGTGATGTGGATATCTGTCCTGCCAAGGCTCAGCCTGGAAGTTCAAAGCAACAGCACCAAAACAAGGGAAACCTTGTGTTTATCACTAAGGATGGGACAGGCAGGGTGGTTCTCTGCCTAAGATCTGTTTGGCTTTATGGCTTTAACACTGGCTTTTAGCTGTATTCATGATATGGGAACTGTCAAAATCTAGGATTGTTGGTGGGAAGATTTTGGTTCCTCTCCAGTTGATAACACTTTTAAAAAACAGTTTTTGCACACACACATCCCAAATCAACAGGAATATCTGCTTGGGTCACTAAAACTCTGATTACTGAGAAGGAGCAGGTCTGCCTAGCTGCAAGGGTAAATATTCCTGCCTCCAAGAGGAGCTGCTGGGAAGGAGTCAGTGAATATTTCTTTTCCTGAAAACCCCAAGGGTGTCTGCTCCCAGAGCAGAGTTTCAGCTCCTCTTGCCAGAGAAAAGTTATCTGAGGAGCAAAGCTTGACAGGGACTTCTGAGGCTCCATGCAGATGGAACGTGGTGTGGTGGAACTCAGCAGCCCACAGCAAATGTGAATCATTAATGGCCATAAAAGGAAGGGGAGGCAGCAAATGTGACTCATTCCATCAGTAGCCACCAGCTGCCATCAATCCCAATCCCAAATAACAGAGCCAAGGGCTGGCTGCCAAACTACCTGAGTTAACATGTGCCAAAAGATGAAAAACTGTCTCAAAATTGGTTTTTTCCTTTCTCCCTTCTCTATTTTCATTCCCTTGCACTCCTTTTTCATCTTTTTGGCTTATGCTTTCATCCTTTTCTCGTGGATTCTTTCCTTTGGCAGTGTAATTCCCCGTGCTTTCTTTCTGTGTCACTCCAATCCTGCTTTCCTTCTGCCATCTCCTCCCTGACAGCTGCTGAACTTCTGCTCCCCTCAGGCTTCATTCCTGTGAAACCACCTTCAACTGGGGCAGCACAAACCAGCCAAGAGCTCCAAGAGCATTGTCCAAAAATGCCCTGCACCCCAGGTGTGCTGTGCCAGGCCCACTCCAGCAGGAGCCCCACACCTTTTAGCCAGGCAAGGCCTTGGCAGGTGTCCCTGGGACACAGTTTGCTGCTAGTTAGGTACAAATTCAGGAGCTGAACACTGCTCCTGAAAAGGGAAAATGGGGATTTGAGTGGAACCCGTTGATATTAGTCCCATAAAGTGCTCTCCCCTCTGACTGTGTGGTCAGTCCTGCCCTAAATGAAACCTTAACCATCTAATTCCCCTGATCATAATATTCATTCTTCACCAGGAGAGGCAGATGATCTCTGATCAACAAACAAGCAGTTTAAGGACTCTGCTAGGTCTTCAGGTGACTGTTTCCTTGATGAGCAGGCCCCTCTGTGCAGAGATTTCCTGTGCAGTTTTTGTGTTTCCTTTTTCCCCCTTCAGTGACATCTAAGCAGCCCCCAGGACTCCCATGAGGGGGGTGAGGTCGTGCCACTCCTCTGCTGCTTCTTTTCAGGCAACAGTGTCCCACCACAAATTAATTCCTGGCTCCAGAACCGGTCAGGTCACAGCCCTGAGCAATCCAGGGAGGCAGCATTGCCTTGGGTGGGCTGGTGCAAGGTGATGTTATCAGTGAAGGAGAACCATAAACCCTCACATTTCATTCCCTAACACTGACCTTTGGTAGTTGAGACAAGCATGGCTGGAGGTCGAGGCAGCATCAAGCCCTGGAGATCAACTTTTTCTTCATCTGCTCCTGCCCCAGTTGATGAAGGACTCTGAGAGCTGCAGAAAAAATGATAAATATTAAGTGAAAAATATTAAAAGGTTCTGACTCAAACCTACTTTCTGTGACAAATCCAAGGCCACAGAAGCTTCTCTGGTAAAACTGCTTTACTGGAAAAGCCATTTCAATCCCTTGTCCGTGACATGAGCTGCATCAAGGTCTCTGACTGAACATCTTTTCATATAACTCCCCCTGAGGCTCTCTGTGTTCAATTAAAAGTAGCTAATGCAAAGTAGCCAGCTTGGCAAAGAAATCTGGGAATCAAGAAATATGTCAGGCTGCACTAGCAGAGCTTTTCCCACCCACAGACACATCCTAGTTGCTATTCACTTTGGGTTCTTTAGGCTGAGTTTAACCAGTTTGAAAGGTTCGTGTTAGGCAACAAGCACGATCCAGTCTGGCAGAGATGATCATGCCAGTGCAACTTCCACAACATTCCTGCACATCCAAAAGGACCCAATCGGGGCAGGGTGAACAGAAGGTGTGGTTGAAAACCAGGGACCGTCTGGGAACGTTTTTGGCTGGGACTGTGAGCTCAGGCTGCTCAGGCAAACCTGCCTCATCCCCTGCCACCACCACGGAGCTGGCTGGAACACATCCTGCTTGCTCACTCCCAGGAGCCCACAGCATTTGCAAGTCTAATCTGAAAAGGGCAATCTGAGCTGCAGTTTGTATTCCTGTCTCCCAACAGACCAAATTACCAGCATTAGGAGAAGACAAGTGCATTATTTAGGATGTAGCACCGCTCCGGACTGAGTTACACCAGAGGAGCAGAATTCATCATCTTTGTAAGAGGAAAAAAGCATCCCTGAGGAAAATAAACAAATAAAGAGAAGGAAACTTGGCCAAATTGATTCTTTTTCACATCTTAGAAATAAAAATGATGAGAGTCGCTGGTGGTAGCCGAGCAGAGCTGAACTCTGACACCCAATCCTCCACAGCAATCCACAGGTTAATTCCACACGGCTGAGCTTTGCGACTCACAGAAAGCACTGACAGCACTGCAGAGGAGCTCACCTCCAGCCTGCTGCCTCTGACTGTGCCACCCTGCCCCCAGGATCAGGCAAGATCCCTAAAAACCTCTCCAGAACCTGCAGGTGCAGGGCCTTGGCTGAGCTGTCTGCAGCAGAGCTTCTCAGGCAGGTAAAGGTTTATAAGCCACCCTTCATTTTCACACACTTCTCTCATCATCCTCCAAAGAACCTTTTCGTACTGAATCCCTTTATCAGTTGATATGGGGGGCCATAGGGCAAAGCCAGGGGTTTCCCAGGAAAGGGTCACTCACTGACACAGCCTTGAAGCTCTTGTCCAGCACCAGGTTTGAAAATCTTGCTGCAAGAGTGTGAATGACAGACCTGGACACCAGGGAAGAGGGAATGGGAAGCAACTGCAACTGTCCCATGCCTGACACATCTAGGACCTGAGGGAACGGCTGGAGCTGTGCCAGGGCAGGCTCAGGCTGGAGATCAGGGAAAGGTTCTTCCCCCAGAGGGTGCTGGGCACTGCCCAGGCTCCCCAGGGAATGGGCACGGCCCCGAGGCTGCCAGAGCTCCAGGAGCATTTGGACACTGCTCCCAGGGATGCCCAGGGTGGGGTTGTTGGGGTGTCTGTGCAGGGCCAGGGGCTGGACTGGATGATTCCTGTGGGACCCTTCCAGCTCAGGATATTCCATGATTCTGTGATGTGCTGCAGAAGAGAGAAGGATTTCTGCAGACTGCATAACTGACTTGGAAATGCAGCAGCAGAGGCATTGCTCCTCCTGCACTCTGTGCTCCAGGACCTTCAGGAGGCTGCCACAGGGAACACTGAGAGCCTGCCTCCACGGCTCACTGCCTGTGGGACAACAGCTCCAAACCATCCGGGGCCATCACCTGGAAGCTGGGGGCAGGATTCCAGCAGCTCTCCCTCCGAACCAGAGGCACAGCTCCCTGTGCACCCTGCTGGCCAGGGGCAGGGACACGAGGGGCTCCGCTGGGCTCCTGTTCCTGGGAGAGCCATGGGTGATGTCCTGCAGGATGCCACGGGCTCTGGGCCCTCTCACACCTAATGCCAGCACTGGGAGCACCTTGCCAGGCTCTGAAGTGTAGGAGGAAGGCAGCTTTTCTGTGGAAACAAACACACGTGTGAGTAAAACATGGAACAACCCACCCTGAGGTCAGTCACTCCACTCAAGGGCTCTTTTCAGATCTGTCAGAGCCAGACCTCAACAGAGGAACCACCTGGTTACTGTCCTGGCAATCAATCACCTGGTTCCTGTCCTGGCAATCAATCACCTGGTTACCTGTCCTGAGAATCACCTGATTATTGTCCTGGGAATCGATCCCCTGGTTCCCTGTCCTGGGGGAGAGATGCTGGCAGCACCTGCACACTTGTACCCAATAGCAAACCTGAGGTTATTCAAGGCAGTCTGTTGAAGAAAGAGGAATTGGTTGCCTCACGTTTGCTGTGAAAAGTTATTACAGAGCAGGGGATGCACTGCAAGTGTCCCTGCCCATGGCAGGGGTTGGAAATGGGTGGTTTTTAGGGTCCTTTCCAGCCCAAACTGTGACTCTAAGCCAGCATTTCACTTCAGCACTTGTTCGTGACCACAAGCAAGGCTGGGGGATTGAAGCAGAGACAGGACAAGAACAGGGGCCTGAGGGCAGGGACATTTCTGAAGGGGATCACAATCTGGAAATCTGGGGATTATTTCCTTCTGCATCAAATATAGATTTTGTACAATGCTGTAAGATCCAGGCAAATATTTGATTTGCCACCTTTAATTTTCTGCCAGGATTTGAACCCTGACTTCCCTTATTTCCTTCCACAACTTTTCCCTGTGACTGTGGCAAACCTTTCTCCAGCATAGTTGGGGCCCAGGAAGTAACCCCAGAAAAAGCAAATTTGCCTCCTTTTTAATTCTTACTGCAGATGTCAGAAAAAGCAGCAAGGTATGTGATTTTCTTCCCTTAGATTTAAAAACATATTCAAATGCATCATTTCTTGCACAAGAATCAGAAGGCAGAACACAAATCTCCAGAGCAGGTAGAGAATGGAGCAACTGGCTGTAAATATTTAAAACAATAATTTTAGAGTTATCAAGCTAAGGGTAAAAATCTAATTTACAAACTTGCACAGCAGTTCTCAGCTCAAATGAATTTTCTCTTCATACGAAATGTTCTTAAATAATGGTGCATGCAACAGAGCATTGAAGCAGATCTGCTGCCTGTCAGCTCCTAATGACTGCTGGTTTTATGGGTTTCTTACTCATTCCTGGAGCCCTCCTCCCCTTCTCCAGCTCTCACCAGGAGCGTGTTCCGTGCACAGCACCCAGACAGCTGCAACTGCAATCCCATTCCTAAGGCAGTCTGCTCCTGCTGCTTTCAAATGCAAAAAGGGAGCAAGGAGACTGTGGAATTTTCTCTGATTAAGCTTGCCTTCATTCCCCTTCTGCCAGAGGAAAAGGAAGCCCATTTCTCTCCCTCTCAGCCTGCCTGTGCCTTTCCCAAGAGAAATGGATTTTCTGGGCGAGATGGTGGCACATCTGAACCTTCCAGGAGAATTCCTGGCTCAGAAGGAAGCACAAGCCACAGGCAGAGGCAATCTCTAACCTCTGCAGCTAAGGGAACACGTGTTGCTCTGGAGTTGTGTTGCAGGAGCAACCAATAATATTCCACAATGCTTTAAGACAGGCTGCATCATCTCTGTTTTTCAAATGGGAAAAAAGAAAGACTTGAGTGGTGCATGGCAATGTTTGACACACTGGTGGCTGATGTTACAGACTCTGTGATTTGAGTTCAGAGCCCCAGATCATGTTTATTTACCTTATCCTGCTGCTCTCCCACCTTAGATGGGATTCTATTAAATAATGTGACATTTTGGTGATGGTTTATCAGCCAGTGCAATTACAGGACAGATAAATCAGTACTCCTGAAGTCCCATAGGCAGTGAGACGGGGGAATTGTGGAAAAGGGAGGCTGGATTTTCTGCAGCTAAAACTTTCAGGGGTATCAGTGGGGAACTAAACAATTGTATTTAATTCACATGAGTCTATCTGACTGAGCTGAAATGTAGGAAAGCTCACTGCAAAGGAACAACAACTGAAGTTTGAGACCCAAAAACGTATCAAGAGTTAAAAATTCAGCTCATGGATATTCAACACCGGCAACAGAAAGAAAGAAACACTCAATGCTATTCTATAATTTCTTCTGGGGAAGATACAGGAACCGATAAAGCAACCCTCATGCAAACCTAACTCTCATCACCTTCACCTCAGTGCATTTACAGATCTTTGCCTTCCTCAGCACTGTGGAAGCTCTGGAGGACGAGCAGAGCTCACCTGAGCTGGAGAGCAGCAGCTCGTGCCCGGGGTAGAGCAGGCGGAGGCCGCACACATCCAGCCCAGAGCCCAGCAGCAGCTGCAGCATGCGGTGGGTCTCCAGGGGGCTTCGGAAGAGAGCCTCAAACAGCAACGCCATGGCAACCTGGACAGCCAGGGAAAAACATGGAAAAGTGAGGGAAACGCTTCCAAGTCCTTCACAACCTCGGAGCTGCAGCCCTGCTGCTCCCCTGCAGCTCCCAGGGTGGATCTGCACTGCCAGAGCTACAGAGAGGCTTGGGTTTGGTTTGTGTTCATGTGCAGTTCACACAGAGGGCTCCTGGCTTTGGACTAAATCACAGCTATCAATGATAATTATAATTTAATCTATTTCTGCTGCTATAAGTGTGCCTTTTGTCACATAAACCTACTAGTAAAGAACTGCAAGGCCTCTGGGGCAGAGCCCACAGGGCATCCCTTCTGCTGGTACCTTGTGCAGTACCATTTGCCCATCTTTCTGGATGATTAAATCATAATAGACCGACTGGTTGTGTCTCTATACCTTTAACAGCACCAAAATCAACATTAAAAAAATATCGAAAGGCAAACACATCACTGGTGCTGTCCCAAATTTACATTTCAGAGTCTTCTTTATCAGCCTAATCCAATTCAGCCCATCCTGGCATGTAGGAAGACTCACACCAACACATTCTGAATGTTTATACCCAAAAGGAAAGAGAATTATTATTATTTTCCCCATCAGAGAAACAAATTGTTTTAAAAAGCAAGCGCTTTACGACAGGGAGTTGTGTGGAGCTGTGGATAATAAATTGTCTAGCTGGGGATCAGAGAAGCTGATTTTCTGGCCCCAAATTTAGGCATGGTTCTCCTGGATGTTGAGCAGCTCAAGGATTTCCCCAGCTCAAGGTTTATGGCTGCAGCAAACGCCAAATGAATCCATCACTACTGGACACTTGAAATGAAATGCTACTCCCCCATAAAGACATTATGAGGCTTTACCATCATGATAAATGAAGATATAAATTTACTCAAATCATATAAAAGTGGTCTAATTAGGAATAAAAGCTCCATTTCTTTATGTTTCCCTAGCTCAAGCTCTGCTGCTGTTAACCCAGTACTCACAGCAGCCAGTAAGGAAGGATTTTCCTGTAGCTGCTCTGAGTCTCTGAGGCTGCCTGGGCTTGGGGCCAGCTGTGATAACGCTGCCATCCAGCCCTGGGAAACCTCAGGAAGTGCCAGTGGCCCCTTTCCTCAGGAGCCTGGCACTTGGCTTTGCTCTTTGTTGAGTTGTGCCTGGCCTGGTCTCGGGCATCACCAGTTCTGGCCACTGCCCAAACCCTGGGTCTGCCTTGGCCCTGTCACTGGGGGCTCCCAGCTGCAGGGCTGTGCCCAGTGCTGGGGACACCAACACAACAAAGATGTTGGCTTGTTGGAACCAGTCCAGAGGAGGCCAGGGAGATGCTCCAAGAGCTGGAGCCCTCTGCTCTGGAGCCAGGCTGGAGGTGTTCACCCGGAGAAGGCTCCAGGGAGAGCTCAGAGCCCATTCCAGGGCCTAAAGGGGCTCCAGGAGAGCTGCAGAGGGACTGGGGACAAGGGGTGGAGGGACAGGACACAGGGAATGGCTTCCCACTGCCAGAGGGCAGGGATGGATGGGATATTGGGAAGGAATTGTTCCCTGTGAGGGTGGGGAGGCCCTGGCACAGGGTGCCCAGAGAAGCTGTGGCTGCCCCTGGATCCCTGGCAGTGCCCAAGGCCAGGTTGGACATTGGGGCTTGGAGCAGCCTGGGACAGTGGAAGGTGTCTGTGCCCATGGCAGGGGGTGGATTGGGATGGGTTTTGAGGTCCCTCCCCACCCAAACCAGTTTGTGACTCTCAGCTGACCCCTGTTACTGCCCCTGGCTCTGCCCTTCTCAATAACAACTCATTTCACAGGGGTGAGGTCCTGTATATTTTGTGCTGCACTCTAACCAAGAGCTAATTGAAATCACTTTAACCTTCTCTTCTCCTGGGGTAGAATCAGTGGAATCACTCCCTACTTGTTCATACAACACACACAGCTGCTGAAGGTCAGGCAGTACCAGAACCTTCAGAAATTTCTTAGAACGTTTCTGAGCCCAAGTTTAATCAAAGTTGTGCTGTTTACTGGCTTACAGTCAAGTGGTTTCAGGTTATCAAAATTTTGTCTACTGTTACAGATTTGCACCTGGTTGGTAGCAATTTCTCCAACCCACACATTTCAAAGTTTAATCTTCTGTGGCTCAGAGCAATCAGCACATCAATTCCGATGACATAAAATACTCAGCTGATATATTTAGGTCTGAGTGAAAAATACTTCAAGATCAGTATTTGTATCAAACCTCTAGATTGAAATATTCCAGGGCACTTAATTGTCTCTCAGTGTCCCCCCTCAGCCCCCAAGTGAGGAAGGAGGGGGTTGTTTGTTGTTCTTTACCTCGGTGTCTGTGTCTCTGCAAGCCTCCATGGCACTGCTGTCAGGGAAGTGTTTGTCATCACTCTCAACTGTCTGCCAGTAAAATCCCTTTGGCACTGCAAACACCTTCTCCACTGCCTGAAATGCACAGAGGACAGCTCTTACTTTCATGTTATCTTGGTCCCTTAAAATAAAGCAGGAAAACCAGGATCTTATAGCCACAGAGCACACGAGGATGCAGCTGGTGGATTAAACTCAGCGCAGTGTTGTTAATTTATATAATTTGCTTTCTTGCAGCTATTCCAGTTGCTCCAGTTAAGTGATATCCCAAGAATATGAATCTGCAACTGCTTCCCAAGAGCCTGAGCATTCCCAGGGTCCATCCCAGTGACTGGCCAACAGGCAGAGCACCCACGGACATCACCAGGAGCTGCATCCGTCAGCTGAGACCTCAATTCTCCACGACTGTGCTGAGCACTCAGCAGAAAAGGGCTTTGTGAAAGCAATGCTCTAATTAACTAATCAAATGGAAGGGCAGGGAAGGCATTGCATGAACCTCTACATGCCTGTAGCCAAAATAGCACATTTCTCCTGTGCTCATGTCACCACAAGCGACACATATCTGTAAGCCTCATCGTGCCACATCCTCATGGACAGGCAAAAAAACTGGCATTTAGGTCACAGCTCGACACGAGTGCAGCATTTCCCAGGCTCAGCACCTTATTTTGTTTCTCATCCATTTCCTGGGCAGCCAAGCAAGCAACTTGTACAAGTGCAAGTGTAAGGATGTGTCACTCAGGAGAATGTGCTGTGACTGCACGCTCTGCGAGCGAGGCCACGGTCCAGGGACAAAGGCAACTCCTGAAAGTCATGTTTGTCAGCTTCTGGTTTGAACATTCCAGAAATACAGATGCATTTAGTCAGAGTGCACCGTGGGTAGGGATCGTTCCAGGGATGGAGGGAAAAAAAAAAAAATTAGTCATTTTTAAAACACAGGCTCAGGTGTAGTTCGAAGAAGCTTCACTACTTTTAAAGGCTCTACTTTGATTTACAGCAGGTGTTAATTTGTCCTCAGCTCGTGTGGACTGACCTTTTCAAAAACAGAAAAAGAAATTAATTTTCAACGTGGTCTCATCAGGACTTTTATGATGGAGAGAAAAGGGAGAATGGAGAAGCACCCACCCTGCATGGAGAAGCATCCACTCCACATTATGAGCTCCAGCTAAAGCTCTTTAATTGTGTAATCACCTGAGAGATTTCGGGTGTGCTGCTTGGCAAATGATAGGCACTTCAGAGCATTCCACAAATGTTTCAAAGTAACAACCAGAAAATGAAATTCATTTGAATATTAAAACCCCTTTGACAACTGCCTTTCCACTTCAGTAACCTTTTGTGTTGTCTCCTTCCTCTGTCTCCTGTGCTGCAGGAGATCTTTGCCTGAAAGCAGAACAGGGGATTCCACTTTTCACCCTGTTTCAGTCAAATCAACTGCACCAAACCAAGAGCTTTGGCATCTGCCAGTGGATCTGTCCACTCTGTCCTGCAATCCATCATTCCCCAGCCTCCACTGCTGATACTACACTTGGTTGCTGCAGAAAATACCATCAGAGGAAAAGTGGATTTAAGGAAACAGATCTTTCCCATTTCCAGTGTGTGATGCCAGCTCCTATCTGCAACAGTGCAGTGAGCCCAGACCAGCCCTACAACAGTGGGAATGCAGCAAAATCCCAGTTTTCTATTTCTTCAAGCTGTTCCTTGAACAAACCTCATGCCTGTGAATGTTCAAGAAGGAAAACAAGGAACAAATGTGCTCAAACCAACACCAGCCTCTATTTCTATAAAAACCTCCAGGATAATCATCCAGCTGCAGGACACGGGGTGGAAAATGCAAGGGGAGCACCCTGGTGTAAGCTGTGGGTCCGTGCTGATCCCAGGATGCTGCTCTGAGGCTGCAGCAGGGATGTGGCCACACCTGGGAAGCGAGGCCTGTGGGAATTGTTCCTGTCATCTGTCACAGTCTGTTTTCCAGAAGCCAACCTGAATGGGAGCTCACAAACCTACAGAAAATGGAGCTTGAAAAGTCTTATTTCTCCCAGAAAATCCTTCTCCTCATGAATTAGAAAATAGACAGATAGCTGCAGGGTGAGAGCCCTGCTTTGTCCAGCCTGGCTAAAATGTCCCAGTGGAGAGCTCCTGACACAGCCTTCCTATGCCACGAGCAGGAAAAACAGGGAGAAAGTCACTTTCCCTATGATGTAGGAGAGAATTGCATGGAGTCAGTGGTTCTAATACTGAGCTGAGCCCTTTTGGACACAGAACAGAGAGGGACCCTCTGCAGGCAGCTGCAGGAGCCCTCTCCTACTGAAATAACTTGGTCACTATTTCTGTTTATGACTATAAACTATGTTCTGTATGACTTCAGTGCTGCTTTTAATGTTCCACAAGAGGGTAGGTGTGAGAATTGTATTGGTTTCACCTCAGGGCTGGTTCCTCTCACTCGTCCAACATCACAGCAGCTGTAAATCCTTTCCCAAGCCTGTGGATGCATCAGCTCTGAGTGCTGACCTGGTGGGAGGAGAGGAGACTCCCCAAACCCTGCAGAGTGGTGAAGAGGCAGCCCAGCCTTTGATCCCTACCTGAAAATCCCTCTCCAGTGAGGCTCTGAGCCCTGTGCCAACCTCCCATCTCCTGGGAAAAGCCTTCTCCCAGGGGGAGGGCTCCCTGCACTCAGCCAGCAGCAGCTGCACAGCCCCAGGGACACTCTGACTTATGCTGTGACAGGTTTCAAACCCCGAGCTCATGGAACCATAACCATCCCCATGTGTATCTGCAGGGCTTCCTACAGCACTGACATCCTCTCCATGCTCACTGCCATCATCAGGGTGAGCAGGGAGGGAGGGCACACCCACAACCTCCTGGTTTTAGTTATTCCTTTTTGCCAATTTATCCTTATTCGGTTTGGGTGACAAATTCCGACTTCTGCCACCTTAAGACACCGGAAAAGACCACTTTGTGCCACAGCTAGGATAGAACACACACCAGTTTTTCCAAAAGCATTTAAAAGAAACCCCAAGCTCCTGCTTTGTTTCAGACAATATTACCCAGATGAAGGCAGACATTCCGGGAAGGAAACTCACAGCAGAACAAAAACGTGCTGTAAAATCCTCAGCAGAAACAAGAATGAGCACATTTCAGAGGAGACTGGAGCTGCAGCAAAGCCATGAATATTTAACTGTCACACAGAAATATGACCAAGCCCCTGATCTCCTCTTGGTGCTTACAGTGTTTTCTGTTCCCAGCTCTGACAACAAAGGAAGAGCTTTTGCTGTCAGACGATCTGAGAGAGTCTTTTAAGTTGCAAGGAGTCTTCCAGGCTGTTCGCAGCCCCAGCAGGAAAACAGAAACTGCAGGAAGAATCCCCATGCGCTCCACAATCTCATCTCCTCACACACAAGGTACTTTCCAAGGCAAAGATCTGCTCAGCCATTATCTCTGTGAGACAACTCCAAACCCCTCAGAGAAAGATGCTGCAGTGCCAGGACCTCCAGAGCCAGATGGGAGCTCTGCACTGAGGTAACCTCTCCCTGCCAGCCCTGCCGAGCACATCAGGGCAGCACAGAGAGCACTTCTCTCTCTTTCACTCAGCAAGGCTCATGTCTGATGTGATTCACCAAATCCTGCCCCTGAATTAGGCAGCATCACTCTCCAACTCTCTCCTCTCCCTGCTCTGTGTGCAGCAGCAGAGTTTTCCTTGTGGAATCCAGATTAACACAATGTTGAGTGTGTTCCCTGCACATCTTCTCTCCCCACTGTGCGTGTTCTCTTCAGATGGCTACAGAATTTAGTACAGGAAAGTGGAGGCACCACAGGAAGATCCCAGGCAGCAAAAAGTCAGGGATAGAGAGGGCTCATCAAGGAAGACGTGCAGTCCTGGTGACTGTATTTCAGGCAGTTTGAAATTGATTTCACTTCCCCTTGTTCCCCTTCTGCATAGGGAAGGGGATATCTTAAACCGCAGAAGACAGAATGAGACAGTAACTCCCAGCCTTTGTGCCCATCAGCACTAATGGCAGAGCACAGTAGCTCCAGAGCTCTTTAAAGCTGCTCTTTTCAGCAATAATGAGTGATGGACACAATCTAAATGTGAGCTGTCAAATTTTAGGAAGAATGAAAACCTGCAATGTTTTATTCCTCTCCAAGCTATGCCTTCATCTTTGTGCCAGCTCTGGTAGACATCAGTGTAGTCCTTCCTCCTTCTAAAGGTTAGGAGTTTTTATTTACAAATGCCAGTGGCTGCCTGAACTCCTGGCTCCATGAAAATCAATGCCAGCCTCCAGCAGGACTCAGCCAGGGCCAGGATGTCACCTTCTGCCTCCTGAAGATGCAGCCATGCAGCCACTCTGGGCTGCACCTATGGATTATTTTCTCTAAATGTAAATAGATGAGGTCCCAGGACAAACATTTCTCCCCCAGACGAGCCTGATCCATGTGGGATCACCAGCCAGATGTGCTCTCACCCCAGCTGTTGGTACCATTTGATGAGGCTGCAGAGCAGACTCAGGGTGCCAGGCAACACCTGACCCTTTTCACCAACTCAGATAAAGACCTCAGGCAAGGTTTGAAAGCAAAGGGCAGGATGAACCTGTCCTTCTGAACCTCCAGCTTTACACCTTCAGCCTGGATGTCCCAGAGCCCAGTGCTGGACTCTGTGGCTGGCACTGCCAACGCTGCAGGACTCATCCTGCCAGCTCTGCTTTAGGGAAGCCCATGTGGAAGAGCTGTCCTGGGTGTTTTACTCCTCCCTAATGCCCAGTTCAGCTGCACAACAATCAAATCTTTCAAGCTCTGGAGGAGGAAAGCACAGCCCTGGGCTGTGAACTGAATCTGGGAGCTCACAGCAATGTGGGGATCAGGTCTGGGAGCTGAGCAAATTGTGCTGCTCTCCAGACAGCATCTCACCCCAAAACATGGCCCAGCGTGGGTGCTGCTCACACTGCATGAAATGAGAAAGAACACGTGGGGCAGTAACCCCAAATCAAACCATAATTTTCACCAGCACAGCCACTGACCCACAGTGAATCCCAGTTCTGCAGGCTGGGATGTGTGAAAGGCAGTGCCCACACAGCCTGAAGAGCTGGGTGAAAAGCTGATGTGGCAACGAGTAGCAGTTCCCTGGGCACGCCTCCCTCAGCACTGAAGTTAAAAGAAGTGGAAGATGCCGAAGGCAATTCAGCAGGGCCAAGGCCACGGTGCTTGCCAATGAAATAATGTCACAGCACTCAGAGTCCAAACTCAGAGAGCTCAGAGCTCTCACCGACCTCGTGCTGAAACACAGCCTCACAGACCTGAGGGATCCTCTGCAAGTGCCTCCCACTCCCTCTTCAGAGGCTGCACACGGAGCTTGGCAACCTGAGCTCTCAATCTGTGCCTCAAGTGCACAGAGCAACAAGTGCTGCATCCGGGGCTGCTTTTCCACAGGGATTGCAAATCTCAGCAGCAATGTCCAGCTCCTCATGCATCCTACATGGTTATTTCAGAATTTGAAATAAAATATGCAGCTTTCAAAGCTTGTGTGTGTGAGAGCTCCTATGGCAACACAGTTAACATCAACTGCAGCAGGGAAAGCCCAAAAATCTGAAATTCCACATGAAAGAACTGCTCTGCTTTCTGCTAGCCCCCTGCCACACATCAGCCTTCCTGTTAGGTCAGTCTGTGCTGCTGGACATTTTCAGCAGGCCTGGGTTACAATATCAGGGAAAATTCAGCTCCCTGAACCCAGTTCTGGGATTCTTATCTACGATTAGCCAGAAAAAAAATAAAAATAAAAAATGAAGCTTTGCTTAAGCAAAACATAAGGAGGAAACTTTGTGTAGACCTGCCCTTAATCATTGCTATTTAAAAAACCCACACAAACTTTGTGTCAGAGCAGGGAAGCTGCTAAAGGGGCAGCACGAGGGGAACTGATCACCAGGAGGTGCAACAAAATCAATTTTCTGGAACTTAAAGAATCTCATTCACCTTGACTTAGGGATGTCTGTGGACAGAGGAGAGGGATGAAGGTTCCCCTTCGGCCTTAAAACCTCCCTGAAAATGCTGCTATGCCCTGACTCCTCTGTCCTGCACAGGTTGGGAGCTCAAGGAGATGCTCTGGAAGATGACCATTAAGGGCTGCACCCTTTGGGCAAATATCCCAGCGTCCAGAAAAACTGAGGGACAGGAAAACAATTCCAGCACGGAGCAAACAGGAGGAAAAGCAGCATCAACACTGGCTCTGTGTGTCATCTGTATCCCTAAGGTGAACGTTTGCATCCTGAGGCTCAGCAGCAGAAAGTACTTTTATTTTATGCTAAAATGAAGAAATCCTCCTCCTGCTGACAGGGGACCTTGCAGTTAATAGCTTCCACAGGGATGGTGTCACTCCCAACCCAAGCTGGGCTTTAATGACTGCATTGTGAGCTGCTGCTCCTATCAGGAGTGAATTGCTGCAGGTTAATAGGCTCTGTGCACAGCACTCATAAAAATGCCTCCAAAAACCAGCACAGGCAGAGCAATCTGTTTGGGGTCCAGAGCAGGCAGAAAATCCAGCAGACAAATTGACTGAAAACAAGACATTGGCTCATGCACTAACAAACAAAAAGCATAAAGGTTATTACAATTACTGCTGGCAATTGCTCCCCAGATCACACACAGAGCTGCTCAGTACACAGCAGCTTCCCTCTCCCTCCATTTCCACCCATTTTTCCACCATCCTGCCAGGATTTCTCTCTCAGGCTCTGATCTACCTGGAGCAAAAGCAGGGATTGGCTGCGTGCTCCTCCAACACGTGGGAGCAGGTTCTTTGGGCAGCTTAGTTTTGTACACACTGCCTCAAAACAAATAGAAATGTACCAAAAGCAAAGCATGGATCACTGGCCTTGTACCAAACCTTCAGACCAAAGAAGTTAAAAGAATATGATCCTGAGTTTTCCATGCAGCACTTTTTGGTTGTATTTTAATGACACTTGGGAACATTCTCAGTTGGTAGCACTTTGTAAAGCTCCAGGGCAGATATCAGGGTGAGCTGCTGCCTGCTGAGAGCGTGGCTCATTGAGCCCTGCTTTGGAAATCAGCCTTGCTGCCTAACCAGCTATAAAAATGGGGCTGTGCCATCCAAGGCCAGGTTGGATGGGGCTTGGAGCACCCCGGGATGGTGGAAGGTGCCCCTGCCCATGGCAGGGGGTGGAACAAGATGAGCTTTGAGGTCCCTCCCAACCCAAACCATGCTGTGATTCCATAGCTCTGAGAAAAAGCCACAACACACAGTGGTCTCAGCCTCCCTCAGGCCTGGGAGGCACAGAGCACTTGAACTTGGGCAGAGAGTGTGGTTTTTAAATTGACATCATGTTTTCCACAGCGTCAAGGCAAAGATCCACCCCCAGAAAGTGCCTGCTATCTTGCTGTTCAATTCCTAATGATTTATAATTCCCCTAATAAGGGATTTGCATAAAATCCCTGGCTGTTTTAAATGATGCCTTATTTTATGCCTTAAAAGCATAGAGCAGATTTATCTTTTACGAGTACGTCAGACTCTTTATGGCTCTTGCTTCTGCTTGAAAGCCACAGTGACTGCAAATCAACAACACTAAGCCTCCTTTTCCTGCACACAAGTGGGATAAACCTTTAGGCAAATTGCTAAGTGCACTGCTAAACCCCTAAGCTTTCATGGCATTGATTCTCACAGAGTCATGGTAATCCCCAAATCTGGTTGAAATGGCAGAAAAGTTCTCATGCTACATTATTTTCAAAATTAAAACTTCATTGTGAACAAGAATTGCCCTTCCCTGGAATTGTGTCTCAAGGGTTTTGTTCATCTAAAAACGTTGGGAGAAGACCACAATTTTCCAAAGGCTGGTGGTGTTGTGGGAGAGAAATAAACACAACATTCCCTCCAAAGGTATAGAAATCAGGTCAGATAAAGTGCTGCTTTGAAAACCCACTCTAAATATTTACACCAAGGTAGGAAAGGCTGGTAAAGGCCTGAAAGCAACATTGGATGCCTTCAAGGAATAAATTCCCCCAATAAGTGTAAGGAATTCTTGTAACGTTTCATTCAGTGGAATATTTGTTATGGAGCACTTGCTAATCTGACAGAAGTGAAAGGTTAATTATTATTCTGCTTATAGAGTGAGTGCTCCTGCAGGTTTCCAGGCAGGCAAGGGATTGGAAGCACTCAGTTTGGAGAGGTGCTGTGTCCTTGGAACTCATACACTTCCCTGGAAATCCACAGATATTAAACTCACAGAACTGAATCACAGAATATTCAAATATTAGAAGCATTTGTTTTCAAACTTCGTTTAAATTCTTTGCTAAAGCAAATGAGAATATCTGTTAACACTGGAAAAACAACTTTTACTGGACCTGATCAAAAAATTACCAGAAGTGCAAGGATTTCTGTACAGTACCTGAGGGTCAGGATTAACAGCAGTGATGTTACTGAGCAGGACAGAGGGGATTTCAGGAACAAGTGGGCACAGCTGGTTTTGGAAGTGACTGGCCAGTTCATCTCTCCACCAAATAAGGTCTGGAAGCCACGTAGAGGTCAGAAATGCAGAAATCTTCTGGTAAAACCTGGATGTTCCTTGGAGATGTTCTGCAGTCTGCAAAGAGCCAGTGGTTAAGAAGCATTGGTGATGGTTTCAGAAACTCTCTGTCTCTGCTTGCACCTGCAGCAGCTGCTCCTCTGTCCACAGCCATCCCAGACTCCAGCTGCACACAGCTGCCCCTCAGATTCTCCAAACCAGCCCCCTGGTGTGACACCCAAACCACCACACCCTTCATTGCCATCCATCAGCTCACAAATCCTGCTCCAAAGCAGATCACACCACACTCAGAGGGGAAGAAAAGCCCATAAACAGGACCATAAACCAGTCCAATCCAATGAAACATTAACTTGCAAAGGGTTTCTTAGGGATGTCAATGAAAACAGTTGTTAATGCCCCATCCCTGGAAGTGTTCCATGCCAGGGTGCACAGAGCACTGATCTGGTCTAGTGGAAGCTGTCCCTGCCCATGGCAGAGGGTTGAAATTAGATGAGCTTTAAGGTCCCCTCCAACACAAACCATTCTGTGATTTTTTTCAGATTGAGGCTAACATTAATACTGCTACATGAATATTGAATACTGCACTGCTAAACTACAGTTTTCCACCATTTAACCTCCCCTCTAAGCCTCATTATTCTTCAGGTTGATTCTTAATTAGCAGAACTTTCAGAGAACAAAACCAGTGACCTCAAGGAGACCTAATTAGAAATTAAGAGACTCAACAATTGTGCAGAGCATCTTCTCTCCAGCAGTTACTCGAGGGAAGTGACAGTCCTGCTCTGCCCTGGTGCAGCCTCACCTCGGCTCTGGGGCAGCCGTGGGTGCCACGATATCAGAAGGATCTAAAGCTGTTGGAGAGTGTCCAAAGCAGGGACATGGGCATGGGGAAGGGTCTGAGGAGCAGCTGAGGGCACTTGGATTGTTCAGCTGGAGAAGGAGCTGAGGGCAGAGCTCAGTGGTGCTGCAGCTCCTCCCGAGGGGCAGCTCTGATCTCTGCTCCCTGTGCCAGGGTCAGCACCCAGGGAACAGCTGGAGCTGTGCCAGAGCAGGGTCAGGCTGAGATCAGGGAAAGGTTCTTCCCCCAGAGGGTGCTGGGCACTGCCCAGGCTCCCCAGGGAATGGGCACGGCCCCGAGGCTGCCAGAGCTCCAGGAGTGTTTGGGCACCGCTGCCAGGGATGCCCAGGGTGGGATTGTTGGGGTGTCTGTGCAGGGCCAGGAGTTGGACTGGATGATCCTTGGGGGTCCCTTCAGCTCAGGATATTCCATCATTCTGTGATTATTGCACCTAAAAAGTGAAGCTCAAGGAGGAAAATCGCAAATCAAATGACAGAGATTGGGAGCTCCTCAGAGCCACCAGAGAATGAATGAAGTGGTGGGAGTGCACAGAGAGGAGCCCAGAGCTCCACACAGTGCCAGGGTGGTAACTGGGAAAGCCTGGGAGATTCTTAGGGAGCAAAGACTGCACAAATCTAATTCCCATCACACATGCCTGGAACTGCAGCCTGCCTGTCACACACAAGGACTACAGGAGGTGTTTTACCATTTGTTCTGACAACAAGGAACCAAAACCAGGCAGGGATGTTGAAATCTGCCTCATTTTTAGCAGCTGTTTGGAGGAGGACAGAAATAAAACCGCCCCAAACTACCTCCCAAAAAACTGATAAAAAAGAGAGGAAACAGCAGAATCACTGGATATAGGAACAGATGCCATCCTAGTTGAAGAAGCCACAAGACTTCTTGATGTGCTAAGAACAGGAACTTTTGCCTGGAGAAGCCACTGTTATTATTCTGTTTATAATTATTAGACCTCGGGGCAGAGAACTAGAATGTGATAAATAATAAAAGATACACAGATGACAGTGAAGTGGCCAGTGAATAAGAAATTGATGGCTCAGAGCCCCCTGTTGGGGCTGAAAATGGACTCTGGGCTCTACACATTAATATTAAAATATCATTTGTCACAATGGTTAACATTTACACATACTTGCTCTTTTCTGCATAATCCAAAAAAGTAACTGAGGTTTCCCTACATTCTCATAGCAAACAGAGGCAACAAAAGCACCTGGGAACCCAATCATATTTGAAAGGTAAGCCCTGAAAAGTGTCTCTTTGTGCCCACAGGAGACAACTGGAACAAGAACCACTAAGTGCCCCAACAGGATTTTGTTTTTCAATTCAGCCACTGAAAACTTGCATATTGACAGGACAGTGAGAGACTGAGGGCTTCAGTGTGAACAATCAAGTCCACATTTCTCTGCACAGCAGCTGAAGGTGCCCAAGGGCAGAACAGGGAGAGACTTGCTGTCATTTTCCTTGTCTCTGCTGGGGCTGACATCCCAACTTTTGTTGTTCCTCCCAGCTCTGATCTCTGCTGGGGAAAGCAGCAGTTCTACAAACGCCTCAGGAAAGAAAGATGGACACAAGTCAGTGCTGCCACAAAGCCTCTAATGAGGGAGAGGAAACCTCAGTCCTGCTTGGAAGGACTGCCCCAGCCCCTGAAATGTCACTGCTGTGCAACAGAGCTGAGCTCAGAAGTTTTTCATGATGAGGGTGGGGAGGCCCTGGCACAGGGTGCCCAGAGAAGCTGTGGCTGCCCCTGGATCCTTGGAAGTGTCCAAAGCCAGGTTGGACAGGGCCTGGAGCACCCTGGGACAGTGGAAGGTGTCCCTGCTTCTTACAGGGATTTGGACTGGATGGCCTTGAATGGCCCCTCCAATCCAAACCATTCCCACAATAAGGACTGGAAAAGCTGCCCAGTTTGTTCCACCAGGTTGTGATTTAACCCTTCCCAGCTCCAACCAAACATCGAGGGCAGCCTGAGCCCACAGCTCCAAAAGCTCATTCAATTCTGTAACACTGGGAACACATTTTGAGCATAATCAGTGCTCAATAATTTTGGTGCTTTGGCCACCCCTCAGCTGGGATCAGCAGAGAGCAGGTCAGGCTCTGTCCCTCCATTTGCTTTGCTCCATAGAGGAAACACCTTGAATTCAGCTGCCTTGGGCACAAACCAACACCAAATCCTTGTCTAGTCCTGGTCTCATCAGCCTCTGCCCAGGGCTGCTCAATCACAAATGGAAAAGCTGCTCATTGTTTTGGGCTGGGGTTTTTTTGGTAAGTGTTTTCATCATGACATTTGGTGCCAGCATCAATCATTTATTTTCAGGAGCACTGGAGCCACAGCTGTCAAACTCCAGGTTTTGTGATACATCATGGGAAATTCAATCTTTGCTGCTCCCAGGCAGCAGCTGCAAGTGAAGAACACTGGCTGCAGCTGAGGAGGGGATGCTGAAGTGGGTTTTAAAAACATATTTACATATCCCATTCCATTTAGCTCCTCATGGTGTGTCCAGCAGGTGTAATACAGACACCTGGGGGTGAAGCAGGCAAAAACAGAGTAGAAAATCCACCACCAGCTCATTGAAGCCACAAAAGTTGCTGAGAGGAACTCAGCAGAGCACAGGGCAGCACCTCAAAGGCTCCTCAGCCACAGTTATTCAAGCAAGTGGCCCTCAGAAGGTCTGGGGGACACAGGGATTGCTGCTCCCCACATCCACCTGGCTACACTTCCCAGCAAGAGTCACCCACGCTGCTTAGGTAAAATAGGTATTCATGCCAGGCAAGAGTGGCAGTAATACCTAAAAAGCTGTCTCCAAAAAAGAAATAGGAACGAGATGCTCCAACCTATATCAAATCAGCTCTGTGAAAGACAGAACCAACAGAGCAGAGCCCAGAGCTGTGATTTCACAGCTCTGCTGTGTTCAGGACACGAGTTCATACCATGTCCTACATCACATGTGCCACCTGCATGTGCTAAATGTCCAGCCTGTGTGAAAGACTTCTGGGAAGTTGGGGCACTTAGTGGTTCTTGTTCCAGTTGTCTCCTGTGGGCACAAAGAGACACTTTTCAGGGCTTACCTTTCAAATATGATTGGGTTTCCAGGTACTTTTGTTGCCTCTGTTTGCTATGAGAATGTAGGGAAACCTCAGTTACTTTTTTTGGATTATGCAAAAAAGAGCAAGTATGTGTAAATGTTCACCATTGTGACAAATGATATTTTAATATTAATGTGTAGAGCCCAGAGTCCATTTTCAGCCCCAACAGGGGGCTCTGAGCCATCAATTTCTGATTTACTGGCCACTTCACTGTCATCTGTGTATCTTTTATTATTTATCACATTCTAGTTCTCTGTCCCGAGGTCTAATAATTATAAACAGAATAATAACAGTGGCTTCTCCAGGCAAAAGTTCCTGTTCTTAGCACATCAAGAAGTCTTGTGGCTTCTTCAACTAGGATGGCATCTGTTCCTATATCCAGTGGTTCTGCTGTGTTTCCTCTCTTTTTATTGCACAGCTCAGGCTCTGGGGCCCACCAAAACTGAGGGAACAGCCTCAGGTCCTGCTTCCAGGCCTCAGCTCCTGGGAGTCAACAACACAACACTCCTCCTCCTGGGCCACACTCTTCACGTGGTTAAAATAAAGGAGGACAAACCACAATAGGTGCCAAAAGATGTGTCTCCTCCAAATCCAGCTGAATTTCTACAGTGTGAGGTTACAGCTGATGAGCAACAGAGAAAAAATGATGCCACAGAGAGCTGGTTTCTTGTCTGCACATCACCCAAATGCAGCAGAACTGAGAGCAGCTTGGGCTGGCAATGAGCTGTGAGCAATCCCTCACTTCCCCAGTACTGGGCTGTTCCCCCATCCCAGTTTGGGCAGCTCTGATGCTGCTCTATCCTGCCTTGCTGGAATTGGAGCTCGATTTGGCACATCCAGGTGCTCAGTACAGAGCAGTGGTGCCTGCCCTGTTGGCACAGCTACCAGGTGTAAATGCTGCTACTCACTCCTGACTCGTGGATCCTGGGGCAGCTCTGGGCTGAAGGTTCCTCTGGTGCCACCAGGCAGGCGTAGAGGGCCAAGCCTTCCTCACTCCAGGCCTGCTGCAGCCCCACCACCTCAAACGGAGCTTTGGGGCCATCCTTCCTCTTCACAGGAGGCACCTGGAAATCCATTGGAACACAATTCCATTTTTAGATGGACTGAAAAAAAAACCCTTTATCTTGCTCTGTTGCTTTTGAGTAGAGCCCCACAACAATCCAGGGAGCAGTCTGCTTTGATTAGTAGATTAGCTGTGGTTTAGCCAGTAGAAAAATCAATAAAGACCAAATTAAATAGGAATAACACTTTGCTTTTGATAAGTCATAGGATTTATTTTCTCAATGAGGACTTGCAAGCTCTGACTTCCACCAGTTTCACTGAGTGGAAGCAGGAATTCACATTATTTCCCTGGTCCAGCAAGGGGGGAGCACAGAGCCCCTGTCAGGGCTGCCTGGGATGTTCCTGTCACAGCAGCACCCTGTGTTCCTTTATCAGTGACAATGAGATCAGCCCAAGCTCAGCTTATCAATCAATGCAAAGGGATGATGCCATCTCAAGGGGCTGGTGCAGGCTGCCCTAAGAAGCCCTTCACTAAGAGCCCAAACCCCATCAATCCCCACCCTGTGAATCCCCTTTTACTTGGGCTGAGGGGATTTCTTTTTGATGGATTTTTTTTGTGCACACCTGTGTGGGAGGCAAACATTCTCTTTTCCAGTATGTAAACCTGATTTAAACCAAAAAGGGTAAAAAGGGACTTCTGCCAAGCCCAAGCCATAAATGATTATGGTGAATGTCAGTTTAGATCCAGAGAGAAGGTTCCAGCAGGTCAGGCCATGCCTTGGCTCTTTAGGTTGTTTAAAGTCAGGTAAAACATAATGCACTTTAACATGCAGAATACATGAAATTCTTAATTATAAGTTAGAAAAGAGAGAGTAGAGACACTTGAAACAGCCTGGGGAGGCACTGGGTGCTGCAAAATGTCCAGGGCAGCTGGTTAAAGAGGGCAGAAAACTCTGGGAAAGCCAGACACAGGGAATCAGCAAAGCCAGGAGAAAGGAACAGCAGAGGTGCCTGACCCAGAACATGCTCTGGATGGAGAGAAAGGCAAGTGTGAGCTGCAGGACTGTAATTCCCTCCCAGGGTCGTGGAGGATACAGAAACTCCAAGCTTGTTCTCCTGGTTTATAGCAGTCTCTAGATGCATTCTCAGCTCTATTTACTGCATACATAGCCCCAAATAAAGGCCTTTATAAACATATATAGACATATATAAACATGTAACAAACTTATAAACATGTGTTCTTAACACAGGGCCAGGCTGGAGCTTGGAACTGTTGCACAGCTCAGCTGGAGCACTCCAAACACCAGCACCAAGTCCTTCACTGCTCTGAACACTGGATTCCCATGGGGAATTCTGCAGCATCCAGCACACCTCCAGTGAGATCAGTAAGGATATGCTGATTTACACAAGCCAGTCCATGGAATTGCATGGATTACTAGATGAGAATTTGGTCTGAAAATGCCTCAACGCTTCCAATTCTTTCAATGAAAGAAATGCAAACTTCTTCATTGCTATCCAGCAGCCATTTCAGAGCCTGTGTAGAATAAATGGGTGGATTTTACCCCAGTTTTTCTCGGGCACAAAGTCCATGTGAACATCTGACCCTACACCCAGCAGAGTGACACAGCCCTGGAAGCTGAGGCTCCCTCTCAGGCTCAGAGAGAACTGCTACAAGTCAGAGCTCAGGGGGTTTTTTAATGGAAATAACACAAGGGAAGAGAGCTCCCACTGCAGCTGGTCACAAGCTAACGAGTCTGAATGGAAAATTCAGGATCCAGGGCTGTTCCAGTGGCAGTTTTCATTAGCACTGAAATAACACTAAAGAATGTTAGCAATGTTTTAATGGAAGCACGAACACCATTAACAATTAATTGTGTTTAAGTGGAGTTTAAGTGATTTAAAAGCCTGGTGCAGGCTGGCTGCTCAGGGTGAAATCTACCTTGACTGCATGGATCAGTATTGGTATCCCAGAGTCTTTCCCAGGGAAAAGAATAAGGCCAGGGAGCAGTGTGGGAAGGAAAAATATACATTGGGGAGGAAAAATACACTGTTTTCCCTAGGGAATAAAGCATAATATAGATGGGAAGGAGAGAGGATGGGGTGGTTTCTTTAGAGGAGAAAAACATGTGAACCAAAGGACAGCTAGGATAAGGCAGCCCCTCACTTGTTCACAGCACTCTTGACTGTCACGAAGGGTTTATTCTTATCTAGAACAAGTGGTAAAAACCAGGAACCTGTGTCCATTGCCAAGGACAAAGCCTGACACCCAGCAGTCACTTTGGACAACTGAAAATCTGGCTCAACCATTTTTCACTTCTCCATAAACTACAGACACAACCCAGCTCCACTGACTGCGGCGAGACTTTCATTTACTGACTCTGAGGTGAAACAGCTGCAGCATTCCACTTTGTTCAGCCACTGTTTTGTAGCTGTTAGGGGGGGAAAAAAAGGAGATTTCAAGAGTGATTATGTATTCACTGGAGGTCAAAACACAGCCAGAGCCTTTTGTGCCAGGTCAGTGCACTCACCAGGGACAGGAGCCACGGCACGAGGGCCTGGTAGATGTTGGCTGCTCCCAGCACCTTGTTGGGCACCTGCCCCTCACACTGATCCGTGGCCACTTGGCCACAACTCGCCAGCCAAATGGTCATCAGCAGCACCTCCTTCTTCACGCTGTGGGATCCAGGCAACGTGTCAATAGCTGGCAAAAAAGAAGCTTCCTGTCAAAAAAAAAAAAGATAGCATGAAAATGGAAGTCACTCGGATTACTGGAAGCGTATTCATCATCAGGAATTAATTACAGTCATTGCCATCACAGGAGGGGCATTTAACACCCAGAGAGCATTTATCAAAGAGGGAGGATGAGCCATAAAAACCAGGTTGTTCTGTCAGTGACACCTGCCTGAGCACTGCAGGATTTCTTGGACAGCTGTCACCTGGGTCCTCGTTTAGTCACACACTGCCTGGTGAATGGAAGGTTGCACAGCCACAGCTGCAAAAGTGTGATTGAATTTATTCTGTATTCAAGACTCAGTGTTTGGGGGTTTTTTTAATCACTGAAAAGCCCTCAAACAAGCCTGATAGTGTGAAAACTCATTATTTTCTGCTTCACCTAACATCCCTCATTTCAGAGATGATGTCACAGTTAAGGGAGCTCACCTCCTTTCTTTATTTCAGCATTGATAGTTGGTTATTTAGGATGCAAATTCCCTCTCCTTTAAGAGAACTGTTCAAGACACAACCAAGCTTGAACTTTGAACTTCCAATTTTTTGTCCTTCCACAGCTGCAGCTGTAATTATTGCCTGGCCTGTTCTTCCTATCTCTACTCAATTTGCTGCCCCTGACATTTCTTTGGTAAATTAACAAGCAAGTCCCTAAAATCCCAAAGATCCTCCAGTACTGCTCCTCAACAGTTATGATCACAGAATCTTGGAAGGGGCCTTAAAACTCATTTTCTTCCACCCCATCCCACAGGAAGGGACAACTTCCACTGGACCAGGTTGCTCCAAGCCCCATCCAACCCAGCCTCGTGTTTTCAGTTCCTCCATGTAGCCCATAATGAGGATTTCTGCCCACACCTCTACACTGAATGAGCCTTAATTTGATTTACCTGAATTTACTCTGAAAGCAAAGTAAGCTAAATCCAATTACAGCCACTTTAATTCTGAATTAAAATGTCCACAAAGGTGTTTCATGACTAATCCACTTGACAAGTTAATGTAGCTTGACTTTTGTGCCAGTCCCCAAAACAGACAACTTCTTAAAATGGTTTAATAAGGCATAAAACGAATAAAATCCAACAAGCAGCTCTACTGTGTCACCCAGTGTTTTGGTGA
Source organism: Pachycephala philippinensis (assembly GCA_013397055.1). Lineage (NCBI taxonomy): Eukaryota > Metazoa > Chordata > Aves > Passeriformes > Pachycephala > Pachycephala philippinensis. The sequence goes on along the minus strand of VWZT01010370.1, from coordinate 27,156 downwards.
CACCAAATAAAAACTGCAATTAGTAATGAAGGCAAAACAGCCATGCAAACGTGTGTGATGCTGCAGATTTGTGTTAATTAATGTTACTGTGGCCCTGGGGTGCCAACAGAATTCCTCAGGGCTTTGAGCCCACCACTGCAATCCCCTGAGGAAGAGGGATTAGGAGGAACTCTGGGACCATGAGGAAAAAGTGACCTTCTCCTATGTCCTGTGTTGGAGAAAGGATTCTTTCTTCCTCCCTCACCAAGGGTGTGGGGATCAATGAGAGGAGGTAATTTAGGAGCTAATGCTATAAATTAATGCTATAACTGATGTTTCAGCAGAAAATCTCCAACTATTCCAAACTTCCTCAGCCCAGCAGCAGTGGGTTTTCTGACCAAAATCAGATAAGAAGTTTACTTATTACAGTTCTTTCTGAGTGAAGTTTTGGTGAAGGTTGGACCTTCCCTCTGCCAGCCTCCTCACCCCAAGAATTTAGGCATAGAATTTGAATAACTTCTGAAATATTAAGACTAATGAACAAAAAAGGAGCTAATCCAGTTTAATTCTGGGCAAGAATGGCTGAAGGAACAACTGGTGCTTTCTGGGTATGGCTTCCCACAGCACTGCCCAGTTTACCCCAGTCTGCAGATGAGGAGAGTTCAATTTGCCCACGTTACGCTGGCTTTTATTGGTGACAGTTTTAGGTTATAAAAAGCCTAAAATTGCTCAAATGCTGGGCTATTTTTGGTTGCTCTGGCTGGAATTGTGCTGTCACTCAGAGACAGGCTTGCAGCTGATTGTAGTCAAGTGCCAACAATTACCAAAGAGTAAATAAGATAAAATTTCCTCTTCCCAAATTCTTGCTATTTTATTTTGCAGTTATAGTTTATATCATTATAAGTTCCAGTCCTTCAGCTCAGTTTTCCAACCACCCTCCATGCCCAGCTCTGGCCTTTTTTCTCCACTCCCACATAACAAAAGTGCAAGGAGGAGCAGCAATGACAGTGAGCAGCTGAGGAGTGACCTCTGCCCAAATCCACACCACAGGGAAACGAGGAAGAAGGAATTGCAGCACAACTTCAGCACAGCCACATAACTCAGCCTTCAGTGCCAATGGTGCTGAACTTCCAGCCTTAGGCTGAGGGAGGGCAGGGATGGATGGGATATTGGGAAGGAATTGTTCCCTGTGAGGGTGGGGAGGCCCTGGCACAGGGTGCCCAGAGAAGCTGTGGCTGCCCCTGGATCCCTGGAAGTGCCCAAGGCCAGGTTGGATGGGGCTTGGAGCAACCTGGGACAGTGGAAGGTGTCCCTGCCCATGGCAGGGGTGGGACTGGATGGGCTTTAAGGTCCCTTCCAACCCAAACCACTCTGTGAGTCCATGATAATCCCAAAGGAAACTACTATTCATAAAAAACTCATTTAAAAAGTGGATATTTACCTCCATATTATTATTATTTTAAACCAGAGCTGTTTACGATGACAGCAAGCCAAAGCTTGGTGGGCACAAGTTTGTCAGCCAAGATTAACATCATTTTATTCCTGATAAAATAGCTCAAAGTGGTTAAATGATGCTTTTGTTGATGTTTTTTAGAAGAGTAGTTGGCATTGCTCTTCCTGCACATCCATGTTACATCGGACAAAGAGTTTCAAAGACTGAGAAACATTATTGTCAAAGCTGTAAGGGGCTGGAATGACCACGGAGAAGTTTAGGAGCCAGGCAACAACTTCACAAAGATTTCCCAGCAGAATCAACTCATCCAGTCCAAGGAGTTGCCCCAGTGGCAGGAGAGGCCAAGGAAAAACCAATTTTTTACTTTAATAGATACAGCCTCAGGTGAATAAAACTTCAGTATTTCCCTCCTAGAACCTCCTCCAACACTAACATGGACCCAAGGCAGCACATTTCACCCAAACACCCTCCCTGCTCTGTTGAACAGACTCTGCAGCAGCAAAAACTCCATCCAAACATCCCCTGCATGGAAAAGGAACAGAAGTTAAACTCACCCAGTCTCCCCCTCTACCACAGAAGGGTGAGTGAGGGGGAAGGGGAGGAATAGGAAGACTCTGGCTCTCATTGGCTGGAGGTTTAATCAAAATAATTGTTTTCAGCCCTGTCTAAATTTATCCTTCTATGTCATCTGCACCCTAGCTTGGATCCCAGATTTAAGAGGCAATCCCTGATGAATGGCAAATTACTGACTGCAGAACTCTTTTGCCAAACGATGCATCTGCTGTGGGTTTGTAAATGTGAGCTGATTTCTGAGTGCTGGAGCAGCTCGAGCTAATTTCTCTAATGAACCTTCCCCTCTCATTGCACAGCTGCTCTGGTGTTCCATGTTCCTGTTCTGCCGTGGACAGAGCTCGTGGTACAAGACATAACCACGATGATTGTGTGCTTATATCCCTATTTTCCGCTCAGTCACGTGGTAAATGTAGGATTTTTAGGACACATTTAACAATTCTGGCCATCTAAGGCAAAGCAGATTATCACTATTCCACAGCTTCTAAAAATTCTTGCATTAGATGAAGACATATTGGAAATGTCAAGTGTTTGTTCATTTTCATTCTGTAGGGAAGGAAAAATGATGACAATGCCATCTGTTAGATGATTTGAAACTCCACATTAAAGCGTGGAATAAACCCTGAAACCACTCAAAGAACTGCTTTATCACTGCAAAGTGGGAGCAACGGGTGAGAACGAGGAGAGGATCTGCAGTTCCTGCATGCAACTGGCAGAACACTCTGGAATTAGGAAGTTAACTTTTAATGACAGAAAGGAGAGTACAATTGATGCTTAATGGTCTGAATGGTCTTTCTGTAAAAGCATTTCTGTTCTGGAGTCACTCTGTAGCACCACTGCCTTTCTGAGGATCATGCTGAGGTTATGGATCTGAAAAACACGATGGGGGTGAGATGGTATTGAAATTTCTGATGTGGACTGAGCCTCGGATTGCTCAAATGGAGAAATTATGATCCTCCAAAGCAGATAACTGTGCCAAAGAGAGATTGCAGGGGTTCAGGGAGCTGTGTAATGGAGCATTATTTGCTCTGATCTCCATAGTTTTCAATTCACTCAGGGCACTCCAGATCACGGGAGTTTAGGTTCAAAATATAATAATAAAGAAAATGTCTTTGCTGAAAGTTTCCTTGCTCTGGACAATTATTCTTAGTCTTGGGTATGAAGGATAAAACCTCTTAACTGCACTAAGGGAATTCTCAGCTGCTTCACTGGAGTTAATGGCTCATCTATCAAAGACGTGGATAAACTCTTTTCCACAGGAGGCAAGGATCTGGTCCATAGATTTGTTAGCAGAGAGATGCTGTGGATCACACAGGATATTGGTCCAAATTCAAGTTTAAAAACCCATTCAAATAACTGGTAACAAACAGCTTTTTTTTACATATAATTTCTTCTTTATTTTTCAGAAGTGGGACAATTTTCTGACAAAGGCTCATCTCAGGTAAACATTGACCTGAGAAGTGCATTAAAATTTAAATCAAAGTTACACTGAATCTTATTGGAGTTTGTTTGCGTTCCGAGACATAATCATTAAAAATGAGAAGTGCCTTTTCCATGATTGGTGTTTACACTCCAGTAACACTTGGAGAGGCTCAGAAGGATTCCCAGCCTCATTGTGCTGGTGTTCTGAGCACATGTAACAAAAAGTTCCTCCTCTAATGAGTTTATACTCCTGGTTAATGAGAAGCAGCTGAAATGAGTAAAGGAAGTTTAATTACTTACACATTTCATGTGAGCACAAGACTGGGAATCAGGAACTTGTGCCTCAGTCCTGGCTCTGGAATGAAGTATTTCCCTGTGGAACTGTAAAGTGAGGATAATATTTCCTTATCCTGGTCCCTGTCTAGCTGGATTAATTTTCAAAAGTCTGTAAAGTGCTCTGAAGAGGAAGAGTGTAACATTATCAACAAACTTTCAAAATTAACCTCTGTTCCCTTTCCTGCTCCTGGAGGTGTTGTGGCCTCTCAGCCCCTCCAGCATGATCTTATCTGCATCTTCCACAACTTGTTCTTCAAAGGATTCCAATCTGCCTCACCAATAAAATGTGTCAGGACTTCCAGACCCTCAGAAGGGAAGGGAATTGCACGTGGTCACTTGGAAATGCTGGGACAGAGCCTGGAACTGGTCCTCAGCTGTCTGAAATCCAGGCTGGCATGTGGCACATGCTCCAAGCTGGGTTTAAATCCTACAGAAATGGTTCTGCTTGGATACTCTGGGAGATTCCCTGTTCCCTGCCCATAGCAGGGGGCTGGAATGAGATGATCTTTGAGGTCCCTTCCAACCCAAACCATTTGGGCTTGGTTCCATGATTCACCCTGCATTTATCAGCTTGGGGAAAGCCTTGTTTTTTTCCCATCTATTTATCTTTTCATGTATTTCCCCTGATACTCTATGGAAATCCCCAAAGAAAGAAAGGAAAATAAAGGGTCTGGGGGAGGAAACTCTGCTCAGCTGCTTTATCAGGAAGTTTTAGCAGAGCTGAAGTGGCTTGTTTTACACACTGTCAGCTTCCAGTTAAAATGGATTGTGTCCAGTTTGTCACAGGCCCTGTGCTCTTCCCTCCAGCTATAAAACACCCTTCAGACAACCCTTCAGACCTGTGAATTTGGGGCTTTGTGATCCTGAGAACTGCTAAGTGCTTACAGTGTTCCCTGAAGCTGGTGGGAACTCCAGGTGCTTGGCACAGAGCTGGGTAGAGCTCTGTGTTTGCAAAATAAAAATAACTGCACGATTCTTCCACTCCATAATCTCAGATAAAGCCCTGAATTCCATTCCCTGCCACTGAGAATAATGTCCCATAATGAGTATTTGTGGAATAATGTGTTTACAAGTTGTGACCAAGCTTAGCCCCCCGTGTGCTGAGATTTGGAACAGAAACCCAGCCTAAATCAATGCTGAACAAGAAGGCAGGAGGGAAACCAGGAGTGCAGTTTAAACCCTGCAGTTCCTTTAACAGACAAGCCTGTACATCCCCTTGGAAAAGCAGAGGGGCAGGTTCAGCCTCCTTTCATCTACAAATAGCATCAGTGATCACAGCCCTGAGGTAAGGCCAGGAGTTGGGAATTCTATTTTGATCCCAAGAGAGAGAATCACGGCAGAAAGTGTTTGTCTGTGTAATTAAACGTGACTGGCACTTGTTCACAGCCCCTGCAAACCCAGGGCAGCTCTTCCTGCTGCCAGCACAGGGCCTGGCACGGAGCAGGACCCGAGGAGAAAAAAAGCCCAGAGATGCTTTTGTGTCCTCCTGCCCTCTCCAGGATGAGAAACAGAATTTAGCTCATGGACATTTTACATTATTGTCTTCAAGTTTAATGTGAACATCCTGCTAATGTGAATGGAGGAGTATTCAGGACCTCTACTGGCAGCAAGTTCATGCATGGAATCCTGGAAACTCTGTTCCTTTTCCTTATATTAACCTTTCCCTTAAGCAACAGCAACCAATGTTCCCATCTGTCAAACTCAGGCAGGAGTGTATTGAGGAATAAGCCTGAACTCATTTTAATCACTTCCAAGATATGCCGAGGAATATAAAGGATTAAATATCTCACATTATCCTGGGGCCTTTCCAAACTCCAGTCAGAGAAACAGCATTGGAAGAACTCATTGCTTTTACAGCCCTGGTTTTTCAATTCCTTCCACAGCTGGAGAAAGCACAAAAGTGGGAGCCCCTGGGAACCATCAGAGTGGCTCTCCAGGTTTACATGGAAGGTTCTCCGTGGCTTTTTGGTGATTTGTTGCATTCAGCACAGGTGAATTTCGTGGTTCTGAGCATTTCTACAGCAATTTGGCTGGAAAACCTCTTAAAGCAGCCAGAGGTTATGAAAGCAGGCTTACTGTGTGGCTCTTGGAGCTGCTCTGGTGGTGTGAGCAGAGCTGGGGAGAGAGGAGCCATGAGGATGGGAAGCACAACCTGCCCTAAGAGTGCCTGGGCACTTCCATAACATTCCTGACTCCAGGAACTCGGAGAGCAAACCCCTCCTGTGTGGAGGGAGTTGTTTATAACACAGACATGTAGGGCCCAGACCCTCTGCTTGCCTAGGAAGGCAAATCCTTGGGTGAGATCCGTGCCACCCAGAGCCTCAGCTCCTGGGATTGGTGCCCGCAGCCAGGGACAGCAGGAAGCAGCAGCTCCACCAAAGTGCTGTGCCAGCAAATCCCCCCCGGTTTGCTTTCCCTGGCACCATGTGGGAAGATGAAGAGGAGGCCAGAAACACAGGCTCTGTGCCAGCTGCCAGCCACCCATGCTAGAAAAACATTTCCTTGGGATCTTCCATCTATTCCAAATGCCGTGTGCTGGCCTGGTGGCACAAACAGGAATCTTGGCCTTCTGTCTCTGTGTGCTAAGTTTAACTCCATCTCTAATTGCCTTAGTTTATTTTTAAGCCCTTCTTGAGTCGAGGCAGAGGGTTCATTAAGTACAAGAGATTTTAATCTTGTTTCAGGAACTCATTAAATGCCTGGCAAGAAAAAAAAAAGGAGGAATTCAGGGGCCATCTGGTGGCTGTTGGGCACAGCACTGCTGGCCACAACCTTGGCATCAGCCCAACAGGGAGAGCACCTGGAGCCAAGCACAACCCAAACTCGGCTCTGGTGTCTGAAAAAATCAGCGTAGGAAATATTCAATGATTTTTACAATTAATGGGTTTTTTTTAAAAAGCTATATTAAAATAATAGTAAGGGCTAAATGTTGTTATAATTACATTCACACAGATGCAGTTGCTTTGGTCCAGTGTCAATGAAAACATTTGGTCACAGGTGATTTGTACCACCAGGATCCCCTTTGGGGTAACACAGATATAGAAAAATTCAACTACTTTGTCACAAAACCATTATAATCACAAAAAGATTTTATAGCTTTCCTCAGCTTCTCCAAATAGATGTGCTGCACCACATTTTGGGGGATTTCTGTAAGGAAGTGGCACAAAACCTATTCCTTCATGAGTGGTTGATCAGGCCTTTGTCCATTCTTTAAGTAGAGACATCAATTTGACTTTCTTACAGTCCTTTTCCTTTATGCATTTTCCACCCAGCAATAAAAGTGGTGTATTTTTAAATAGTGCTGAGGCCATCACCTCAGTGCAGTCATGTGAGCAGCTCCAGTGGAGCTGGGGAGGTGCCCAAGTGCTCCTGGTCCAGCTGGTGAAGTGCTGGGTTGGGATCCTGGGATCCACAACGTCCTTGAACAACCCAAAGATGGAAGAAAAGGGCAACTTCCAATGTTGATGTCAGCACTATTTCCTTAAAAAGATCAAAACACCCATGGAACAGCAATGGCAATCACAGGCACCTATTTAAGGAGGACAGGTAAAGAATCAAAAGCATTTCACTGACAATTTGCAGATCAAGGCACCTCCTACTTAAAAATAACTTCTGGGGCCAGTAACTGAACTAAAAATATTTGTACAAGTTTTGGAAATCAATCCCTACTTTCAGGCAGAGCGTGCTGATGCAGGGGAACTGTCCCAGCAGCAGAATGTACAGCACTTCAGCACCCCTCTGGATGGTAAATATGGATTTTGTCAGGGATTCTCCCCTGAAGAAATACCAGATCAAAGAGAGAACCAGGCCATCAAAGGGCGAGGAAGGATTTGACCATAATATATTGGTAATTTTGTGGCAATGCAAGTAGAAAATCTCGTGGCTGAGAATTCTACCTGACACCAGCGAGCTGAGTTGACGGTGTGTTAACATGAAAAACCTGCTGATTTTGACAAAAAGGTGATGGAGCCCGTGTTTACAAGATGGAAAGGAAAGTACCCACATCATCTATTTGTTAAGGTAGAATGACTCTGTTGTGCCTGGATGTTTTTGTTTTGTAAGGCTAAGCTGCAATGAGATGAGGATCACGGTAATATAATTACTAATACAAGGTTAGCCCAAGTGATTGTGAATGCCAAGAAAAATGAGATGCCTCAGTATGAGTCAACACACTCATTTCCCCACCACTCTGGCTGTGTAAGGGAGATAAAACAGTGTTTATAAGGGGCTGGTTACAAGGTGGCTCCTAATAGCTCTCCAACAACATTATCTTGTTCTGCCATATCATGATAAAGCAATAAATGGAGAATCAAGCTGAAGCCCTGCTGAAAGCACCTACTTTGTCCCAGTAATAAAAGAGATGAATCCAAGGTAAATTCGAGTTGTTCTGTGCTCATTCCAGGGCTGGATGGGAAGTGTCAGGGCCGTGCAGGGGTTTGGCTGCAGTGTTCAAGGCCAGCTCTGACACAAGCTCAGGTGTGAGCTTCACACGGGGCTGCTGGGGAAGGAGCTCTGTGCAGCTGCTTTTTCAGCAGAGACATTTCCCTCGGTCCTGGACAAGCTGCAAACAGCTCTGCCTCTGCCTGGCCTCACCTCCCTCGCCTGCACTGACCCTGAACTGGCTGCTCTGACTTTGTGCCTGCAGCTCAGCCCTGTTTCATCTCTCCAGACCCCCTGGGTGATCACTGGGCTGACCCTGGGTCCTGTCCCTGCCCTGGCTTTCTGCCCTTGATCTTGGATCTTCCTCATTCTCACACATTTGCCAACTGGCCACCCTCACTGAGGCTGCTCTGCTGCTTCTTGGGGACTGGGGCACTGCTCTCCTTGCTGCTGGGAACTGCCCTGCCTGCCTTGCTCTCACCTACAGATCCTGCTTTGTCTTCCCCAAAGGCTTCCCACTGCCAGAGGGCAGGGATGGATGGGATATTGGGAAGGAATTGTTCCCTGTGAGGGTGGGGAGGCCCTGGCACAGGGTGCCCAGAGAAGCTGTGGCTGCCCCTGGATCCCTGGCAGTGTCCAAGGCCAGGCTGGATGGGGCTTGGAGCCACCTGGGAGAGTGGAAGGTGTCCCTGCCCATGGCAGGGGGTGGGATGGGATGGGATGGGATGGGATTTAAGGTCCCCTCCCACCCAAACCAGTCTGGGATCCTTTGATATCCTTAGAACATCCTGCTTGTGCTGCTCCTGACATAAAACTCAGTTCTGAGTCTGGAAAAAGTTACCACCATTATCTGGATCCCACCTAATGGGAATGTGGTAGGAAAATATCAGCACTAAGTTACTTATCATAATAAGCAAGATGAATGAAGTGACAGATCAAACCCATTTCATTTTACATCCTCCATTTAACTGCTTCACATACTGGGAGTGTTCCTTCTGTCTCCCTCATCACTAACACTGCTCAAATACTGAAATAAACCCTGTGTTGTTGCTCTAAACTATTAATTCATCCTGACACTACAGCAAGTATCATACCACCGCTCTGCTGGCTTTCACAGAACTCTGGGTGCTTGCATCAGTTCTGAACCAGATCCAAAGGTTAAAATGTGGTTAGGGGGCCCAACTTCAGAAGAGATCAGCTCATGCTAGTCTTGAATTTCACTGGAAGTTTGGGTGGTGCAGAGAAGGAAAAAAAAAACCCAAAGCCAAAATATAGCATTAAAAAAAATCAGGTTCTTCCCTGCATTATTTTTAAAACTAAGAGTGGGCCAGATTGCCCAAGCATTCAGACACTTAAAGACATGGACCTGACAGGCAGAATTCTTGGAAAGAACCCACTGACTTCCCAGGGAATGGGCACCTGCATGTCTTGAAAATCCACTGGATCTCAGCCCCTTCTTTAACAGCTGAAGCACCCCTGGAAGTCAATCCTCAGTGTCCCAGGTTACCTGCACTGTGCTCAAAGTGCTCTCCCCAGCCCTGACTCTCAGAGTTTGACTGAACTGGGTTAAGGAAAAGGAGACAGCACATTAAATCTGCTTTTACATTTTAGACAAGAACTCTAATGTAACCCTAATGCAGCTTTTTAAATTTCCTTTGCCAGTCTTTCCCAGCACCTCAGCTACAGTAATTGCAGAGTTTCTAAACTTTCCCTCTGATTATTATTCAATTCAATTATTTATGTACATTATAAATGGTCAGAGGAATTCTGGAAACTGTGACAAGTGTTCCAGATCTGAACATCTATCACTGCCAAAACAAAGGACTTACAAAACAAATTTGCAAGTGTGCTACTCTGTCAAACACTGGGGCTTGTTCTTTGAATATATATGTTTATATATAGATATTAGATATTTTCACTGAGACATAGCTGCCAAATTACAGGGGCTTTTAGTTTCAAATGTCAAAACAGTCAAGTTTTTCTGTCTGTATTCATAAAAAAGGGAAGAAAAGAAAACTCTGTTCAAATTCAAAGAAAAAAATGTTGCTATCAAGGCAGATTTCAAGTAATCTTGTAAAGGACTGTTGTATTTGATAGATGATGTTGATACATTTTTTATTCTTCATTTTAATAATGAATATTTCTGAATAAGAACTAAGAGCAGAGTTGCCCAGAAAACATGGTTATTATGGGTTGTGCTGATTTGCTTTTACCGACAGTGCCTTGGGAGGTCAGGCAGGTTCCCCTGGAGCAGGCTGGCACTCAGTTTGGGATCAGGGAATGCTTTGGGTGGGAAGGGCCATAAAGATCATCTCATTTCACACCCTGCCATGGGCAGGGACACCTTCCACTAGCCCAGGGTGCTCCAGCCTGGCCTTGGACACTGCCAGGGATCCAGGGGCAGCCACAGCTTCTCTGGGCACCCTGTGCCAGTGCCTGCTCACTCTCACAGGGAGGAATTTCTCCCCAGTATCCCACCTTAACCCTCACAGGGAGGAATTCCTCCCCAATATCCCACCTTAACCCTCACAGGGAGGAATTTCTCCCCAATATCCCACCTTAACCCTTACAGGGAGGATTTTTTCTCCCCGATATCCCACCTTAACCCTGACAGGGAGGAATTCCTCCCCAATATCCTATCTAACCCTGCCCTCTGACAGGTAAAACCCCTTGTCCCCTGTCCTGTCACTGTGTAACGAGTGCCTCTCCCTCTCTCTGGGCACTGGGAGCAGTTTGCCCAGGCAGCAGGAGCCTGGGCTGCTGAGCAATGCCCACGTCCCTGCTGCCACGGCTGGAACATCACCCCAGCTCTTAGGGGAATATTTACAACTTCAGTTCCAGCACAGATCCATCCCAAGCTCTGCTCCAGACAAAGCACAGCACCGAGCCCATCCTCATTTTGTTGGCATCGGCACAGCAAAGATGGGAAATGACCAAATGCAGAGGAATTCTGCACTGCCTGGTGCATTGTCGGGAAGGGGAGAGCAAGGCCCACGTGGATTTCTGAGGAGCAAGTGAGTGTCTGCATCTTAATAAGGGCTAACTGGAAGTGGGTGGTACCTGCCAGCAGCCAGGGAGGAGCAAATCCAAGGATCCACAACTTTACACCTCCAAAGCAGAGCTCTGGGCACCGTGCTGTCCCTGTCAAAGCAGGCTGGCAGAGGGAAACTCAGCTGGGAGCTTTCTAACCCTTTACTCCTCCTCACTGACTAATCCAGTGCTAAATAAAATGAGCTTTTAAATCTCCACAAACACAGTGATCAATACACAAAACAAACCTGAATGGTCCAGCCCCAAATTTAGGGCTGTGAAGTCTTTCAACTTTTGCACTGACAGAAGAGTTTTGTTATTGGCATCAGCCCAAATAAATTGTTATGGTGGGTTCATGGACAAACTCTGCAGTTTCTCACCTCCTCTCACCTTCTCAGCTGGCCTTGTGACCAGCAAAATCAGTGCATGGATGGAGCAGGATTGCTCATCACGGAATCATGGAATGGTTTGGGTTGGGAGTGATCTTAAAGCTCATCTCATTCCAACCCCTCTGCTAAGGGCAGAGATAAATCTTCCGAGGAGGAACAACAGCCCTGTCCTCCAAGCCATATTTAGGCTTTGGGAAAAACCAGGATCATTTCATATCTCCTTAATCAGGAGTAAAATCCATCATTAAACCCACAATCCTCAAAACCTACCCACAAAAGTGAAGTATAAAGCTGCTGGGGGCAGACAACAAGACAGGATTCAGCAGAGATGGTAAAAATATTTCGCTCTTTTAGAAAAAGTTATGAAAAATCATGAGCCAGAGGAGACTCTGGCTCCTGTGAAGTAGCTGACACTGAGGCCACTGATTTCAGCAAGCCCTGACAGGTCAGAACTGGAGGGCAGCTGCTTGGGGAGCTCTCCCTGCACAGGAAAGGGAATTCTTCTCTCTTAGTGAGAGAGAAGAGCTGTAGGGCTGCTCCTCTCCCTGGGTAATGCTGCTCCATACCAAACAGATTTGCAATAATGCAATAAAAATGACATTTAGCTCCCAGTTGCCCGTGGCAGGGAGCCCCTGCCAGGCCCTGAGCCACTGACCATGTGGAACAGGAGCGGAGTGTTCTCTGCCATGGGCTGCTTCCCCCACACCGAGCGCCGGGGCTGCCACTGCTCCAGCTGCTCCTGCAATCTGCAGCTCCTCTGCCTCTCTTTCATCTCCTCTTCCTTTTGGGATAGCTCTCTTTCACTTCCTTCTCTCCTGAAAAATACACACAGATTAAGCTTTTCACTTGGGAAAAGAGGCACTCGTTCATGTGGTTGCACTTCTTTTTTTCTCGTGTTTACACCACACACTCGAGGGGGAATCATGACATGAAAGGCTAAAATAGATTTAGAAGGCAATTCTGGTGCTTGTGGGGGGACACGAGAACTTGTCAGTGGATGAAATAATCTCTCTAAGAAGAAAAAAACCTCAAAGAAAAGGAGCAGAGATCAAACTTCTGATAAGTGGTGATGATCTATCTGGAGATCAAAACCCCTTTAAGCAGAGATGTGTTTGTGATGTGTCACTGCCCATCTCCACACCGAGATTCCCAGTCTAACTCCATTTCCTTTCCTATCTGCTATAGGATAGGACAGAGATAAATCTCCCCTGACCCCAAGACCTCCCATCTTTCTACATTTGGATGCCTGCAGAAAGATTTCATCTGCCATTTCCATGGCAAACACAAAGCTCAATTTCTTCTGAATTCTTCCAGCCCCAGGTGGCCCAGCAATAATTAGAATAGCAAGAAAGAAAACTGAAATCAGTTAAAATCTTTGAGTTCTTACTCAGGGACAATAAATAACCCACATTCTTGCCTGGCCACGGGCTGCCATCTCAGGCTAACAGGTAATCAAAATGGAGTTTAGCATTCCTGATGGAAGCAATGAGTTTAATGTCAGGAATTCCAGAGGGAAAAATCCCTGCAAGCAACCACCTGCCATTTAAAGCAAGTACACAGGAGCTGAGGTGTCTAAGTGGCAGGGCAGGCAAGTGTTTAACTCTGACACAGTAATAGTCTCCAGAGCAGGCAGATCCTAATTCTTTCCAGGGCTCATATGTCAAAGTCAGAATGTTAAATTTCACTCTGAAAATAGCAGGATATAACCTTTGAAAAGGCAGCATAATGGAGCTCTCCCAAATAGTTGGGCAGGTGCACAAGGCAACCACCTGATTTCACTTTGAAATGAGACCTTCTGCAGAATACACTACATTAAGCTAAGCCCAGCGAGGCAGAGGCCCAAATAATTCTGCAATTTCCTCAATTGATATCGCTCTCATTTCTAGTTTTTAAAGCTTTCCAAGATATTCCTGTGGCATTCCTCACAGGTGTACTTTGTAACTCCAAGATCTTGCACTTTTCTTGGTGGCAAAGAGTCAGAATTCCTTTGTTTGGAAGAAAAAATTACAAGGGGAGACTGATACATCTTCCAGTTTGTAAAAGGTGTTTTATACTGAGAAACAGAATAAACCATTTTCCATGCCTTCTGGGAACACAACAAAAATAAGCTTCAATTGGAGAGGGGATAATTTAAATTAGACTTAATGAAAAGCTTTACAACTCTAAGGATAATTAAACAGCCAAATGTACTACCTGGGAGTCAAGGAATCCTCACCACTGAGGATTTCAAGAGCAAGTTCTATAAAGATCTGCCAGGAGCTATTAGATTTTACCTCACTCTTTATTGGCAGGGGGAGACTGACCCTTGCAGACCTATTTTCTAGGAAGCTGTGCTTAGGAAATCTCAGTGGTGTTGTTCCTAAAGGAGATCAATACTGTGTTCCCCTCCTCTTCTAGAGAATAAAAGCTGAAGAAAAAGGCTCAATGTACAATGTCAGAAGTGCCATAGCTCATCTAAACCAGGCCCTGCTGAGGCTGCCTCGAACCCTTCCAGCAGCAGCTGCCAGTGATGCCTGAGATGGCCACCTAAAAACACAGGGACCAGACAGGAATAAGGGAATAAAGGGAGGTATTTATTGGAAGGGCCTTCAAAGGTACACCCTGGGGAGTCCAGAGCNCAGCATCTTGAGAAGGGGGGCAAGCTGAGGGGAAATTCCATCATTAGCTAAAGTTTAATTGGTGAAATTGGGTTGAGATGCAAATGGACCAAAGCTATAAAAGTGTGAAGAACTCGTGACTCGGGGTCCATCTTGGGTGCAGCCTTTGGCCTGCCCAGGGTGTGCCTCTGATCTTTCAAATAAATATCCACCTTTATTCCCTTACTCCTGTATAGTCTCTATTTCTAGGTTGGCCTCTTCAGGCATCAGGATCAATTCTCCAATTATAACCTCAGTTAATGATGTAACTACCCCAAGTTTGCCCCTCCTCTTCAGAGGCCTCGGTTTACACATTTTGGGGCCTGGTGTCCTTGGGGAACAAACCTAGAGAGGTTTGTTATGTGTAACCAGCATGAGAGAACAGCAGCTCACAGGCCACAGGAAACTTCAGAGGTACACACCAGGCAGTACAGGATTTGAAAAATATAAAAGTTAAAACCTAAGGCATCACCAGGGCTGTTGTTCTTTCCAGGTAACAAAACCAGCCATCCTTTTGCTCCAGCTCACAGCCCAGGTGAGCAATGTTCTTTAATCCTGGACAATTAGAGAAGCCACATCCAAACCCACTGATTACTTTTCTTGTGGGATACCTTGGCAATTCTGCAGTAATTCGAGGACACTCTGGAGCATTTTCTGCATTTTGAATCTCCTCAGCTTCCATTTTGTTCTCTATTTCTGTGTCAGCTCTGTTGCCCCCATGGCTTGAAAAGGGGGGGCTTTCCTTCTCTGGTTCCAATCTCATCAGTTTCCTGGGAACCACCTCATTTGTCTCTTGCCTCACTTCACAAGATTGGTTTTGACTTATTTGAGAGGAAGCTCTGTCCTCCAGCCTTTCTGGATGCAGTTTCTCAGCTGGAACTGATGCTTTATGAAGAAGCTCCAAGGCCTCCTTCTGGGCTGCTCGGAGTTGTTGCAGTAACCGGGTTTTCCCTGAGCAATTCCTCCTGCAAAGGAAATAAAAAACCTGATTTCATCAAGATAAAGCACTACAGGAATAAACTCACTCTCTGAGGAACTTCTCATACGAGTGAGAGCTCAGAACAAGGACTGGGCATCTACAGGAATTATAACTGTGGGTAACAGCAGCACCAGCACTCAGGTGACACAAACAGCGCCAGAACACAAAATTGATCTTGCTGGCAATTTATTTACCTCTTCTGCATTCAGGCACAACACAAACACCTACCAGAGGAGCCCTGAACAAATGTATGGTTGGCATGGAAATCAGAGCCTATAGATTTTTGTCCCCATGGGCATGGGATTCAAATACATGCAGATGAAAAGTTTTTTCTAATAATTGTTAGAATTTTTGAGTGTTTGGCTTCACTTCCTCAATGAGACTGCTAAACTGTCAGCAAGCACGTTACTGTGATAGTGGAATGTCCTGTCATGACATAATGTGCATGTACAGGATAATAATTCCTGTTTAATAATGTGTTCCAGATAGAAGTGAAACTGCATTGACCCCTTGTGACTGAGATCAGAATCCTGCCCTGCTGAGACCAAAAGGATTTCTTCTTTACAGCACTGAGCAGCATTTGCCAGGCATTACATTTGTGCATGTTCTTTAGCAACATTAAGGTGAACCAAAATCCAAGCTCTGCTCCCCATCACTGCAGATTTACCCTGATGAAACTGCTGAATGTGTGGCAGTGCCAGGGAGAGTTCCCCAAGCATCACCTTGGCCCTGCTCTTTACTGGGTTTGGATCAGATGTTCTAAATTACATTGTTTGGGCTCTGTTCCTTGTCAAATCATCTCTTCTTCCAAAGCATTAAAAGCAGTGTAAGTGGCTGCCACAACAAGATGTGTTCTGCCTGTCCCCTGCACTGCTGTGGTTTGAACTTCCAGGCTGCAGAACTCCACATGGAACCCAGAGCAGGAATGCAGGAAAATGGTTAAATGTGACACCTCTGCTTCACATTAAACAAATGTCCAATAACCTATGGATATGAATCCATGAGTTTAGCAACAAAGGCTGACATCTGTGCCTGTTGAGGAATTTACACTTTAGGATTCCACCCATCACACTCTCTCCCCTTTCCCCTCCAGTTAAGGGGAATTGGGAGTGTCCCTGCCCATACAATGTCATCAACATTCTCTGTAAATCTCTATCCATTCTAGCCTATTTTATTATTTCTAAAAATAAAGATTTGTCTGAGTCAACTCCCTACAACATTTCCAAAGTCTGGTTCTGAGTCATGTCAAACACAGTTCTGGTGTCACTCACACAGCTCTGGAGAAAAAGCCACATTTTCCAGCCCCCAGGGCACCTCTGGTTGTGCTCTGAGCTGTCCCAAGCAGCTGGACAGGTGCAAGTATTGCCTCAGGGATCAACAACTATTCTCTAGCTTTGCAACAGGAAAAGAGTGACCTCCTGGGGCCACACTGGAGCACTTTCATTACTGGGCTTTTATAATTTTTTTTGCTGTGAAGAGCAGGAATGGAGATATTTCAGTTCACTCTGATCACTGTTAGGGTAATTATTTTAGTTTCAGAAGAAATTAATATCATATCACTTGAACCAGGGTCATGGTAAGGAATCTTACCTTCTCCTTTCTGCTTCATCCTTAATTGTCACACTCTCTTCTTCTTCAGAGGAGGAGGAGGAGCTGTCACTTGCACTGTGAAACAATCAGACCAGATTAATTAACCCTGTTCCAATCGAGTGTTGGCTCTTGGTCATTTCTAGGATGCAAATTTAGAAAATGAGGAAAAAGGGAAAGATGCTTCCAGGGAAGATCTCCGGGTGTTATGGAGAGTTCTTCACACTATTACTCTAGCAAAAAGAAAATTAAAATATTCAAGCAATTAGACCAAAATGTTGACCTGTTTATTATCTATTAGCTGTTTATTAACTACAAGGTTTCTTCTTATGAGGTGTGAAAGAACATTTTGAAAGTTACATTTCACAAGTGTGAGATTCAGAAAGGTTTAAGTTTCCCACTTTTTGTTACTTATTTCTCACTCCCAGTAAAGCCAGGATTTACCTTTGTTCCTCTTCAGGGACTGTCACTGCCTTTTGTGGCTCAGCATCTCTCAAATCTATGTACACAGTTGCAGGTTTTGGTGGGCTCTGGAATCTCATCCAGTCCATCCTCAGAGAACTTGGTGGGGATGACAGCAAGGCAACATCCCTGCACATAGAAAACACCACCTCAGCATATCCTCTGCCTTATCCTGCAAGAAATCCTGCAGGGAGTGGATTAGGATCAAAACAGGACTGAGAAAGGAGCTCTGTGCTTGGCTAGCACACAGATTCTCACTCTGCTTCTGCCTGCTATCAAAATTCAAGGATTCAGCCTCCCCCAGGAACACAGATCACAGGCAGGATGAAGAGGGATATTAAGTTCTCAAAATGTGACACCACCAAATTGTTCTGGAGAACAAAGGCAGGCATGTGTGGCACCAGAGAGATCACAACTTTTAACATCTCAGTGTAAGAACAAGTCCTCCTTTCCTCTCTGCCTCTTCTGGCAATTCCATTTTATCCTCCCAGGCACACAAAGTGCAAATCATCCTAGTGGCTCTCCCTGCTCTGGCAATGAGGATACTTCCCACCTTCCCCTCCACTTTTTCCCTCATTATTTCCTCTGTGCTGCCACCATTGATGTTGCTCCCTCTGAACAGCCTGAAAATGCTCTTCCTTCACACAGAAACCTCCAAGAAGCACTGACATCTCCACTGATACCCACAGAAAACCACCCTGTGTATTTCTGCTCAATTGAGGCACCAGTGAGAGAAACTGCTACCCTAGATGACAAAAAAGGTGAGCAGGATAATTGGCTAAGCCTTGTTTTCCTGCCTTTCCCATTTATCCCAAGTGCCTGGTAAGATCTAGACAAAGGCTGATGGAGAAGCCAAGGTGTTTATCACCAAATGTATCTGAATGTCTGAGTATTCCAACTCCAACATCAGCTTTCTGCGAGGCTACAGAGAAAAACCCCAATGGAAAACCAGGAGTTCCCAAGTGTCTCTTCTGGCAGGCAGGATTAGCTGGGATATGTGACAGAAAAGGACCTACTTCTTGTCCTGCTGTCCCTGCAGGGAGCAGGGTGTGGCTGGTGGCTCCCCACAGAGAGGGGACCCTGTCCTGCACTGCCTGGCACACAGCTCTGCCAGCTTCTCCAGGAGCTCAGCTTCAGACTTCCTCCTGAAGGTCTCTGTGGAAGAGCGACAAAATAATCATCACTTGTGGTCTTCTGCCACGGAATCACCCAGTATCCCCCATGTTCTCATTGTCCCTTTTCCTACAGCCTGGCAGCAGGGGAAGGATAAAGATAATGTTGTCATCTGGCTTGTCTGGCCCATGGCAGGCCACAAAGCACTGGCTTCAGGCTAAGAAACCTAGATGAAATCTTGAGGGAAGATAATTAAACACGTTTTAGAAGCATTAAAAAAAACCCACTGTGATTTCAGCATTCTAAATTATGCTGCAGGGAATGACTTAAATACAGGAACCTGAGTTTTATTTATTTTTATGCACTTTCAGCTAGTGACATTACCATAATCTGCTGGAAAGAAAGCAACTTCTGCATGAGTTTTATCTCTCTGCTGCTCCTGCTCCTCAGGATTCTTGTCCAGATCCCGTTTCTCAACATTCTGAAAGAAGACAAGAGAAATGTGATGGAAAGTTTACTCCCAAAAGACCACCTCTAATTTGAGTGCCAGCTTGCTTTCAGCATTTCCAGAGGAAGTGCCGTAAGGAGAGGAATGCATTTTTTATATCCTTTCAGACAGTGCATCCATCCAGTTGCTTCAGCTACATCTGCTGAGGCTTTTTCCCTGAGAATCATGAACCCTTTGGATAAGACTACAAAATATCACTGGAGACAGTGGAACAGATTAAGAAGTGGCCTGATACAAGGCCAAGCACGTGCATTCTGATCCTGAATAATGTGAGAACTTCTCACTGCCACCCACAGGAGAAGGACTGCTGGCTCTTCAGTTCTTTGAGATGAGCCTTTTCCTCCCCCTCCAACTTCTGAGCAGGGTAAATTCCCATTTCTCTGGGTACAGTCAGTATCAGATGATATCTCACAGCTGCTCACCCCACCCTGAAGAGAGGATCATCCATCTCCTTGCTCTGAATCCACACACCCTGGCTGAGGGCACACTCACACTCCTAACTCAGGTACAAGAGGCTGCCATGAAAGTCCTCATGCATTTAAACCACTCATTGCTTTGCCCTCAGAACATTATTTGAAATTGAAGTTTTGATGAAAAGTACCCACACCCATATGAAATATCATCACCAGAAATTAGAAGTGCTTACTAGTTTTATTGAAAGGAAGGGGGCTGTGAGTTGTGACAATGACACCACTGCCATAAACATGCATTTCACACAACCTGTAAAAAAGCAGAGCAGCCTCCAAACCCAGCAGTTTCACCTTGTAAAACCTCCAGCATCTGCCCCTCTTGTTGAAGAGAAGGTTCTCCCTCCTTCCTGAGCAATAAATCTTCATACATATCTGAACCTTGATTAGATCTATTCTAACACTGTGGCACTGGTTTAAGTTCCAGAAGGCCCAGAAGAAAAAGAAGTGAAGGTTTGCACAATTCTCATACAGAAAGGAAATTCAGAAAAAAAAATTCAAATGAACTGATAGGAATCAAGAAGAAACTGTGTGTTAGGTTTAGCAGCTTGACACAAACTGAGGTGCCTGGCTGAGCTGGGAAGCAACAACCTCCAAAGTGAGAACATACTGAGCCTGGTCTCAGAACTCACCCAAAAGCACCAGACTCATTGAAGTCACTGATATCAAACAGGTTCTGAAAGGCAAACTGTGCCTCCTGAATTAACAGAGACACTGAATTCCATGAGGTGAGCTGGGAATTAAATCCAGACCCACTTGAAAAAGATGCCCTTCAATGATGCAGCACAATTTAACTCACAAGCCAGCAGCTGCGTGATTTGCCTGCACTGGAACAGTCCTAACATCAAAAAGTTCATCTCTGTGAATACATGAAAGGGGAAGGGAAACATCTATACTCCGACCTGGGGAAGGCTTTGAACAGAAAATCAGGTCCTGTTCTGTGCTGATTAAGTCCTAATGAACTCAAAAATCAATACAGGCAGATCTGTAACTCAGGGCTGAAGAGAACCACCTCCCCACCCTGGGAGTGACACATCCCAGTTAACACTGAGCTGCTCATCCACCCTGCCTTAGGTGGGTGAGATTTAGGACTTCAGGAACAACCCTAAACACCCCCTCACCTCCAGCACTACATTGGAAGACCAGAAAGCTCCCTGTTTTAATGCAAAGTCTGCCTGGGATCTGAAAAACTCCTTGCCTTCCTAGGGACAGATGCTATGGCTGGCTTCCCTGAACAGTTCCATGGGCCTCGCTGCTGATCCATGGCTTTTGCCATGCTTTGGGCTTTTACTGGTGGCTCTGGGACAGCTTTTGGTGCTTGTGTAACACAGCCCCCCTGTGGAGTGTCAGAATTGGGCACTTCAGCTCCTGGCTGCAGTAGGATTGTGCAGCACTGCATTGTGCCCTCACCCCACAGGCAGCAAACCCCAAAGCTTTATTTTAGGGCCACCTGCCTGCAATGACAAAGGGGTCACCTCTCCAAGATGCTCAGCTGAGGAGGTTTCTTCCTTTGCAAGTCTTCCTAGATTTTTGTTGATGCCATGGGAGGGAGGCTTGACATCCTGCTTTGGGGAAGGCTTCAGAAAGATTTTGGAGAGTATCTTTGTCTCTATCAGCTTTTTCCTCTCCTCTTTACTGTACAGCTCTCCCACAGACACTGCTGTGTTCAGCCAGGAGATCCCTCCTTCCCTGCCCAGTTCTTTCTCCTCAAGGTGATCTGTACAATCTGCAGGAGACTTTTCAGGAACAGCTCCCTTTTGGCTTGGCATTTCTTCAGTCTGGCTGGCAAGTTCAGGAGCCTCATCTTTAATCATTTGTACATCTTCTTTTGCAGTGATTTGGGCACCATCTGTTTTTTCCTCAAAGTCAAAACTTTCCAGGTCTCCGTTACAGATCTCCCAAGTAAGACTTTCTGTCTCCTGGATTTGCTACAGGTAGAGAAAGCACAAACATGCAGAAAGTCACATCTCCCTGAGCTTTGGAAGTGGGTAATAAACCAAAACAGAGTGATTGGAAGGCAACAGCTCCAACTCAGACACCATATGGAAACAACCCACACCATATCCCTCATGGAAAACAGTGAGACTGTTTACTTTCCAGAAACTCTAATTTCAGGAAGTGCTAAACATCCTTTAAATTACTTTTTCTTACACGTGCTCATTATTCCAACCCAAATCATTCTGTGATTCTATGGATTTATCTTCATCACTGAAGGAACAATGTGATTATTTTATCCCAGAAAAGCTGTTTAAAGAGTAAACTTCCTACTTTTCCTCCTTCTTGCACTGTCCTAATTAATTTTCTAGACACATAAAATGACTGCACAGTGTTAGTTAGTGCACAGGAAAGAAAAACAGTAAAGGGACAATAAAAACTGCCAGGAGATGGGACAAAAAAAGGTCTAAAATCTCAAGAACAGAGAAAACTTGAAAGGGCCACTGCAAAAAGAGAAAAAAAATTCTATTTTCTAGTGGGAGAAAATACTGAGGATAAGCTTTTGCAGTTCAGACAAATAGGTCAGACACCAGCAGCTGCCCACGCTGGGGACAGCCAGAAGAGAGGGGTGACAGTAGAGCCCACACACAACAGTCTCAACCTGCTCCTGGGAGTCTTCCAGGGAAAACATCATCAGTTCTTCCGACAGGTCCGGAATTAAGTTTGGCAGGTCCCGCTGGAAGATGAAAAGCTCCTCATCACTCTCACAATCAGACTGCAAACAGAAAAAAAAGAGAGAAATCAAACAGGAGACTGCAATACTCACTGATATTGGAGTATCTGGTTTGCAGTGACAACTCTCATGTTGTCACCCCTTGAAGTGCAGAGACAAGAAGTTTCCTTGCAGTCACACCTTTACTAGACAGTCTGGCAGCCCAAGAGTCACCAACTCAACATTTCAGCAAGCTACAAATGTAAAAAACATGTAAAATGTTGAATTCCCGTGGAAGTTGATGACAAACATCCTGCTGAGAAAAGCAATGGAAAGTGTGAGAAGTTCTCTAACTCCCAGGTGATTCTCTGCACTACCTCATTCACCATCAGAGAGGCAAGAGCAGAGCTGCTCAATATTTACAAGGGTGTGGAGGGACAGCACAAAGGGGAATGGCTTCAAACTGATAAAGGGCAGGGTTAGATGGGATATTGGGAAGGAATTGTTCCCTGGGAGGTTGGGGAGGCCCTGGCACAGGGTACCCAGAGAAGCTGTGGCTGCCCCTGGATCCCTGGCAGTGCCCAAGGCCAGGCTGGATGGGGCTTGGAGCAGCCTGGGACAGTGGAAGGTGTCCCTGCCATGGCAGGGGGTGGAACTGGATGAGCTTTAAGATCCCTCCAACCCAAACCATTCTGGGATTCTCAGGGACTGGAAAGGCCTCACCAGGCAAAGCCCAGTCCCACAGCACCCAAGGGGAACACGCAGGACAGACCAGGGGTTACAGCCAGGCTGAGTCAAAACTCCAGATCTTTGGGCAATACTGGAGTGATGGGGCAGGTCAGAGATCAAGCCTGAAAGTAATTCACAGGTGAAGTCTGCCTCAGGCAGGACCATAACTAGAAACCAAAACTCCCCTAACACAGCTCAGAGAGGGAGTGAAGGGCCAGAGCTGAGCTTAAATAGAGCTGCTGGGAGCCGCAGGTGAGGCCAGGCAGGGCCATGAAGGCTTTTCACTGCCCTCAGCACCCTGATTCCTGTTCAGAATGCAAACAGCATCTGTGTTTGGTTGGGCAGCATTTAGATAGCTCTGAAAATCCCTTTTCTAAACATCAGATATGCATTGCAGACGAATCCTTATGCATGGACACCAAAGGGAGATTGAGCACCTCCTCAGCAGTCAGGACACAGCTTTCCTGCCTGTCCCTTTGTTTTGCAAGTGTGCATTTTTGGGAATTCACGCTGCGGAGAATCCTCTCTGCTGTCATCAACTTAACACGAAGCCAACTGCAACAGAACAGCTTTCCTCTTAATAAATTGCATATCAGGGTAACGAAAGGGCTTCAGGGCATAAAACACATTTGTGAGTGCCATTTTTGGAGGTGGGAGCAGAGCACGTTCAGGTGACAGCTCTCGGATGCACAAATGGATCTTTCCACACGTGGAAACTCCTCGGACAAAGGTGCAGCCCTGGAACTGCAGCCTCAGCAGGACAGGGATTACACAACCAGATCCTTTGAATGCAAATGAAGTGCCAAACAGATTGCCTCAGTTCCTTCTGCAGGAAATCTTTTCCACGTGGGATAGAAACAGAGAATTTGGAGATTGTAAAGAGTGAAAAAAAAAATGGTCCGCATGATTTAGGGTTATACAATGGTGTTTGGCACCAAAATATGGAGCTGCTCCTCTGGCTTAGCCTGGTTGTAACTTACTCAACAAGAAAGTCTACAAATAATTTCAGTGTTGGGCCTTCACCTGTACTATAGAGACACATGTTAACATGCAAGGGTTGTTCTAAATAATTAAAACAGAGTGTAGGTGAACTGAGAACAGTGAGGGAATGTGGCGTGTCCAGTGTGATAGTGAGAGATCCAGGTGCAGAACCCAAGTCATGGAATCCCCATCAACACTTTATCCACCAGATCACACTGCTTTGGATCATTGATTAATAATAAATAATAAATAATAAATACCCACTGGAGGCATTTCTGGCTCTTTCACATCTCACAAGACTCCTCCTGTACCATTAATGGCCACTCTAAGTTGGGATAAAATACACCCTTTGTGTCTTCAAAACATTTTTCAAGTTTATACATGTTTGAAAATTAACACAATGTTCTGATTTGGACAAAAGGCCACTAATAATCAAAGCTTAAGGCATATTATCCCCTCAGAAAAGTCAGTGCCAGAGCACCTTGGACTAGAGAGGAGCACCAGAGCAATGCTGTCCTGTGAACAGGGATGCTCAGCAGCCAAGAACAGCCTGGCCCAGGCCCAGCAAGTGAAAAACCTGTACCAGGCAAGAATGCTGCACACCACCTCTCAGTCTCACACTTTATGTGAGAAGGTTTCTGCAATTATGCTTCTTTGGCAGGTAAAAAGCACAAAAAAGCAACCTGGCTTGTGGAGAATTACAGGCAGGGGAAAAAAGCAGAACCTGGGATTGAAATATCTGCCGAAAATGCTTTTTTGTAGTGGATCACCAAGTCTTCAGGAATATCACTTTTCTGTGATCCTCACAGACAGAAAGCCATCCCACCAGGCCTACTGTGTGACAAGGGCATGCTTGGAATGGATAGCACAATACTGCCAAGCATAAAACCTCTTCATTTCTTTCTAAATCAGCAGGACGCTGCTTTCACACCGTATTTTTCACTGAGCAAACTAAGAAGGAACGTGGGTTCATTCTGTGAGATGCCCACTACCCTCCTCTTCCCTAGAAATACTTCTTGTCTGCAGAATCCCAGAATGGTTTGGGTTAGAGGGATCTTAAAGCTCATCCAGTTCCACCCCCCCTGCCATGGGCAGGGACACCTCCCACTGTCCCAGTTTGCTCCAAGTCCCATCCAACCCGGCCTTGGACACTTCCAGGGATCCAGGGGCAGCCACAGCTTCTCTGGGCACCCTGTGCCAGGGCCTCCCCACCCTCCCAGGGAACAATTCCTTCCCAATATCCCATCCATCCCTGCCCTCTGGCAGTGGGAAGCCATTCCCTGTGTCCTGTCCCTCCATCCCTTGTCCCCAGTCCCTCTCCAGCTCTCCTGGAGCCCCTTTAGGCACTGGAAGGCCACAATGAGGTCACCCCAAAGTGTCTCTTTTCCAGGCTGGACAATCCCAATTCTCTCAGCCTGGCTCCCAGCAGAGCTGCTCCATCCCTCTGATCATCCTGGTGCCTCCTCTGGACTCACTCCAGCAGCTCCAAGTCTGTGCTGGGCCCAGGGCTGGAGGCAGCTCTGCAGGTGGGGTCTCACCTGATAGGGGCAGAATCCAAAGAATACAGGGAGAGGAGGTGGCAATTACACTCTGATAATTAAGGATAATCCAGAAGGCTGTGGATTCACACACAGTGTTCCACACTCAGGACAGGCAGTCCAGCCAGGGTACCACACCAGCCACCCCAAAATGCCTGGTAAGGTCGCCTGCTCTTGCTTTTGAGAGGTTTTTTTTCCATGATCCAGAGGGAAGAAAGGCAGATTTGCAGTGCTTACTGTGGAGGAGTCAGAGTCCAGGGACGGGAGCTGGTCCTTCACTGCAGCGAGGATGGCTCCCCACTGGAATGTCCTGTCCCTCTGCACAGGAGCTGCAGGAGGCTCAGCTGCAGGTTCTGCACCCTCACTTTGCCCTTCTGAGGCCATTGGAACAGCTTGCCTTGGAGCAAAGGAAAGATGAGCTTAAGGACACCTCTCCAAACATGAGATAACATCAATCCAAAACAGGACAAGGAGCGTGCAGTCAGGGCAGGGCAGGGGTTTTAACATTCCCCAGCAGAGAATGTTAAAATCTGCATTTTTGGAGCTACTCCTTCCCACCTGAGTTCAGAAAGGGCTGAGAGTTTCCTGCCCTGCTCACCACACACACCTCATTTATAAAGCAGATTTTGGGGTTCTTAGCCAGACTGCTGTAACTGTGTCCTCTCCAAGCATGTTCCCATGTTCTGCCTGCAGGGACAGGACAGGAACACAGCAAAGGCAGGCTGACACCTCTGCTCTCAGCTGGATTGACTCCTCCTCCCTATTTCCCTCACATTCCCCTCCTCACTACTCAAAGGATAGATAAAATGATCACAAAGTCATAGAATCTCATAATGGTTTGGGTTGGAATGGAGCTTAAAGACCATCTCGTTCTACCCACCTCCCCATGGGCAGGGAACCTTCCATGTGATTAATATTTACTTTTGTTTTCACTGGATTTTTATACAAAAAAATAGTTAAGAATAGGCACATTTGTGGATTTTGACCTCTCAAAGTGTTTCTGAAGTGGATTCTTTCCTCCTGTTCCTGGATGAGACAACACAGTAGGAAGTGCAGCTGAACTAAGAGGTCAGATAATGCACCCTCACAGAAAACCTTTACATTTTATGCTACAATCACATGGTTTTCTGGGCAGTCAGTCATGAGAGTAAATGAGTTCTGGTTCAGACATTTCACAGACTACCCAGAGTTGGAAGAGACCCACAAGGACCATGGGAGGCTGGTGACTGTGTGTTGTTCAGGACTGAAATAATTGTCCAAGGGATCACACTGTCACTGTTACTTGCATTGGCCAAAAACACTCCTCAAAACGTGAACTTATACTCATTTTACTCCCTGGGAAGTTTTTAACTTGAAAATTGCCTCTGTAAGTACTTTCTAAGCCATATCTGTGGTGGTTTTGTTGGTGTGAGACAATCCCTGAATTTCATTTGGATAAAGAAGAGGGAAATCTGCATGGCTGGAGCACTGTGCTCTGACACTGAGCAGAGCTTGCCAAGGGCCAGAGGAGCCCCACGGGGATAAAACAAACTGCCTGGCATGGCTCCCTGTGCCAAATTCAGAGATAAATATCCCAAGATTATGGACGGACACTGGATCTGAGTTGTCAGTCAGCTAATGCAGCATCCTCTGGGGGAGCAAGCAGTACTCTGTGTTCGAAACAAACACTTGTTAGCAGTAACACAGCAGGGACTTTCTGGAGAGCTTGGGCATGGAGGTGTTAGGTCGAAGGTTGGACTTGATGATCTTGGAGGTCTTTCCCAGCCTTAATGACTCCATGACTCTTAATTGAGACTTGAAACCCTGAGCTTCTCCGTGTCACCAGAACAGACGTTTGTTGTCACATCCCCCTCGCTGGGAAGGAGAAGCGGAGAAGATACCGGTAATGCTGGGAGACAGAGCTTGGCTTCGGGGCTGAGCGACCGCACCCCCGGTCACAGCACCGGGACA
>VWZT01010369.1:0-71244 GCA_013397055.1 Pachycephala philippinensis | reverse complement strand
GAACCCTGGGATGAAGAAGGACGAGGGAAAACACGAGAAGATCCTACTCTGCCATCTTCTGCCCTTAAAGATCCGCCATCTCGATGGCGCAGAAGTGGCTGCTGTTGTTCAACCCGTTTAGAACCCTTTTTCAAAATGGGAGTGGGTACCGAGGAAGGGGAATGGGAAGGGAGGGAAAAGGAGACTCTTTTTGGGGCGCTCGGTTTCAGGTGGCCAGCCCTCTGCCAAGCCGGGCTAGGCGGGGCACGGGGGGAGTCCAGCTGCTGCTGGCGAGCCGGCGCGCTCGGGCGGGCTACTCCCGCCGTGGTCCGCCATGAGGGAGAGGGAGGAGGGGGGGTAACTGGGAACCAGGGCGCAAAAGGAGAACCGGGGATTCCCTGGCGAACCCTCTCGCTCTGCAGCACCTCTAAAATATCCCTTGCCAGCAGAGCGAACGGCTGTCTCCTCTTATCTCGCCACTCGAGACGTACCCGGATCTCCTGGGAGGCTTTCTCCCAAAAAGATACCGAGGTAGTGTCTCGAGGGCGGGCGCTGAGCTCCAGAAAGAGCCAGCACACCAGCCGCTTGAGGGTCGCCCGGGAAAATTCTATTCTACGTAACTTCAGGGGAAGTTTAACTTGGTAGTAAAACTCGCACTGCTCTGAACTGAGAACGGATCCCATGTTCAGAGTACTTCCTACCCGCCGACCAGTAAAGGGAAACTAAAGATAAAAGGCAGATCGCCCCCCCCGGACTTACACTCCTCGACGCCGGGGGACGGTCTCAACGGAAAACCATNCTCAACGGAAAACCATAAGGCGATCTCTTCTTGCCACTAAAGCGACTAGGAACGAGGTCCTCTGACGACGCGCGCCCTTGATACAAGTCGCCTCGCCGTCAGCTCTGGTTCCCGCTCGAGGGCAGCTGCGGGCACTAGGTGCTCAGGGTGGCTGGCGGAATGCCGGCTCCTGAAACCTCCTCTCAGGTCGGCTGAGGGTTGGTGGCGTTACCCACAGCCTCGCTTTGAGGGGTGCTGCCGCAAGCTGCTGCTCCTCCTGACGCCGACTGCTGGGATGGGGACCCTCTGGCTCCGGCCGCTCCTCCCGGTCCGAAGCCGATGTTGAACGAGGCGTCCTCTATGTAGCTGTCAGCTGATCAAGGGGAGGCAGGGTCCCTGTTCGGGCGCCAGATGTCGCGGGCCGCCCGTGAATTCCGGATAGCCTGGCGGTCCGGACAATAGCTCGACGAGCCACCTCTGAGCGCACCAGACTTTTTACCGATGATCAGCCCTTGAAAGAAGATTCCGAAGCGTGCGAGGGTTTGGACAGCAGATGACAACTTTATTAATGGAACAGGTCCTCTGCCGAACCGAACCGCGGGGGAGGAGCAACAGCGGCTTAAGTAGGGGGTGGGACAAGGGGTGGAGGGAACCGTCAGCGGGCTACATTGGAGGAAACATGGGATTGACAGGGATTACAATCAATAGGAACATAGGCGGGATTATCGAACCACTGGGATTACAAAGTGGGGAGAACTTTCTGTAAGGGAGGGAGCGAGAACTCCTAGACCTCGCCCAGTGGGCGTGGCCTAAATGGGGGAATTGCCCCCAACACAGGACTATTTGTCAGTGGCTATGTGTACATACCATAGTCCATAGTAGTTTGTTTATCTACTGATTCAGAACAGATGCTCAAATCGCACAACTTCCATGAAGGAGGAATTGACAAAGAATGCAGCTGGGGTGAGGATGGTACAAGAAACTCTATCCATCATTCTCCAAAAGGCACAATGAATGGCTTAATTGTTGCTGCTAACAATTGTTGGCCATTTTATTTGCTATAGCCAAAGTATGATCCCACTAAGAGCCAACTTGGAGAAATACAGTGACAGGGCAGTCTCTTTGTTCTGTTCACTTGGCATCATTTACTGAATAGATTCCACTGGCTCTGTCTGGACCAAAACCTTCCACTATTCCTCACCTGCAAAGCACGTTTCTTGACCACAGGGAGGTCTTGAGCTGGCTAACATAGTTGGAATTAGGAAGGAACAGCCCTGACAGTGAGGAAATAGTACAGTATGCAATAAAACCAGCATTATTTCATACTGGGGAGTTTTTGTAAGACAGTATGTCTTCTGAGAGATCTGCCCATGGGAATACTTAACCTCATACCAGAGTTTCCTTCAGTGCCTTGTGAATTTAATCTATTGTCTTTCATTGAACTGGATTGGATGTGTCTGGTTTAATCTCTTCCTCTGGTCCAAGGCTTGTATTTAAGGATTGCTACACAAACACTAGGAACAGACAGAAAGCAAGCTGCCTGTATCACAAAAAAATTCATCTCCCAAGTGACTATGCATTGGGTCACAGTGAGGTTAACGTACATATTCGTGTGATGTTAAATAAATCATTGTCTGTGTTAAAGCCTCTCCCTACTGTTTAGTATTCAGGCTCCTACTGAAAAGCTGAGGATTTTCATAGTTCTCAAATGAAGACACCTGAATTTTTGTCATGCAAAGAAATCTGATTTTTCTTAATCTTGTTCTCAGAAATAACTTAATTATTTTGGCTGATTTTTTAATGAGGCAAACATCTATTATGAAAAAATTCATACTAGCCACTAAAGGCTGTTGATCTATTAACAGCTGAAATAGGGTCAGTTAATGGAGAAATATAAAATTACCATGCTTTTATATTATGGTATTAAAATACACTAAAATGCACAATTGGCAACAAAATTCTGCTTTGGGCAAACATCATGGCATTCAGTACCTCTGTGTAACAAGGAGGTTCCTAAGTATGGCTGTTACAAGATTTCTTAGGAAAAAACCCTGATTGGTAATTTTTTCTGTTGAGGAAGGTATTAAATATCTCTGTGGGTTCTTCTAAAAAGTGATATTGGAACTTGCTGTAGAGTCTGAAATTACTGTGGATGAGGAGGGAAGGAAAAAAGACTGGACTACCTTCAGTTTCATTTTTTGAAATGCTACTGAGAAAGTTTAACTTTTCCCCTCATTCACAAGTTAAACAGATTTTTTAATCTGCAAAATATTTCCTTTTCAGAATGCATGTGACCTGTTATTCTGTCTTGTGGACACTAATGTTCTTGAGTCCTCAGGAATATCAAGGGGTTCGCATGTGTTTGGTTTTAGGCATCATCATATCTATGGATGCCAGTGGGATGGATTGAAGATAAGCTTCCTTTCTGGCTGACTTGTGCATTTTGCTGTCTTTCACCTGTCCTTAAAATGACCAAGAAATATAGCTTTAAAATAACTGCATTAATCTGAGTAATTGCTGGATTTTAGCAGTTCCATGGCAATAATCATTGCCTCCTTCTGTGAGGTCTCTCTCAGCTTGAGCTGGAGTCAGAAAGCAACCAAGAGCAAACAGCAATCCTTTGAATGCAAGAAGCCTCCTTTAAACATGCCACGTTGCTGACCTTGACAAGCACTCAGAAAAGCACAAGTGAATACACACAAACTTTCAAGGCCTGCTGTTCATCCAGACCCTGGGTACTACGCACTATTACCTCACACAGATTTTGTTCCTTGCATGCAAATAGAGTCACAGTGTGTGAGCTATAATTTAATCCATGTTGTAGCCTGGGTCAACACAAAGGCCCTGGTGGAGCGCTGTGTTGCAGTCAGGCAGCTCTGGCTGTTTTAACAGAATCAGGGGATCCTTGCTCAAGGAGTGAGGCAGAATAGTCATTACTTTTAGAGCAATAAGAAGAATGAATGCTGGAAGAAGTGACGCTTTTTTTCATAAAAGGATATGTTAAATAGGAAAAAAACCCCAGACTGACATGGAACTGGTTTCATGTTACTATAAAAATACCACAGTGATGCTGGATGCAGGTTATAGAGATTATAATTTTATTTCATGCTACATATCTTCAGGAAACCCTTACTAATTTAGATAGCATTAGCATTGCTTTTGCATATACATTTTTATTTATTTGCTTGAGCTAGAATATACAGTATCTCCAAGCTTCTTTGCTGGCTAGGTAATATTTCAAAAGACTTTAAGTTCCTTCTCCCTAGTTAACATTTGCAAGAAACATATCTAGAAATATTTTGTTTTTAAAAGAATTTTGTTGATTTTATATTCACATTGAATAAATAATTAAATGTTATATCCTTTATACTTTCATTCTAATTACAAGTATGTTCTTATATGGATTTCTCCCTGTAATTTACAGTTGCTATATAAACATACAGTCTCATATAAATACTTTCTTATGGAGAATTTGTTTTAAATATGTGTAGAACTCCTAAGAAAATACGTATTTCTGAAGAATTTCAGCATTCCATGAATTCCACTTCTTTTCAAATCAGTGAGCGCATATTGAACAGAACTCCATCCTTTCAGTATGCATTAGTTTTGTAGGTTTGCTTGAATTTTGGAGACCATACAGAAATTTGTAGTAGGTACCATCACTCTGAAGTGAGCCATTTGTCTGTAGACTTCTTTGTTGTTGTTTTTGCCTTTAATTAGGACCTTTGTACACTCAGTCTGCTGATGTTGTCTGTTATTCATTCTTACCCATGTTCTTAATATGTGTGATTGACTGAAGAGTTATTCTAGGATTATTTTGACCCCCAGTCCAGTTTTCTTAGGCTGCTGTAAAATGGCATGGCGTAACTAAATCCAGACATGGGGGTGGTTTGGTTCTCATTACATGACAGGTTTAGCCATGTGCTACTTGATTCAAGAGGACTTTTATATTTTAATTGAGTTCTCCTGCATGGCTGAGGTTTACAATATCTTTAATGTTAAGGTCTTCTTTCCCTCTCCTGCTGCTCAGAATGCCTTTATAACAGAGCTTTTCTTGAGAACTAGTATGTCCCTGTTTTTACAGGGGGATAGGTAATCATGAGAAACTTGACTTGAGAGCACCTGGAATTTATTAAAATTCCTCTTACTAGCCTGTTACATGAGGATACCAAAAACTTGGACTGTTGTGTTTGCTTGCAGACTTGTACAGTACACACCACCATCTCTTTGGATTTCTTTATCCAAATGAATGATTCTGACCTTTGTTGTGCCTCTGCAGTTTCAAGCATTTAAATTATTTAGGTGTTTCTGCGTGGTTGGTAATGGGCACACTTTGTCTAGGCTTGCTGGGTAGAAAGGGGATGTAGAAGTAAGTTTGGTATAGCATTTTTTTTGGTATCCCACTCACTCATATTCAGCAAGTAGGCATAAAATGCATCAGTAGTCTCATTCAAGGAGAGGTAAACTCCTGATCCACACTGGGAGAGGGGAGGGACAAGTCACATCTGCACCATTGGGCACAGACCACTCTGGCCATTATTCAGGGGGTGTGTATGTGTGAAGGGAGTTAATTCCTTTTAGTTCCTGGATAAATCCATGGCTGACCTTATTGATGTGACAGTGAAATCAGCGGGAGTTCTCATATGCTTGACAGAAAGGCATGTATTAAAGTGCTTTCTTTGAACCAAGGTCACTGCATTGCTAATCTGAGCATTTTTCCTGTGATGGGCAAATCCCTCTTGGTCTCTGAGCATCCTTTGCTCTTGTTGATGCAGAAATTTGGTTCTGTGCCAAGGAAACAAGTGGAATATTTACTGCTGAGTTCATGATGAATAGGGTTTCTTATGGGAGCAGGAACCACAGCTATCTTGAAGGCAGTCTTCTAATTAATGCTGTCTGTTTGTTGTATAACAGCAAGGTCTTCACAAAAGAGTTCTTTTGGATATTTCCCTTGAGTTCTTCTGTGTGAGCAAGAACATCTCAGCCCACAGAGAAGTGCAAGAAAATGGAGAGGCAATTTCTTTTTCCTTGCGAGCAAGCCCACATTGTAAAGGACATACCTAATAAGGAACTTGTCAGTTCCAAAGATACTGCTGGAAATGTTTATACTATTATATAGGAAAGCATTCCTTGGAGACAAGTCATCTTGTAATTTGGAATTAGGGTGGATGTATGTGCTGCTGGGTTTGTGGCTCTTTTTTGGCTCTCTTTGTCTGCATACCTGACACTCTGAATGTAGGTCTGATCCAAAGCCAAAGCATTTGTCCTTCTGAACTATTTGTTTGGACTCTAAAGCTAATCAGAGATAAGGGGTGTTTCAGCACTGTTTGCAAAACCCCTCTAGAAGTGCATTAATCACTCCATAACAACAGTGGAATTTAAATGTTGTGTCTAGATTAATGCACAGAATTTAACTGATGAATGCCTGTAGTGTAATATAGCAAGGCTTAAAGTAGCTTATAGCCAGCTTGGATATAGAAGCCAGCTGTGGCAGCATGGTGCCCAAGACAGGCTAATTTGCTTTGCTTCTTGACTGAGTTCTCTCCTACTTTAACAGCACATACATTAGATAGCTATTTTAGAGATAGCTCTTGTACTTCTTGCTACCTTACTGTCACAGTTCCGTCTAGAAGAACCTTAAGGCTCAAAAACTCTGACTACCAGACTTCCAGGTGAGATGGGAACTGAGGCCATTAGTCTGCAAATAAGGCAGAGCACAACTGAATGGGAAATGAAGGGCATGTGCAAAGAGCAGTTTGTACTTGAAAGGCCTCCTCTGAACTCTGTGGCAATTGAGGCGTGTGAACCATCTCTCACCAGAACATGGAACACAAAGAAGGTAGGGAGAAAACTTGCTTAGATGAACTTCAAACTTGTAGGTTTACTGTGCTTTACAGTGCCAAAGTTAATCTTTACGCACAGTGCATGTATTTTTGGAGGTGCATCTCCTTTTATTAGTGTATTTGTGTTGTGTTTGGAATGAGGTGGTAGGAAATTAAAAAAAAAAAAACCTTATCTTGCCAAAGTAGTTATCCTGCTTATTTGCTTTCAAAGGATATATTTCTTAAGTCAATAGTGAAAATAACAACCATTTGTATGTCTGAAATGTCTTCAGTGAGAGCTTCAAAGAACTGTAAATGTATCCACACAGAACTTCTGTGAAATAGGTAAGGCATAATATTATCACTTTACAAAGGGATATAAAAAATGAAATCACTAGTGCAGATCTAACTAGAACACCAGTGATAGTCATGACAGCTGTTGATGTACATCAGCTGTATAACCCTTGTTTCTTTCCACGCAGCTCCTAATGCTGTAATTGTATTTTTAGTTACAGTAACAATTTGATAACACTCTGCTGCTTTTCCACTCCTGTGAAGCAGAGAAGCAGGTCTCTGTGTTCAGTGTGGTGTTATTTACACTATTAAATTGCAGCAGGTATCTGTTTGATCTGATCCTTGGTGTGGCATTACTGATGCGGCTGAAGGAACCATTCTCTCTTGAAGACAGGCAGATCCTGAATGGAAAGCTGGCACGTTAGGGGGAGATTCCAGCAGTTGTTCAGCAGCGCAGGAAGGAGTAGTTGTAAGCCTGATCTTTCTGTGTAGAGAGCCATGAAAAGAGATGCTGACTGCAGTTGTTTCACTTAAGCTACTTGGAGCACAGGGATAGGTCCTATAGTCTCTGTGGCCTCCAGGGGTTAGACACATCCCCAGAGTCTCTTCTGGCATTTGCTACACTTCAGGAGGCACCACCAAAGGGTTAAATAGCTACACAGTGTGTCACTTGCTCTCTAATTAGGAAGTGGTCCAAGAGCTCAAAGTTCAAAATGCACATGGTCTGAGCTGGGACTAAGCCCAAGTTCCCACTGACTGCAGTCTCATATGGTAGTGTGGTGCACAATCTCTTCCCCTTTCCATTTCTGCCATTTGTTTTCCTTTTTAACAGGAAAATGAGACTTTTCAGCTACGCAGTTTCACTTATTTTGTCACTATCTGAAGTCTTCCATTGCTTGAGCTAGTGTGTTTTCTGGGAATAACTTGTAACCCCCTTTATAACTGAAAGCAGGCCAGTAAAGCATGGCAAAAGACAAAAATCTCACTCCACTCCACTCTGCAGCACCTGTGGCTTCTGCTGGAGAACCAGGGCAGGTCTCTTCCCAGCAGCAATGTGGATATGAACTGGTCAGGCTGAGTCTCAGGGAGCCTGAGGTTCCTTGTTGGCCCCAAAGGGAGATACAAAGAACAGGTAAAACAGCATCCAGCTGAGCTTGTTTTGAGAAGAAAGGGCAGAGTGAGGGTGGGCTGAAGCCACAAAATGGTAAAAAAACAGCTTTAGAAAGCAAACAATAAATAGTACAAGACAGATGGATGGGTGGTTATATGAAAGGGGCAGAGTCAAAATGTAACCCACGGAGCCTGGAACTGAGGGAGAGGGCAAAGTTCTGCTAAATCATATAATAGAATCTAGAATATGCTGAGCTGGAAGGGACTCATCAGCTTTTGGGATCTTGTGTTTAAGAATGGCATGGGTTTGGGGGTCATGGTTTCAAGTTTCACCCCAGAATAGATGGTAGCTTCTGGAGATGACAGCCATATTTTGCATATGAAAAAGAAGGTAGTGATTCTGGTCTCCAGCTTTTTCCCTCTCCATCTTCAGCCACATGTGTTTATTGTTTCCCTCCACTGGCTCTTGGGATGCTTAATATGGCAAGGATATGAGTCAGATCATTAACCTGTCTGAAAAACATTTCCAGCAAGACAGATTTGGTCTGTGAGCTTTCACACTGTTCCTGGAACACATGTGAGAGGAGCAGGCCTGTGCAGCTGGGAATGGCGATAAAGAGAGGGGGATGACGACCTTTTTGGTAAAAGTAAGTTATTAAATCAGCTTGGCCATCACACTTAGCTGGTGCCTGGGTTGGTATTGTTGGCATTGCTGGTAACAATTTTCCTGCGTCATACAGGGCTTAAGGACAAAGAGGCAGCTTCATCCTTGGCATAATGCTTTGAGTGGAGTCACAGGAGTTGTACCCAGGGTGACTTTGTCTAAAGTGTGCCTTTTCAACAAAGTCCACTAAATCAGCTCATTCTTGCTCTCTCTTTTGTTTCTTTATTTGTGGCTACACTGAATTAGCATCTTAAATAAATTTCCATGGGAATCAGAGATGCAATAGCTAGCTTGCTTTCTCTTGTGCATTTACAAACAGTCTTTTCATAGTAGTCTTTTCACAATCTCATGTACAGTGTTTGGGCACTTGATCCATATCCATCAAGAGCTTTTCATGCCTATCCTGTTCCATAAAAAATCTAACAGCATAAGGTGCATAACATGCAGTATATAGTTGATGGTAGAAGATTTGTAACCCGTATATTTTATGTACAGGGATGAAACATCCCTCTTTCTGGAGTGACTTTTCATCTATTCACATTGTTTCTCCTACTCTCATTCTGATACATTGTTTCTATATTTTGTGAAATGTAGGTTGTAGAAAAGAAAGAAAAATAGCTAATTTGATTTGATGAAGCAGGGCATTCTCTGCATAGAAGACAAGGTAAGAAAAAGAGAGCTTTGTAGGAAGAGAGAAAGCTGAAAAGCCAGGCCTTGTGATGAAGAGAGCTGTGGGAGTGGATCAGTAAGAAAGGAGAAACTCTGAAAAGGCCTTGGAGCTCAGGACATGAAAGCATGGCATTCATGGAGGTGTAGGAAATGTGGCTGTGGTATGGAACAAAAGATTACCTCAGCTGCTGAATTTTTTGTGGAAAACAATGCAGGTGCATTGGGAATAAGATCCAGGCTCAATAATCAAAATAATTAAAGTAATCAAATACTGTGATCACACGGTGGACCTGGGCAGAGATTTACATGTTAAAAACACGAGAAGAGAGCTCTTGTAAAATAACGTTGTTGGTGTGGATAGCACAGACTAAGTAAGAAATCTGGGCAAAAGCAGAGGCAGTGAATGTTATGTACTGGGTGGCAGCTGATGGAGCTGTGCAATTGCATCAGAATCTGAGATGTCATTGAAGAATGTGCCTAGTACGTCTCACTGTGAAGAAAAACTTGCAAACGTGACCCCAGCACATTGTGATGCAGTGCTTTGTGCCAGAACTCTCGTGCAGCCTGTCAGCAGAAGCCGGAGAGCTGCGATATGCCCGCCCATCTGAACGAGGTGCTAACTCCAGCATCTGCTTCTCCAGGGAGTTCAGCTCCTTTATCAAAGGAGAGGGGGAGAGAAACGGCTTGTGCCAAGACTACACGGAATGTAGTGGGATTGGACTGCTTTAATTTGACCCCAGAAAAGGTTCTTAAAATTAGGAGCTGTCAGGGCATCTAATGTATAATATGCCTAAAACACAGGCTGGGACTGGGGAAAAGCAGAAAGCTGAAAAATACGAATGGATGCTCGTAAATCACTGACATAAAGTGGTACAGGAGCCTGCAAATAGTAAAAGCTGGACAGAATATAACAAGAAGTAGGGTGCCTTTGGGAGTGTGAGAGAGGAAGGAGTAGATGCTGATAGAAGAATAATCAGAAAGGTCAGAGAAAAAACAGTGAAAGCCAAAAAGATGGCATGATTTTTAAGGAGGATTTTAGTGATTTTCAAAGCAAAAAAGAGCTCAAAGAGCCTGAGGCTTGAAGCACAGAGCATGATATTTATGCAGGGAGTTATTATAAAATACTTGATGTGACAGATTTTGGTGGCAGACAGGCCTCACAGCCAAACTAGAGGCACAAGAAAGTAGGACAGAGCCGGGATGAAATGGGATCAGCAGCTGTAAGCAGGGTATTCAATTAACTAGGAACAATTCAGTTCAAACAACAAAGGAGAGAGGAACTTGGGCAGACAGGTGGGATCATAGATGGCTGAGGCAAGATCAGAAGGAGCTTATATTTCAGGGAGTATTCACTCCATGCAATACCTCTTTTGTCTCTGTGTTGAGATCAGTAAATTGACAGAGAAGCATTTACTTCTGTGCTACCTTACCTTTCCTTGAATGAGGGGGGGACAGACAAGGAGGGCACAGTGTGGTGCTGAAGGGAAGGGAGACTTAGCACCTCCGCTTTTGAGAGCAGTAACTTGCTGGATCAACTTGATTGTCTCACAGCACCTTACCCTAAGGTGCCTCTATTGTGACTCTGCTCTTTCTGGGAGAGCAGGACCAAAAGAACAAGCATTTAAGATGGAGGCAAAGAGAAGCAATCACAGGAGGATCAATGAAGGTTGAGGGGTCAGGTCAGGAAGGTCAGGGTAAGACATTTGTGACAGAGAAGTGAGAAATGCCACTGTCAGCAAATAAAGCAGAGAAAGCATGTTAGGAAGGATGAAAATAAGTAAAAGGATGGAGAGAATTAAAATTAGAGACTTTGCAAGTGAAACTTCTATACAGTGAATATGAACTAAATTTAATTTGGAGGTCTTTTGTTTGTTTTTATGTTTGACTGACCTAAAAGAAACAATACATTGGAGATGCTTGCGGGCTCTCTAAAAGTGCTTGTATGAATACACAGAAAATATGTGCTTTTCCTTAAGTGATCTATTGATTTTTGTTTTTCCTTCCACCTTAAGCATTTTAATGCCTAGCAGCAAACCGTCAAGCCCTAGCCCTTCCCAGTCAGTCCCTCTTGTTCCCCTGCTTAAGAATGAAACGCAGTATCTTGAACACCCAGAATGCGAAGGAGCTAATCATTGGCTCGCATTGTGGCTGGCAGGGCAGGCCCGCCTCTTTGGCTTGTGCTGACAAGCTGTTTATGTTTGTGCACGGCCACCCTTTAACTCAGCCGCCCGATGGCCGTAATGGGACCAACTGTCTGAATGCTGCAGGGAGCTAAATCTTCTCATCAGAGGCACAGTGAATTTCAGCCTCCGATACCCGCCTGGACTCTATGGAACACTAGTAAGTAGCCTTCTGTCTTGTTGTGGCTTTTCTCGTAAGACTAAGGGCATGTTTTAGCAAGGCAGGTAGGTGCTGTCATTCAGAGAGGCAGCTATTAAAGCATTTTCCTCTGTCTGGAGTAAAAGAGCAGCTACTTTGTATGCAGTGTCAGGACTGCAAGGACCACACGATTTCAATCTCAAATGAGACCTTCCTGGGAGGCAAAAGGGAAGAAGTTAATAAGGATAAAACCCATTTAAATTTAATAAGTTGTTGGGGTTTATATAGATATATATACACTTCATTTAATCTGCATCTAGTTCTTATTTTTAGCTACATTTCCAGTATTTGATCATCCAGTCTCATTTCAAACAGCAGCAATTTTTGCAAGGTCATGAATAGTGTGGTTTGGAAAAGTGTGAAATAGTTGGAAATAGATACTATAAAATGAATGCTCCCCGAAACGCTGATAGGTGCTGTCATATTTGAAGATATATGCCTAGCAGTAGAAAAAAAAATCGTGGTCAGAGATTTCAGTCCTCTTTGTTGACTGCTATTGGGAACTGTTCACAGCTCCACAGAGCAAAAGACTGCAGAGATGGAATGAGCGTGACTTCTTGCATCTTTAGTATGCCCTTTCTGATTTTCAGAATTTGAAATCAAATATTGCCTGGTTGGGCAGTATTCTTCAACTTACCCCTGGACTGCATATATTGATGGACTTTTTAGACTTTCTCTTTTACCATTTACACCAGCAAAGAAAGTCTTAATGTCCCTGTCAGAGCTGGCCACCATGCAGAATGTCAGAACTGGTCTGCTCCTGAAGTTTGGGCAAGTCTGCATGTAGATTTCATATGGTAACTGAGGCTCAGGCTGTGAGTTCAAGACATGTGAGGGGGAGAAAGGTGGTTGTCACTGTAAATAAGCATGTTCATTATTCCTCTATTTAAAATCACAGGAAAATGAGTTTCAATCAGATCTTCATTAGCCTTGACTCATGTCAAAAAAAAATTGAAAGCAAATCCAAAGCAAGGCCTGATGCCATGTCCCTTTCAGCTTGTTTAGCTTGCCCCCCGTGGATGTACCCAACAGGGGGATACCCTGGGGGATGTGCCTTTGTCTCTGCTGTGCTGCTTGTGTTTTGGGGCTGTGCATAGCTTCTGCAGAAAGCCCTGAGGCAGTCTGGATCTTTTGGCTCAACAGTCCTACTCACCTACAGGATCGTAATGACTGCATCATTCAATGAGTCGTGGATTGCAGAGGGCCAGTCAAGCAATATTATGTTTAGAAAGCAGTGGCTAAGAGACAGCTAGACAGAAATTTTCTAATAAAACTGATTAAATTATAGGCAGCTGTTGTACTTAATATATTTTAGGTAGGTCTTGATGCTGATGGTTGTTCAGCTCTGAGTCTGAGCCTTCTCTACCGCAGTACAGTGCATGTGTGGTAGTGTATGAATTAAAGCTAATTACAGCAATAAGCTGCTTCTGTGCCAGGCTGTGAATACAAGCCAGAGTGTTTCAGTCAGTTGCACTAAGCAGCAGATAGATACTAAGCCTTGATTAGTAAAGATGGAAATTAAATTGGTTTTTGTCTATAGATTAAGAAAGCAGGATCTCAGTACTTAAATGAAAGCCATGAGATACACCACACACCTAGGAGTTGTTGCTGTGCCCTCGCAGTACATATTAGGAGTAATCAACATGCTTACCACATTGTCTGTCTCCTGACTAAAGAAAGAAATCCCTTGTGCATCACGAGCTCAGCACAACATGGCTGGCTCTGAAGGGGCAGACTGTGCCTGTTTGATTTGCATCAGGGTAAACAGGCAGAAAATTAAAATTGATTTTTTTTCCTCCCAGAGAGATAATTTTAAAGATGTATTTACAGGGCTTTCTAAAACAGGATGCTGAATCAACATCCTTCATAAAAGAACCACTCTGAACTGAATAAGCTATAATTGCACTTTTTCATTCTGAGATGGTAGGCAGTTTGTGAAAACAAAGTTATTTACTAATGCTCATTAACAAAGCTTTCAGATGGCCTGGGAAGCAGAGAAGCATATCATGCTCAATCTATAAAAGAGGGAGATAAAATCTGCAAGGAAGCTGGAAATAGAACTGCTTACTGCGATTCATTTTCTTCCTCTGGCTCTGTAGGTGCACTTGCCAGCACTTTCCTGTGGCTGAGTAGTCTGCAGGCACATTTGTAATATAGCTATTATTCAGGTGTTCAGAACTTAATGAAAGGTGTTAATTTAGGGTTGACTGAAACCTTGACCTCTTACCAGTATTTCCCAAATATACTCATGGTTATCAGATTATTAGATCCACTGTATTTCCCCTACATTGCCCTTGAGAATGTCAGACCTGCTCCCCAAATTATTCAATATCTTGGGAAAGAAGGGCTCTCTAGATTACTAAGAATTTTGAGTTATTTGAGCTACAATTCATGACACTGGGTATCTGAATTTTTACTGAAAGCAGAAGACTTTAAGGGGTACTTTTTGCCTCAGGGTTTATTATTAGCAGGTGCTCTGCTGACGTGTCCTATATGCTTGACACACATCAATAAAGGTTATGATAAGGGACAGCCTGTGAGTGAAATACTGCATGTGCCTTCCTCCCATGAGCTGTTTGAGTCTGACCAGGAAACTGAACTGTCAGGTAGCAGGAAAATGTCTGAGGGTCTGAAAGAAGCAATGGCAGCCTTCTGTAAGGCTTGGATAGATTTCCTTGTAAAATCACTCATTATCAGAACTCAGGTCTCCATAGGGATAAAGGCTGAGATTTGCCTCCTCAGCCTCTTTGGGTAAGTTGTCCTCTCTCTTAAATCTGAACCCTGACTGATATCCTCAGTTTTCACCCTTCCCTATGAAAGCTTTTAAAATCTTTCATTGTGGCTTGTTGTTTTTTTGTTTTTTTTTTTTTTTTTTCCCCCAGGTCCCTTTTCCTAGGTATTAGATGCTAAGTAAGGGATGTTGCTGCCACTGAAGTGGAACATACTGGTTGGTTCTAAAAAAATGAAAGATGCTAAGCATGCAGCCTTTTATATTAAAAAAAAGCAGCAGGGCTGTAATACCCAGATCTCACTCATACATTAAGAGCAGAGGGTCTTCTTCTAATGCGTGCATTTTATTTTGGTGGTGTTACCTGGAGAAGGTACTGCTGTTAGGAGAGAAAAGGATTGCTAGGCAATGTGCAAAATTCATCCCAGGAGAATAAAGGATGTCTCCCAAACAGGTATTTGCCACAGGTCTCGTTCTGTAGGGTGGTTTGCCTGAAATATAATGGAAAACCTGGGTCAAGACAGAGAGAAAAGGGATCACTTCCTACCTTCCTTGCCTGTGGCAGAGAGTGAATGGCAGTGACTTAAGTTGTCTTCAGGTCTGTGCTGCCTTTAAATCATCAGTATCTACCATCAGTATCAGTTCCCCCAGGTTCCTTTGACTCCTCTCCTTCCTGTCTCATACATCTGGCCTCTGTGCTAGCCAGCAATGCTGAAAGAAACAACCTTCAGTGGCATTCAGCGCTTGCACTGGCGGTGCTCTGCTCTTATGCTGGAAGATGTTTCCTTGGACTCCACTGGCAAGCCCTAAACTTTCTACTTACTTACTGGAATTACTGGCTTACAGAACAGGCTCTCTGCATTGCTGCTTTGCTTCGATGGTGTGGAAAAGGCACAGTTGTGCAAACTACCTTCTTTTAGGGTACATACAGGACTGGTATATTGTAGCCTCCAGATGGCTCATTCCTTTCTCTAGCTCACCTCTCTTAGGCCCAGAAAGCAAATTGTATCCCAGTATGTGCTCAAGTAGGCAGGAAATGTTATAGATGCCACTGTTTCTTCATCCATGAAGAAGCTTTTAAATATTTCAGTTTCCTTCTTTTTGCCTGTGTAGTTGCCAAAGGTTTAAGAAAGCAGCAATTTTAGCTTGTAGCATAAAATGTCCCTAATTAAGAGGGTAGCCTGCTGTGTCCTTCTTCGTTGCTGCTGTCTAAAGAAATTATCACGGCTGTCATCAGCCTTTTCCTCTTATCACTGCTGGTTCACAGCATGTGAAACTGAGAAGCACTGTATCCGTTAAAATTCAAGGAGTGCACTGCAGTCTCTCTTGCGAAATGAAATCATATTGTGCCTTGTTTTCTTCTTGACATCTTTCTTCTTATGCAGCATCTTCAGTTGGCACTTTACCTAATGCTCCCTAATGTAATCCCCTAATGTACTGTCAAAAGTTAACATTTTTTATAGTAATATCCTGGCATGGAATTCTGCAGGTCTTACTCCGTCAAAACTCTTGCTGAAGGCAATAGTTGGTTACTTAAGGACTGAAATGGGACTGTGAGAATTGCAGTCTTTTCTCATATGTGTAGTTTAATTTCTGCGTCTGACTGGGATGCTTAGCTTTAGTGTGATACCTTTGGCCTTCTTTTCAATTAGTTTTCAAATGAGTAAGAGCAAGTTGATAGGTATTTGATGAGGTTAATATCAACTCCAGCATTGCAGTGGCTGTACTTTCAGCATATTACAGTTTTCAGGCATTGCCTACATGAGACCATCTGTCTAAAGAAATGTCTCCTTCTCTCTATTTTCCCTGTAATTTTCTCCTGATACCTACTCTTCTCTATCACTTTGAAATCTATGCATAACACTCATATACACTTTGGGATCCAGAGCTACATCAAAACACTTCCTTGGAAATGGAAACTGGCTATGGAAAATGCTGCACTGTCACCTTCCAATACACACATGGGAAAATGTGAGCCAGGGCTAATGTGGCTCTGGCTGCAAAAGAGACGATGCAAGAGTGGGAAGAGATGTTCATGTGGGTGGAGCAGGGACAGCATCTTTTATATGCATGAAGGTATGTACATAAGGATATTTTCAGTAGAGAAAGTCTTGTTCCCTAGCTGCCCCAAAGCTCTGTACAGCTTCATGCCTGTCAGCCTTTCACTCTGGCTTGTAGTGTCTTCTAGCCTCAGGACGCTCATCCTAGTCCAAGTCTCCAGCTCATGCCTGTGTAGGGAGGGCATGTAGCTTCTCCGTGTCATCCGTGCCCTCTGCCTCACTCAGGAAGTTCACAACCTCTTCATATTTCTGCCACAACTCTTTTCCTATCCTAGAGCCACCTTTTTTCCCAGGCATCCCGTGTCCCATCCTCCTGAAAGTCTGTGTTCCATGCCATTTAAGATGCTTATTCTCCCCACCTCTCTGTCCTTAAGAGCTTCCCCAGAGCTCTTCGTTCCTTGCTGTATTCTCCTCCTACTGTCTTACTACAGCCCAGTGTTTGCAGTCTGAGACAGGGGGCTCTTTGTTCTCCTCTGGAGTCTCAGGTTCTTCAGTGCAAAGGTCTCAACATACTTTCTTTTTCCTCCTTATTGTACTTGAAGGCAGGAAAGTAGGACAGGTCCAGGGTAAACCAGGCACATACTAGTTTTTTTGTGTGCTGTAAAGGGGGATAGCTCCAGGCAAGGTCAGAGAAAGACTAAGCCAAGAAATATATAAGCATGGTATTTTTATTTTTTTTTTAGAAAACATAGCCCTTTCTATTTCTCTTGGCAAACAAAGTGTCCAGTATTCAACAAATATCTTGTGAACCAACTTCAGGCCCAGAGCTGCTTTTGAACTGTTTGCTGTGGTTCTTCATGTGCTCATTTCTTTGTGTTACCAGTCACATGGTAACATTTCTGATTCTTGGATGAATGATGTTTTCAAACAAAAAGAGGGATTTGGACACATTACTTTTGGTTCAGAACTTTTCATGAATGCAGACATATGAAAGTGTCTTACATCAGTGTTTCCTGGATACTTGCTTTTGAAAGGAAGCTTACATGAATGGAAGTTTGTGAAAAACAGTAATACTGAGACAGTACAATTTTACAGGAGCCAGGGCTGGTGGTTGTTTTCTCAGAGTAGCAAACTATGATTCAGAGCAG
The DNA here is from genome assembly GCA_013397055.1 of Pachycephala philippinensis. Lineage (NCBI taxonomy): Eukaryota > Metazoa > Chordata > Aves > Passeriformes > Pachycephala > Pachycephala philippinensis. The sequence continues at coordinate 53,673 of VWZT01010369.1, read as the reverse complement.
CACAGAGCAGAAGTGTGAGCCTGGCACAGACTGAGTGTATGCCCACATTTAAGGCACGTGGTTGCCACAAAAGTGTAGCTGAAGGCCTTGAAGTAGGATTACAGTCAGGAGTGTGGGGCTTACCTGCTGTTTCACAGTATATTTTTATAAGAAGCTTGAGCATTTGGCTGCAGTTGTCTTTCTTCCCCTGCTCCAGTCCATAATGTCTGCAGCACTCAGTGGACCCCTATGAGCTAATTCACCTCTCTCAGGTTGCAGAAAATGGATGCATTTTTTCACAGGGCAGTTTTCTGTCCGGCAATGAACTGTATCTGTTCACTGGGAGTCCAACAAGTGCCTCAGTGCAAGGTAAGAAGTGTGAGTGTGCACTCAGAGGAGAACAGGGGCCTTTGAAAACAGTCTAATGTTTGTCTTTTGAAATTATGTTCTTCTAACATTTGACCTTCCCTGATGAAAACCACTGGAGCATTGCATAGTGTTTGCTGACTTGTTGCTTAATGAATATGAAGCATCCAGCCATTAACTCCTGTTCTGTGGGCTTCAGGGTGTGAAAAAGGAATCATCATTTCGTCTCACTTAGAAGGGAAAAGGCTGCATATGTCTCCATCACCAATGTGTTCAGAATGAGCTTACATGCCCCAGGCAAGCCCAGATTCCTGCAGTCACAGATGTAAGTGAGACTTGATGGAAAAAGTGGCTTAGTTATGCTTATTCTCCCTTTTTTTTTCTGGGGACAGCCAGGGGCTACTGCAGTAGTGAAAACAGAAGCAGCCGTGGGGCTTCTCCAACGATGACATTGAGGTTATAATACATTGCATTTTTGTCTGAGCTGTGTTTTTTCTTTCTGTGCAAGTGAAGTGATACATTATGAAGCAAAATACATACATTATGAAAAGAAAAATGCCAAAAGCACTGAAACATCCCCATTCTCATCTAAGAGTTGGAGCAGGCAGCAAAGGATTATCACATGATATCTCTTTGGAAGATCAGCTGACATTTATGTGCCTTTCTGGAGGGGGACAGGCTTTTGCCAAACTTAAGCCACTGGGCACCAAGCTGAAGTGCTATGATAAAATACATAGTAAGTGAGGCCAGACCTACTGAATACAAGCTTAGCATTTGAACCCAGACCCAAGGCAGCTGTTCCATGTGCTGGCTTTAAAATGCTGGTGATAAAATGATTCATAATATCACAGCTAATTTGTTTTTAAAAAATGAGTTATTGTCAGTGCCAAAATCCACGTTGTTTTATTTCATTAAGTGAACTGAAGCTTCACCTTGAATACCTCCAGGGGTCGTTTTGTCTCAGTTTATCAGACTTGTGGTTTTTCAGTCTGTACAAAGCCTGCCAGCTTGTTTGCATCAGAAGATACATCCAGAACTTGAGCTGTGACTGACTAGAAATCTGCATAAACATATTTAAGTCCTACACCAAATTGTCTAGTGTTAAAACCAAAGGTGAGCATATACCTGTGGTGAAACCCAGGCTTGTTAATCTACCATCCTGAGCTTCTATCATTTAGGTAATTTCACAGATTCAGATTAAACGGAAGGTGCATCCTCCACCAAACCCAGACCTCTCACTTGTCACTTTCTCAGTATTTAAGCGGCAAAAAACTGGTTGAAAACCAGATTGCTTTCAACTGTACCTTTGCAATGCAGTGCTCCCAGTACAACCATACTAGACTGGATGGGAGCAGAGTTCTGACCAAGAGAGATACATATTCTGCCACCTACTGTACATCACAACCTGACTGAGGAGGGACACTTCTCCCTTGCTTTAATGAACGTGCAGTGGTGTTTGAAAAAACCTTTCAAGCGTCTACATACAAAGATGCATAATCAGTATCCAAGCTGCATCCTACTCCACTCTTGTCCTACTAATATTGGTAACATAGTTGATCTTGGTGAGAAATCAATATGGAAAATAACAGGGTCGTTTCGTAGCTGGCATTTGAAAAATATCCTGAATGGAAAAATGCCATTTTTCTGAGAAGACAAATTGCTCCTAGCAGGTTGTTTTTCCTATGGGATCTGTTCTTTGTTGCAGTCTTTCCTATATGAAGCTTTCTACAGTAAATTTTCTCACCATCAAAGTGGTGACTATCTTCCATCTGCATTTCTCCAGAAAGCTAGGATCCCTGTGCTCAGTAGGAACATGGTGCTTGACTGCCCCAAAATTCACAGAGACAGTGTGAGAATGTGAGCATCAAACAATGCCTTAGATCCAGGCAGCAGTGAGGGGACACAGAGCTGACCTGTCTGGAGGCAGGAGCTATGTATGGACAGCAGGATGCTGGTACCTCATGGGGATGAGATAAAAGAGGAAATGAAAAATACAAAAAAAAGGAGAAAAAGTTAGTGAATAAGAATGATCCCCAGAGCCTGGAAAATGAAGGGTCATTTAAAATTGATCTTCTGTTTTTGAATTTTGAAGAGCACCTGAGAGATCAGTTTGAATTAATGCATTTGCTCCTTTGGGGGAAAAAACTTCAGTCAGCACAAGCATCACAAACTGAAAGTAGTTATTTCCACTTACTCTCCTCTTTATTACCATGTCTCACCAAAAAGAGTGTTCTTATTCCAAAGATAACAGTCATTCGACTTGTCCTTGTACAGCAGGGAGACACCTACATGCCCGGAAAACCACACAAGGACTACTCTGCTGTGGCCCATGAAATAATTTTTGTTCCCAAACCTGTAAGTCTGCTCTACCAGGATCAGGTTCTTTGGTATCATGGAAAGTATCACTAAAAACATGAGGTAGTCAGTTCACCTCATTTGTTTACTAAGTGGGAGAGTAACGCAACTGTTACCAAACCCTGCTTATTGCTGTTTCAAAAAATATTATTACTTGCTTCAGCTGACATCTGTACATTTTGCATGTTTTGCTGCTCACTACCTTGACAGGAGAACAGAATAGAAGAGAGGAAAAATGCTAGAATGTAGGCAAAGTTGTCCAACTTTGGTAGCAGCTGAGCCATAGTGCACATGAAATCTGTTTTCATAGACCTCTTGTTTGTGTGGGGTGCTCTGGTGTCTAATAATACAGCTGAGTTCACGTGTAGCCTTTTACATTGGATCACTGGATTGTATGTCACTCATCTAGACAGCTGCCTTTTTTCCACAAAAGCTGTAGGAATATAATACCTTTGGGATCTCTACCTGATGTGACTGAAATTATTCAATGAGTTATACAACTACTGGAAGGAATTGTGTCAGCACAGGCAAAAACAAACACAAAAAATTAATTAGTAATTTCCTCCATTGCTTGTAGTGACTAGAAAGCCTTTTTTTTTGGGTTTGTTGTTGTTTTTTGTTGTTGTTGTTGTTGTTTGCTTGTTTGTTTGTTGGGATTGTTTTAATCATTCAACTGCTTTTGGCTTTAACAGTCCAGTTGTGCCAGTCCTGGATCCAGGTACAGGATGAGTAGACGACCAGCACAATCCTGACTGTGCCAAGATGAAAAACTGAGCAAGTGATGAGGCTCAGGACTTTCAGGCAGAGCGTTTACAATGGTGTTTTTATTTTGTTAATGACTCACTGTACTGATTCACCGATGCTTTAGTGAAAGCTGCCTTGTTTAGACAGTCTCACTGTTCAAGCAGAGTAAGATTATTCCCAATAGAAAAGCTTGAAAAAGGCCTGTGCTAAAACTAACAACTAAATAAAACTTGTTATTTTAAAGAACATACAGAGAACAACTTTAATTTTAAGCAATGGCAAAACTTTTTTTATCCTCCATAAAATTGTTTTCTTGATTTTTTTATTGGGAAAAGAATGTTCTTCAGTCCTGACACAAAAGCCATGAAGCATCCAAAAATATAGGTGACTCCTTAAGCCTTTGGTACTTGAATTTAATCAGGGCACTAGACCTTTAAATAGATGAAAATAGGGGCTGAAAGTGATTTGGGGGCTTTCAGTCATGGACTTTCATGGGGTACGTATCAAAACTTTGTTCCTGATAGTTTTGGTAAAATGTTCATTCTTGTAATCAATGGCTTGAACCACCCCAGAAGTTCCCTATTAAGCAGCTGTCCACTGGCTCTGAGAGTTGCCTTAGTAGTGAAAAAAACCCACCAAAACAAAACCTACGAGCACATCAGATTTGCTTCCCTCCTGGAAGCATTTAGAGGATGTAAGGGGATCAGCATTCACTTCCCTGTTTATAAAAAACAGGTTGTTCTAAATGACTTGCTAAACTGTTGAACGATTTCATATAATGCACTGGATTTTCCTGCCCCTTTCCAGAGAGGCTGTTTGTGCTGGGAGCGGGGGAGGGCTGCAAGGTCGGCTTGTTTCCACAGCGGGGAGTGTGGGGACCCGGCTGCCACTTTCCTGAGTGGTGGGTGGTGCTCTGGGTTGCTGGACGCTGCCTGGGGGAGCAGTCAGGCATCCGCAGATGGGAGACCATACCGGCATGGGGCCAGCTGTTTATTTTCAAAGCCTTTGTACCTCAGGTTACTCGTAAGGCTGATGCTTGGGGAGTTCTGCTAAAACTGGACTGTGTATGTTCCCTGGTTTGCCTGTAATTTGTAGTTTATGAAAACCAGATGGATGACTCAGGGCTCTGCAAGTCAGGGTAGGAATGGGATCTTCTGACATAAGAGCAGCTTTTACAGAAAACACTGAGTTAAGAAGATTCAGGCTCAAGCTAGATTGCTTCTTCCCTCCCCTCCGCTTTTGTCTATTTTTACTGCATCATTGGTATGTGTCCAAGGAAAGTCGGCCATATCATTCGGAAATACAACGGGATAAACTTTTGACTGTCGGATCTCTTCAGGCTGAGAGACTCCAGAGTAAATGAACTGGGAGAGAGAGAATTAAAAGGAGGGATTTCTTTAGGTGAACTTTTTTGGTTGTCTGCTCTGCCAACAGCAGTGTAAAATAACGAAGAGACTGCAGCAGTCCTTTCCCACTGTCTTTCTAAATAATGTAAGTTACCCTTTCACACTCATCTCTAACTGTTCGCGTGCTTTTTCTGCTTTCGAGTATTTTGTGAGAGCAGTGGTTTTACAGCGAGTGAGCTCTTGCCAGGAGCTCTGCTGTGTGAATGAGGGAATTGCTTTGTCTTTCTTTTTCTTTTTTAAGTCAGGGTGGTAGCGGGGAAGCCGAGCAGTTTGACACCACCTTTCTTTGACAGTCGTGTTAGCTCGGCTTTAGATGGCTGTCGAAACCTTTAAACCCTTTCAGTGTTTGTGCAGAAATTTGTTTGTAGTTGGCAAAAGACAATAGCAAATGTTTTGATTGAACTGTGCATGTTAGGCTTGCCGTAAGAGCAGGCGTTTCAAAGGGGACTCTGTGATGCTATGTAAAGAGGACAGGATGTGACAAGGGAAAACAAATGTTTCCTGCTCTTTAATATTTAAAAGAAATAATTGAAACAGAGCCAAGGAGTTTGCCTAGGAAAGAAATAGTGATGTTTATTCAAAGCAAAATAATGACTCTGTAAATCTGAGAGGACAATGCTAAGGTCTAATTAGGAGAGACAGTTTACTTTTCAGAGTTGTTCATTTTTTGAAGCTGGAAGTTGGCATTAATGTTGCCATATTCTGCTGTGCTTTTGTGAAGAGTAACTTGAGCCATTACCTGGTGCATAGCTCTCCATAGGTTATTGAGATATGTTGATTGCTCTCCTTTTAGTTCATTTTACTGTTTTCAAAATGCAATCTAGGCAGACTGTCAGGCAGATTGATAGGTTTGAGTAAAAACAAGGGGTTATAATTATAGATAATATACCAGGTAATATACTAAGAATAAAACAAGAAATAGACCAAGAAAATCATCCTGAACTCAAACATTCATGAGGCCAAAACAATGACATAGATGTTCATTTACAGGGGGACATATGAGAAAATTGTTCTGAAAGTACAATGACTAAACAAGTATTTCTTAGATAAGGATGTGGCTTAAGAAAAGTTGCTGTCTGTTCCAGCCTTAGATTTTGTTTTTGAGGGCAATGGATTTATTATCTAGATAATAGTCTGTGGCCAACTATTATGGTCTAATAATCAGAAGTTTTTTTCCTTAAAATTCCACATTGCTGCTTGTGTGAAAACTGAAATTAAATTGACTGGAAATAGTAATGAGAGCTTCTAGATAATGTGAATATTTTTAATAAACTTAGGAATATAAACTGTATGGCTTGAAAAGCGTATTAAAAGGTTTGTTTTGTTAAAATCTCTATAAACTTATTTATTTTTCAAGCAAGTCCCATAATTTTCTGGATGGTATCTAAAGCCTGGAGTGGTTATGGAGAGAAGGTACCAGAAAGCTACTGTGTACCTGGTCTTGGGACTGCATCATCCTGCTTGCAAACAAGGCCAGCAGAAAGAGGAGATTATTCCCTGTTTCCAGAGAGTTTGGGGGAGGAATCAATCTGTTAGCTGCTGACAAAATGAAATAAGGCTTCTGTACTTTGGCCTTCATCCAAAACTGCTTACCATAAACCAAAGGTTTTCTCAAACTTCTCAGCAAAGTGTTTGACAAACTTGAGTGGTGAAGAAACTCCCATGTCTGATTTGGACCTGCAGTGCCCACAGCTTGGTTATAAAGAACAGGTTTGGGTTTTCTTCAGCCAGGGTTCATTTCAGTCCTTGAGATTCATCCTTTTTCATGAGAAATGGCTTTCATAGGCCTTTAATAATTACATCTTTCCTCAGGGAGAAGGCTAAACAAAACTTTCCGTCAAGGAGCGTCACTAACACATGCTGCTCAAGGGCCAGAAGGAATCATTAGGTGGGTTTTATGACAGAACCAATTCTAGATTTGATTACAGGGTTTCTGGGAAGAGGGGAGGATTAAAATAATGGAAACAATTATTTCAATCAACTGGGAAAAATCTTTTCATTTCTTTATGTAATTTGTAAAGGGAGACAGCGCACAGGCACAGAATAAAAATTAGAAGAAGTATGTTTACATTTAAGGCTTTGGGGGGGTGGTGGGGATGTGTGTGTCTTAAAAGCTCATCTTTTTCACGTCATTGTTTTTTCATGAAATCTTAGGTTTGAAGCTAGATTTGAGACAAGCAGTGTCCATGGTCTGGTGGCACATGCAAGTGCTGTCTGAATTCTGCTATGTCCAGCAGTATGCACAGCATTTGGAACATTAGACCTTACCTGGACAAAGATGATAATTCTGCTGGGGGATTTCCCCAGCCCATGATACTATTCTTTCCCTGGCAATCCTAGTTTTAGCTTGAAGGTCAGGTTGTTTACTGGAAAATCACAGATAATTGGTGCTTGAAGCCATCATGAAAACATGCTGGGCCTGTCTTTGCCTGATAATGGAATTTCATTAATTCAAAACAAAACTAGAATTTGGACATCTTATGTAAACACAAGAATGCTCCTGATTCCTTTGAGGAAAACTGAGGAATTAAATTAGCTGAAAAGGTACTGGGTGTTCTAATCCAGAGATTAAAGTGTTGTGCATTACTATACTGAAGTTGAAATTTAATCATCTGCATAAAGTATTAAATGTACACAGTTTTGCAGAAACATGTAATACTGTGTCTAGACACATGAACTATTTTTATAAAAACAAAGGCACAATGTACAGTAGGTTAGGATAAATCCTTGGGCCACATGTAAAAGCCTTTGATTTGATCTGCTGGCAAGCATATTGTCTCATTAGAATTAAATGTGTCTGAGGGTACAAGTGTAGCTAGTTTGAACTATTTTTTTATACACAGCAGCAAGCATATAATACTCCAAATAATAAGTTCAGTTTATAAAGGATGTTCCTTAATACGATTGCATTATATAAGCGAATAGGACTTTAGATTTAATTAGTTGTTTTCAGGACAATGCAGTATTCTGTATTATAAAATGCCACTAATTCCAAAGCCCTAAAAATTTTCTCCTGGAATTTTGCCCATCCATATTTTGCAGGGTAGCATACATGAACTTGCCTTTTTCAGTTATTGAAGAAATCCAGTGACTGTCAGATTGCAATCCACTGTTGCAAATGCTATACTTGGCTGACACCTTCAACCAAAATTACAATTACCAATAATTATATGCTATTTCCAGAGACTGCAGGTTGTGGTTATGTTTTCTGTAATGTTTCCTGGTAAAAAAACAAAGGTGGGGAGAGCTAACCATGGGAAATGCATGGCATGAGCTGTTAAAAAACTAGACTGAAAAATAATCAATATTGTTGAAAGAAATCAATATTGGAAAGGAAATGGCTATTCAGAGGTTTTTAAAAGAGTGAACAAAAAAGAAGAGGGCTTAGTAGTCACATAAATGGACTTCACCTCTTTATATCTCCATTTTTGATAAGTTACTTTTCAAGACATGCTTCTTCTGTTAGAATTGGAGTTGCTCTTCTATTTGTTATGGGACATGAATGGATTGGAGGCGGTCCCTTGGTGTGCTGTGAGGTTTGTATTAACATATCTGTAAAGGAAAGAGCTGCTTGCTTGCAAACACTTAACAGATGAAATTTGGAGGAATTCCTGTTTTGTGCACAAGATCTCTTTTTCTCCCTCTTTGTTTTTGATCAACTGAAACACCTTCCACTGAACAAAACTCAGACTGACCTTTGGAGAAATGAAAATGGCATTTTACGTCAAACTTTTCTGAATGGTTTTATCTCTATAAAGACCATGTTTTATTTCTGTGGTTTAAATAGATAAATATTTATTGTATAAATTGTAACATTAAAGGCATTTACCTTTGTTTTCTACCACAGACTGTCTAAACATTTTCTGTCCACAATCTGTAGACATACCTTGGCATTGCATGTCGCTCCTTCTAATAATTGGGGTGGCTGGTTATATTTGCATTGGGCATTACTAATTTTGAAAGGTGATTTTAGCTGGAAGTCAGTAATTTAGTTTGATCAGAATTAACAGTTTGTAACTGGCATACGTTACAGTGAAATAAATGACGTAACATGTCACTAATGTCCTGTGTGGGGACAGCCAAGGATCTAGTCAGCTGAGAAGTCTGCTGGCAACCAGGCAGCCTTCCTACTTGTTAGCTGGACTTTAGGGCAAAAACTCAGGGGCAAATCCCATTCAAAAGGAAGAACTGAAATTGGAAATGCAAATAGAATATAGTTCCTTAGGTGCTGAACAGGTTGATGTAGCAGGTAGATGTTGGCTGGCTCTATTCATCTGGCCACTATCTAGCTGCAGTAGGGTTAAAAGAGGCACAGCTAAATTAAGAAGAGACTAATCATAGACATGTGAAAAATGTTAGCAGCATGTATTCTGGCACTTCTTACATTACATGTTGACCCTGCTAACACAAGCATCAAAAGAAACTCATGCTGAAATGGCTGTGGTGGTTTATTGTTAAATATTAAATGTAGGCGATAATAACTTAAGAACATGCCATGCCACTAGGAGAAGAGAAATTACTTAAAAATTTACTGTAATCGCGTATATACTTTATGGAGAACTGCAAACAACTCTGGTTTTTATGGTCAGCACTTTTGCTCATGTGTAAGAGTATTATTCAGTCTCACTTTAAAACCATCTGAATATTATTGGTTTTGGATGCATTGTAGGAGTGTTAAATTAGGTGGATGGTGATCTTCAGTCCTTATGCCAAGGTGGATGCTCTTTGTGAAAGAGACATAAAGATTGGAGTAGATGCAATTACTTTTGATCAGATCTTAAATGCTTGAGATGAATGTTCAGCAATTTGCTTGCTCCTAATCCAGTATGGATTTGTTTTACTGTTATTAGTCTGCCTAAACATGTGTATGATCAGTTTATTTATGGGTGACTTTCTGTTCTTTTATCATGGAAAGCTATTTGTTTTGTGCTGCCATGAGCTTCTGTTCTTGATTTTTTTTCTTGTAGTTCTGGAAACACAGTGACAATCCCTCTCCGCGCCCCCCCTCCCCCCTGCCCCCATTTTCTCAATGGGTTTTGAATGCTAGTTTTGAGGCTACTCCTTCAGTGAACTTGTAATTTGGAAATTTGTCATGCCTGGACTGATGGCTTAAAAAAAGCTTTCTGCAAGGATCTATATTGTGCCTGCCTCCTTCTACATCAAGAACCTGGTTATTTGTGAGCTTGAAGGTGCACTGTGTCTACCAGTGTGTTTTGTGAAGTGCTCATGAGTTGATTTAGCAAGGTAAGAACAGTGTCCAGATTATTTTGAACTCCATAACTCTGACTAGTATGAAAACATGAAAGTGCAAAATGCTCCTGCACCTTTTGCAGAACGAAAGCCCTCCAAAGTAGTGATGGAATCTTGAGCAAATACGCTTGAAACACTTACAGAACAGCAACAACAAGTTGCACTCAAATGATTGTGCTGAATTTGGAAATGCTCTTGAAAAAATCCCAGCAATTATGGGTTTAGTGTGCCTCTGAATGCATTAATCTCTGTAGTGGTCCTTGGAGAGACAGTATGTGTCCCATATGTAGCCCCAGCCATATTTGGCCCATTATCTGTATTATTAGACAACTTGCATATTCTGTGAGAAATGGGACTTCCAAAAGAGCAGGTGCCTGCAGGTTCAGTGATGTCTTCAGGGCCCCCTGGTTCTTCTGAGAACAGCTGTAAATTGCAAATACTGTAAATCCCACTACTTACAAATTCCTCAGGAACTAAAATGACTCCCAGGAATAAAAATGCAGGACTGAGGAAGAAGCCATTTACAGTGTACTTAAACTCTTGAAGAGGAAAAGCTGCCATGGTTTCTCTGCATTTGCACAGTTTTTTGGTTTACTTTTGCTTTTTCTTTTCTTTCTCCAGTGAGGAAACAGTATTAATGAAATTCCCTTCTACAACTTTCTCTCCTGTAATCCCTCTGTTGGTGGAAGTGTTAATGTAAACCTTCAGGGATTAACTCCCACAAGATAAGCTTCTGCAGGTGGTGGTTTGTTTTGTGTCTGGTTTTTTTTTATCTTGAAAGCAGATTTAATTTGATATCTAGAACTCCAGTAATTGCACTGTGCTGAAGTTAGGAAACCTAGGGCCAAAAAGTCAGATAGAGCCATAGATTACTTTCATAGCATGAGTGGTTTTTTTGTCCTGAGTGTTACTCTGATACAATACTACGATATGGGTTAATATGTGGTCTTTCCAAAGTGGTTTTAAGTTTTACTGGACCCTCTGCAAAGAACTGGTTCTTCTCTTATTACCTAATTCTTAGTCTGCTCTGTGTAGTTTTGGGAGCAACTGACCTTTGTGCATCTCAGCTCAGAAAACATAAGAAAGAGACAAAATTAAGTGTTGCACCATGAAGCTTTCATTCTGTTTATCAAATATGCAGTGATAACTTTTTGTCTTGCATCTAATAAAATAAATAAAGCTGGGAATAAATTTTGATTGTAAAATACAAACATGTTCTGAGATACTTAGGGTTGCCCTGAGCTTTGCAGTTCTCAATGTTTTTATTTTCTGTAAGAGTTTTCTCACAGGCCTTTCTGTAAACATAGCCGATGTTTGCATTCCATTTCTCCTAGGTGGAGAAATTTGATGGATCTTTCCTTTGACCAGTGTGATTGAGGGGTGGTAATTTCCCCCTCCAATCCACGGTGATTTCTAAGAACATATATAAATAAAGTGGGGGCAGACCCCCAGACTTTTTGCCCTCTTTCGCTTGACTTGTGTCTGCGTTGTTTTCTCTCGTGTCCAAGTGCGACAACTTAGTTCCTAATTAAATAATTTTTCGTTAATTTACAAAAGTAATCCTTTACTTAAAATCTCTCAGTGGAGATAAGTGCAACCCTTTGTTACACAGAAAAAAGCAGACATTAAGTATTGGAGGACTATTCTGTAAGAATTGCACTACATGTTCTGTGTAGTCAGAGAACCCCCTCAACCCTTAGGTTCCTCATTCTAATTAGTTTTTTACTGGTGCATCCTATAATAATTAGTAAAAAGCCAGACTAGATTAGAGCATGCAAAAATGTTTGTGTATATAAGGTGGATTTGGAAAAAAAATAAACAAGTAGTTCCATTTCCTCTGTTTGCACAGTTTAAAATTCTTGTTTGTCTTATCAGAAGCTGACATATTACACAGTCTTGAATACAATTAATTGTAAAAGCAGGAAGGTTTCTTCCCATATTTAACTTTTGGGATGGGTTTTTATCTGTGCTCCTGAATGGTGGCCTTTATCCTCTGAACAACCTTCATTGTTTCACCTCTGGGATGTGCTTGTGCAGAAGACTTGCTCTGAAGATGTGCACCCTTGGGAGGGACCTCTGATGATGGAGGTGGGCAACTTTTAAAAGAGAAGAACCAGGATAGTGATCAAGGCATGATTTCCTCAAGCTCTATGACATTGCTTAATGCAGACATTAATAATACAGAGTACCTATGTAGAGAAACCAAAAAAAGGAAATACCACTGGAATTCTCTTTTTTTTCTTAAGGATAAAGTAAATTTGAAAAGGTAAGAGGAAGCAGGGAAAGAAATGCTAGGTTAGTAATGTATTCACTGTGAAAGGGTTCTCTGCTTGGGGTGACGATTAGTCATTCACCCTTGTTGGGATCCTTGTGTTTATGACTTGGATGGGGTGTACTTGCTAAAAGTACTCTGTGGCCCTGAGTGGCATTCCTCGTGCTGCAGTGGTGTAAAAGGCAGATGTCTGAGGGATTCTTTTCACCTGACATCCCTAAATGACCCAGCTTTGCTAAGTGATAGAAGCAGCCCTGCAGAACCATGAATGTCCATTAACTATGCCAAAAGGGAGTGGCTACCATCACAGCTCCTGTGATGTCTGCTCTGAGTAATTTGAAGGTTTGTCTGGGTCAAATCAAAAGTAAATCTAGCCTAGCCTTATAATTTGGATGGTTGCTGGCAGTAGATGCCTACAGAAGAGCATAAGAATGGATCAGAAATATCATGGTACTTCAGAATGATCTTTTATATTCAATGATTTGTGCTTCCAGTTCTGTTCCTGGTAGAGGGGGTGTCTTTAATCAGTTTATTCACTATGAATTTGTCCCACTCTTCTGGAATGTCTGTAAAATATTAACAACTGTAGCAACCCGGACAATGGGTTTCACAGCTCACAGGGTGAAGAATTATCCAGCACATTACTGGTATCTGCAAAAGAAGCTTCTCCTCTGTGGCCAGTAAAAACGAGTAGTAAAAAGCAATAGATACAAATAGTGAAGAAACAATAAATTGCGAGTAAAATTTAACTCAAGATGACAGCGGGCTCCACCTGCCAAAAACCTAATGACTACTGTTTCATCAAGCTTCCAAAAGCATTTAAGCTATTTGAAATACATCCTAAGAGCTGTGGAATCCAATTCACTGTGGAATCTGAGTTAGAGAAGTTCAGTACCTGAGGCAGGGCTGTCTCCGTGTCCTATTTGTAACTGGTTTTCCACTAGGATTTCTCAATTGCTTGTAACAGCAGTGCTTACAGCTGGTTACTTTACATACACCTCTCATGGGTTTTATCACCTATGATGTATAATCTGTTTCAGTAACAACATGGTGCATCTTGTCACAGTCATTACTAAGACTACTTCTAAAATCTTTGGCAGTTCTTAAATGCACTCATGGAGTTTGCAAATGAAAGAGAATGTTAAGATCTGTTCCTATTCCTGACTGCAAGAGAGTCATGCTATGTAAGCCACTGTCTTGCACCTCTTTTTGTACAAATATAGTCCATATCTAAATTGATGGCTGGCTATGAAAACTTATTTCATTGTGTAGAATGTACTTAGTGTCACAGATACTGTTAAATAGCAACCATCTAACTGTTTTGCCTTAAAATGTGGGCTACCTGTGTTTGCACAGGAACTTGTGTGCTGTGTAGCAGGTGCCTATCACAGCAGGATTCTGGTACTTGAAAGAGATTTCCAGGTGCTATCACAATCCAAATGATAATGTGGTTGATTTAAGACAATATTGTTCTTGCCTGTCCTGATGCCAGGCTTTTTTCCAAATGCTTTTTTTTTAGTTTAAACAGACAGATGCATTCACATGGTTATTATAGTTTCCTATACTGTCCCCTAATTTGCTTTTCATGTACACAAAAATGTACTGGTTTTCCTGTGAAGTAAAACGGATGTCTTTTCATGTAGAAATTAATGTCCTGTATATCCCAGTTCAGCTTGGGAGAGTCTTAAAATCGTGGCATATGAGTGGTTCTGCTTTATTCCTCTTTCATTAGTTGTTGCTTCCTAAGTTGTGATGCCAGTTGAAAAGACTGATATTTATGCAGGAGTGTATGTACAAGGCCTCATGAGGATGTCATTTTTGTGGAAATCTGACCTACATCAGAGCTGAGCATTTGCTTATGAGCAGCCTGGCAGTGCCCCGTGAGGGCCTTGGGCACCTGGCCTGAACCTGCAGTCTAAGAGAAAGCTTAGGAGAGTTGTTTTTGGAGATGAATGATAAAGGCAAACAACTTTGTGTCATGTGTAAAACCTTGTGCTTCAGGGAGAAGGCTTGAGTAAAACCTGGGCTGAGCCAGAGTAGGACTGCCTGGAGATGCTGCCCCTCAGGGGTTTGCAGGCAGATAACACATGTTACTGCGGCTGTGGTAAAACTCTGCTGGGGAAGCACATGCTGGGAATTGATGCCTTTCTGCAGGTAAGGCACAAGGTGCAGGGAGCACTTAATCCCTGCTGTAGAAAGGTTTCAGCTATTTCCAATAACAACAGTTCTTTAAATAGGAGCGCTGGCATGCAATCAGCGAATGAGTGTCCTTGCTGAGGACTGGAAGGACATGTTTACTGGGTGAAGTTCAGCCATTGGGTGTTTCCAAGTTCTGAACTGCTGGGAAGTCAAATAGAGTGTCCCTGTGAGCGCAGAGGTGGACGACACAGCGTCACAGCTGGCACGCTCGGGCTCCGAGCACTTCAAGCTCCCACTGAGAGCTGTACATGGCTTTTTGCTGTGGTTGTTTGGTCTGTTCAGCTCCTGTGCCCACAACCATTGTTCAAACCCACAGAGCTCCTTTTGCCAAGGTTGCCCTGACGTTGTTTCTCACTACTGCTGGTGCTGCCAGGCTACCTGCTGCACACAGCCACATGTTTACCTGCTTGCTGGGAAAGTTCAGCATTGCACTTTTGCCAACATAAAGAGCCTGCCTGGGTAAACTTTGCCTGCCACTTAACACTCGAGCAAAGTTTTCTCTGAACCCAAGGACAATATAAATGTGTACACATATTGCTGCTTTTTTTAAAGATATTTTGGTTCACAAGAAGACTTGGCAGATATAGAAGGTGACATCACTGCTGGGCTATGGACAAGAAAATGAGGTGGGTACTGTTCAACAGCTGAGGTAAATATGGAGGTGCAGCAAGTAATATTTTGTTTTTTAAACAATATAAGGGTTGCAGAGGATGTGTGCCCAATTTCAGCCTGCTCATGTGCTGGAGAGGGGCTTTTTTTTTCCTTCCTTCTTAGGTCTTGTCCCAATATGTGTTTTTGCACTAAGATGATAATTCCTTCCCTTTCTGCCTCCATTTTTGCCTTTTTAATACTTAGATTCTATCTGCTGTTTCTTGCTGTGAGACACCTAAGGTGTTTTGGTTTTTTTTTTCCTCCTGGTTTGTGTTTCATATGTTGTATATGATGGGAAGTGGGATTTTTGAAGGCTGCAAGAAAAACTTTCTAAAGGATTGGCACTCTCTAACTTAATTTTGTGATGAAGTTACGTGGCTTATAGTGATCGCTGAGTGCTGCCTTCTCCATTTGAACTGCATGCTAGTTCACCAAAATCCTATTTATTTTAGTAAATGGAAACAACAGAGGAACTTTTTGGTGGTCATCAGAGAATATGTGACTAAACTCCAGCACCTGATGTGTGTTGCCTCCCCTAAAGGGAGAGCTGCAGTGGACACGCAGCATGGGCCAGGTCCAGTCTCAGGAGGGAGTGGAGGGTCTCTAAAGTCTTTTCCACACAGTTCAGTACCAAAAGCACTGAGCATTGTCTTCTTGCTTTTACTTTTTTCCCCCGTTGCTCAGCAACTCTGAAGAAAATGCCTGGAGCATTTTTCAACACACCTTATATCTAACAGCGTGTAGAAAAGACCAGGGACCTCTTTCCAAATAGATTCCTGATCAGCCTCCTCCTTTTTGCTCTATTGCCTGTTTTCCTGCTCCTGGAAGTGTTAACAGTAATTAGTATGGAGTCTTCATGGAGCACTTTTATTTCAAGTAGCATTTCACAGCAGATGTTTATGGAAGCAGCAGTGTTTTGATGTGCAGTTTTAATTATTTTTCAGTTCAGCTTGGTTTTATTTGAGCCTGTGTATACCTAAAGGCTGAACAGAGATCTGTCAGTGTTCACAAAATAGGTAGACCTAGAGAGTCAAAAATGTGCAATTGTAAGGGTGATAGTAACAGTACAGGTAGTCACGGTAGGGTTTTTTAGGTAGTGTAGAGATGCTCTGACTCACTGCTTTGGATGGCAAGTGTACAATTTAAAATTATTTTACTTATGAGTGCACAACATCTAGCCCCTGAAATAATTACTTCGACATAGTTCACTGCAGATTTTTTTTAGAAGCTCACCTGAGAATATGACATTTTATTAAACACGGAAAGGGCCCTAAATTACAGTTCTGATGCTGTAATTTAAGCTGATACTTTTATCCTATTATTTCCCTTGGTGTGTCCTTTTCCATTCATTTCCTACCCCTTCTCTCTGAAATCTCATTTTTGAGAATTTGGGGTATTTGGTTGAGGGTTCATGGATGCCCACTCAGGCATTGTCCTTGCATGTGCAGTAAATTTAGTGTGCTCCAGCTGTTTTGTAATTTGTTGTGCCAGACAGTGACCCAAAATGAGGTCCTGAAAACCTCAGACAGAAAAATAGCCTCTCAGCTGGTGATGATTGTGTGATCACACGAGATTTAACCTGCCAGACTTGTCCCTTGGTGTGTGCAGGGCAGCCACCAGCAGGTCCCCTCTCCTTCCAAGGACAGGACCACTGGGAGATGGAGTCCCTGGGGATAGAAGCAGGACTATTCACCTCCAAAGGGTGGTGGAGAAGGGGTACTGCAGAGGCACAAGTTTTGGAGATGAGGAGAGAGAAGAAAAGTGGGTATTAGATGCTGGCCATAACCTTCCCTCTACAAACTGGAGTATAAAGCATTAGTATGTTGATGTCTTAAGAGGTCCACCCATGTTTCAGGTGCTCACCCTTTTGTAAGCTTCGATTACAGGCTGGGGAAGGGAGGAAGAAAAAAGGAACAAATCATTAAATATATAACACTATTAAGCAAGGCTTTAATTTGTAGCAGTGGCTTCTATTCCTGTTATTCCTGTGCCTATAGCAGTTTAAAACTTTTAAAAGAAACCTAATTCATGCCCTCTGCATCTGACAGTGGTACAGAAGGTGAGCCCATTGCCATACAGAAGGAATGATGGAATACATAGCTTTTTTCTGGTGACTGCAGAGCCATCTCAATGGCAAATAACCAAAAGGGGGAACAGAAAGAATAACATGGAGGGGAGAAAAGCAGTTTGTGTCTGGTGCTGCCTGACTTGCAACTTCAGTGGCAGAGAGAGGCAGGAAGTGCAGTCCTGCCAGGAAGGCTCAGCCTGGCTGAGCAGGGAGGCCAGGCTGTCCCAGCCCTGCTGCAGTTGTGCTGCAAAAGCCGCAACCTTGGCAAGCTAAACCAGGCATAAGCAGAAGGTAGAAGGAAATAGAAGAAGGTGGCAAAGTCACAGGAGGATGGATGCTGGGCTGCTGGGAAAGTTTCCAGCAGCCCAGCATTACATCCCAGGCAAACCTTTCAAGTTGTTTGCCTCCCAGGCTATGACAAATCCCTTGTGTTGGGTCACAAGCTTTGGGAAAAAGCATCTGCTCTGCTGGATCATGAGATGAGGGAGTGACCATGGCTCAAGGCTGTGGCTGGTGGGGAGGAACCAGGACCTAGTAGAGCTCCTTTTGGGGCAGACATGCCCTCTGGCTTTTGGCTACAGACATGCCCTCTGCCCTCCACAGTGGGAGGAAGCTGATGCTGTTCCCAGCTAGTGTGAGCTACAGCCTGGACTATTGGAGGATGTGGAGTGAGGACTGGAAGTTGCACTTGCTCTCTGGAAGCTGCTGGATCTGCATGGGTGCACAGCCACAATGGGGAAAGGTAAAGGCCACTGGCTTGTGAGGAAGACTAAGGCCCCTTGATTCCTGGTGTGGGCACGGCTCCACAATGACAAAGCTTGGCTGTTTCACCCCACTTGCTCTCCTGGCACCAGGGTCACATTAGGCATGTGTGGAGCTGGGTGATGGCTGTAACAGCCCATCCTCTCCTACATTTGTGTTCCTAAACTAATCCTCATTTCCAGCATGTTGGCTTTGGGTGATTGATTTCTGGTCGCTCACATCTCTTAGTTTTCAGTTAGCCTTAATTGCCAGGACTGTATTAGCTGGTCATTTCGTTCAAACTAACCCAATAACTTTTTTTTCTGCTGACCTTAAAATCTCTTTTGTACAGCAGGGTGACTTAAGACTACTCTCCGTTCAGTCTAGTACAGGCTTCAGTGCAGACCATTAATATTAACTTGGAGTGTTTGGATGACTTATTTAATATTGGGGAAGATACCAATATCTACCTATGACCTGTAAGCTAACTGTGAGTTTTTTTTGGTAGCTTACTATTTACGGCCTCCCTAAGAATATGAATTCAGGTTGTGTTTGGAACAGGGAAAAGAATAAGTTATTCAAAACCCAGGACGTTTACAGGGGATGGCAACAGAAGCTACATCACTCTTCCATGGCACTATGAACATGGCATGTACTATGTATTTTCTTGTCCGTAACTTTCTTCACTAGTCAGCAGTGACACAGATAAGTCAACAGCAACAATGAAATACAGCAATTTTCTGAGGAAAAGCAGCCTATTCTTTTTTACTTAAAAACAGAAAAACAACAAAAAAACTAAAGCATATAATGACCATCCCCACTCCCATCTCCCAGCACAAAAGACTTACACATACAATAAACCTGTTTGAAAGAGTCTGATTGTAACTGCTATGGGGGTAAAGTGCAAGATTGTTCCCGGAGCTGTGAATCCATTTCCTCTTCACTAAGGAGAAGAAACCCACATATCAACATGTAACAAGAAAAATCTCGGGGGAAATGCTATGCCTTTTGTCTCATTTTCCTTGCCACAGTAGCACGTTTTTGTTTTGTTGAAGAAGCAGGATAATTTGTGGAGGATCAGCTCATTGTCAGCAGGCAGCTTCTCAGAGTTAATTATAACTTTGAAGCAATCTCTCATTTGGAGGTGTATAGCCCTGTGAGAGTGGCTGCAGCTGTGGCTCCAGCAGTCTCCTCTGGCCATGAGGTATGTTATGGGATTGGTTCTGTTTTGAGGGGTTTGCAGTCCTTACTACTGACCGTAAATGGAAATAGTAAGCTGAGTGATACTGGTCATTCTGTTTTAATGTTTGTAAATGCGGTGCTTGAAATCAGCAAGGGAAAGCGAGCAACTAAATGATGTCTGCATGCTTCTGTCCCACAGTCTTCCACTTCAGTTCTGGGGGTGCCACTCCTGAATTTTCTCACTTGATTTTTGTTTTAAGTGTCTTTGTTCCAGTGGAGGAAACAAAAGGCCTTGGATCTTCTTGTTGTGGGAGTGAAATCTGTTGCTTGTTCTTTGCAATAGGGATTTCCCAGACAGTTTAAAAAGAAAACCAAAAAAATCCCAGAACCAAACATAAAAAACTGACCTCTCCAAAAACGTGCCTGAAATCTCTCTGGCCTTTTTTTAAACTGTGAATCCTGCTGTACACATGCCTGCTGTTCCTGAATGTTGGAGCTAAAATGAAACACCTTATGCTCTCTGATTGAGTTCAGCACATGTTAAGGGAATCAGAGGGGCAGTATTTTGGCACAAGCACCCCAAACCTTAATACATGCACACACGCTGCCTGATGTTTCATTTCAGGTTATAAACTGGA
The DNA here is from genome assembly GCA_013397055.1 of Pachycephala philippinensis. Lineage (NCBI taxonomy): Eukaryota > Metazoa > Chordata > Aves > Passeriformes > Pachycephala > Pachycephala philippinensis. The sequence goes on along the minus strand of VWZT01010369.1, from coordinate 33,822 downwards.
TTACAACATGCCTTCACCCTGTGGGCATTGTCCAGGGAAACCAGGCTGGATCTGCCTGATGCATAAAATCATCTGGCTAAATGATCGCCAAGTGGAAAATAAAGGATGTATGCAGAATTCGTATTTTTAACAGGAATTTAGGTTACATTTCAATCACACTAAATGATTAATAATACTATTTAGCTTGTCAATTCAAGAATGGAATAAATATGATATTCTGGAAACTGTGCTTAAAGAGCTTAGGACAACATTTTAAACTTCTAAAATAAGTATACCTGTCCTAATTAAGTCAGGGTAGCAAAGAGAGTATTTAAGCCCCACGTGTTTTCTTCCTGATGCAAATGGAGCTTTGTGTTCTTTTATTTGTGGGAAGCTTTGTTAGCCTCAGTTAGCTGAAATACTTGCATACGATTTGGTTTTTTCAAAAGAAAAGATACACTGTATTTAGAGATGCAAATACTACCTTGTCTGCAAAACCCACCAGCTGTTATACTGGAAGACAAAGCTAATTCTATGTTGTTTTACTTCAGTGGTGTCTGTGTATTCACAAGCATCTTTTTAACAACCTTCTCTGCATAGCTGAAAAAAGCAGGCACCAAATTTCTTTTTGATTTCTTTGGTAACAGCCTAGTAAAATCAGAGTTGATCTGTGAATTTAAAAAAAAAATTAAGCAAGTAAATAGATTAACTATGATAATACACCTTTGCATTAATGTTTACAGAAAAGTTGAACAGTCTGCTAGCCTTGATTCTCAAATTCCTTGAAGATGAGTTTACTAATTGCTACCTTGAATATTTGACTTGAGACTGAGTTGGGTCAAATACACGGCTCTGTAGTAGAAGCAGCTGCTGCTGATTTGTGTGTCAGTAGCACAGTTTTCTGGAGAGGCTCTTTGCTCGTGCTTTAAACATCTGGAGAGAAACAAAGAGCGTTTGTGGGGTCTTTTGTTGCTTCTGAAAGTTGGAGCAGGGAAGAATTACGTTCCGAGAAATACCCCAAATACTGGAAAAATCGGAGTGGAATCATTAAGTGTTAAACTTTATCTTCTTTATAAACGAAAGTGCTTTCGTTTTATCTCTGGCAACTGCCCTGGTAATGGGTGTTACGTAATATTTACTCTCTCCTTCGGAGTTAAATCCTCTTTCCGATTCGTGAGTAATATTTGCATATGTATTTCTTAGCTGCATTGACATGCCAGATGCACAGTGGTAGCTGTCTCCGCCTGCTAATCCTGTAATAACATTCTGGTGACCAAATTCAATGGCCCTGCGCGGAGCCTCGGAACAGCTGATTGCTGAGTAGGGAGGAAAAAAAAATAACCCAGCGAATCTGGTTGCAGCTCTCTGCTGCATCCCCATCCCACAATCCCTTGCACCATTTGCTGCAGTCTTTCTACACAGGCTGAGTGAGAAAAAGATGTGCTAAATAAAGATTGATTGGTTTGAATCCTGAAGGGGTCTCCCACTTGTAAATGACCCAGGGAGAAAAAAAAATTCATGACGACTTCACTGGGCCTCCTCTTATTCTTCCGTTTTTCTTTCCACCTGTCCTCTTCATGGAATGGAGCGTCATTCCTTAGAGCACAAAATCTCTTGTGCATTTAATAATGACTGTGCTGTGATAGGGATTCCTTAACAGTTTTATGCCTGAGGCTTGAAAAATTAACAGATGATGGTTTGTTCGTTTGGATTACTGCGGAACTGCAGCTCCGTCCCTGCAAGGATTTTATCCTCAGCACTGCACTGATTAAGCTATTTTTCTACAAAGATGGGTAGGTCTGAAATGCTCAAGTTTGCTCAGTGTTATTCCTGGTGGCTGCTGCTGGGTTGCTCCTGTTTTGGCCCTCGATCGTTCATTACATTTCTGCATGCTGTAAGAATGAAGAGGGTTGCTGTGTTTTAAACAAGGCACTAAGCTGATTGCAGGAGTGGGAGAGAAAGGAATGCAAATTTAGCTTATCAAGCCTTTTACACAAGTAGACTGCGTGGCGGTTCTGATAATTAATTTGCTCAGTGTGTTCTAATCGGCTAATCTGGGGGCTGCTGCTAGAAATGGCTTGAATCTGTTCTTTATTCCTACAGACTGTGGACAGGTGATCTATCTGTTTTAAGTACTTTTAAGCCTCAGCTCCCCCAGTCCTTGAAGCAACATTATTGAGGTTCCCCACCCTTTCTTATGGCTCTGGAGGCCTAACTGTTCCTTTGGAAACGTTGCCATTGGAAACCTATTCATTCATAGTACATGAATAGACCCTCTAGGTTTGAATACCATTGATAAGAAGAGGATGAACAAGCTGCAAGCAATTTGTTCTCCTCAGGCTGTACTTTCAAGCTAGTTGCAGCTCTGGCTGGGTGGATTTCAGAGACAGCAGTGTATCAGTAACACAGAATTCTACTCTATTAGGAATAAAATCGTGTGAAGTGAACAGTTACTTGATTCCCCAGTGTCTTTTCTCGGCTGGGAAACTAATAGAGAATTTTCGGGAATTCCAAAGCTCATTTGAGGATACCTGTAGAAAGGGTGCATTTTTCTATTACATGTCTCTATTTACCTGAAACAACTCTTCTGGAACTGTTATTTGCTATACCTAACGTGATTTTTTTCTTTACTCCCTTTTCCAGTGCTATAGGAAGTTCCTTTCATATGGGTGGGGCCGCACCCTGGCTTTCGTTCCTGTAGGCATGCATGCATAGTGGGGCAAAGCTTTCCGCTAGCTTAGAGAGCCATTGTTTTCTCCTTTCTTTGCTGTCTAGTATATTTTAAATGAAAATCGATGGTCGTATCTCCAAGCAGAAGGAAAAAGAGTAATGCTGTTCCTGGGGTGGCTGGGAAGATAGCTATCCTTGAGCCTCAAAAAAGCAACAAAGGGTGTACATTTGAGAACCCTTTACTGCACTTGGTTTAGCGAACCCGAACTTGGTTTTGAGTGTGGGTGTGTGTGTGTTATAGATAAATGGGTGGGCGGTTATGTCTTGTTGGGTGCACTGTTTCCTAGTCCTTTGGCTTTGCATTAAATTACGAAGTGTAACTATATGGAGAAGTGATAGCCTTGTTTTCGAAGCTCATGCTTCCGCTGCTCTTTTTTGATTGTGAGACATAATGAACCTCTGAAAAGTGCTCTGGCAGTTTTTGAGCTCAGAAGATGCAACTAAAAAAAAAGAACAGTTTTCTTGTAAAAGCAGTGTTGCTTTGCAAAATTTCCCACTGCTAATACATTTAAAACTTACATTGCTGCGAGCATAGCAGTAAATGAGAAAAAACCACTGTCTGGTGAAATTCAAAAACATTGTCTAAAATCTCCAGATTTCCTTCAAATAGTCTTTGATTGTACAGTTGCTTTCATTGAGTAAATGGGCAAAATCATCCTTCTCATAGCTACATCACATTCATCAAAATCACATCAAAGGTGGAGTTGCCTTAGAGAGGCTGCAGAATCCTGCAAATCCCATACTCAAAAAGATTTTTATAAAGGGCCCATTTGTGTAAGAAGTTGTTGTTCCAGGTAGTGGCCAAAGCTTGAAATGTACAGATGAAATTCTGTTTCCAGGTGCATGTTTTAAATCTGATTTATGTGAGCCCAGGGTATAAATGACAGTCATTTATGCAGTTCTGCTGCATTTCAGACAAAACACAGAATATTAAAAGCACTTATTTCTGAATCATTAATGGTTTCTTTCATTGACAAAGCTTAAAGTGTGGGCATTTGAAAAATAAAGTGGTTGGCATGAGATTTGTGTATGCAATGCTAAGAATTGCTTGATTTTGCAATGACATTGGGGGAATGTGAAAAACTAAGATAAAAACAGATTACATCAATATTATTTTTTTCAGGCAGCAGCAGATTTTCTTGTGTAAGCACCATTTGCTGGTGTAGCTCTACTCGATAAGGGAAAGATGAAATACAAAAAATACCTGGTTGCTAGAGAACTTCCTTCTGTTAAATGACAGGCAGCATTCACTGGAGACCCATTCTTTCATACCTTAAGTACAGCTTTTTCCAGTAGTTTGTGTTCAGTCTATAACAAAAAAATTATACTATTTGTGTGTCCAATTTGGAAACGATGCTTTTGATAAGAAATCCTCCTGCTTCTGATTATCTTCCCTGTTTTGTTTGAGTCCCTGCTCCTAATGTTTGGGGAGGGAGAGTGGGGAGCAAACACAGCTGTGTAAGTGGTGAAATGAATTTTCCTTTTGAAACACATTGCTGATGTTCTGCATGTTATGCTGCCAAATGTATGAATACGTTAATGGGTATTTGATTGTCTGGTTTTTCTACTCCGTTTTGTAAAAGCCAGATATTTTGGTTCCGCTTCTTGTAAAGCCACCTTTAACTCAAGCTTTTTAAAAGTAACATGGTTTGCTAATTGATCTCCTAAGGTTTGTGTGATTTATGGCATTTAAACAGGAAAAAATAACTTGTGTTTATGTAATACTCACATTTTATCTTACTATGGGGAAAGAAATTTTAAAAAAATACTTAAAAAGATGAAAAAGACATGCAACTATTATCAATCCTGAAATCATGCATTTTTGGGTCATGAACAAACATGATATTTTATGAGTATTAGAGCAATTTTTATCATTGCAGTTTCCCCTTCCTTGGAAAAAAAAAGGAAACAAAAGGGCCTGCCATAAATGTTTTCCATCAAATTAAATGTCAGTTACTGCTGTTGGGTGAATTTGAACTGTGAATAACTTTATGCTGCTGTATTTCCTAACACAGAGGCGATGCCCCAGGAACCTGTTATCAGGGAAGTCAGCACAGCTGACTTATGATCCATAATCACTGTCATTATCCTAGAAATAACCCCTTTCTCAATGCAGTAGGTAACACATACCGGTATGGCTAAATACACAGCTCAGGAAGAACAGCATGGGTTCAGCTCTGACAGATTAGTGTGCCATTCATTCAAGCACAGGAAGGAGACCTAATGTAACACTAACAACAAAATGCTACACAGGTCACACAAATCATTGGGGGATTGAGTGACCTTTGAATGAGCATGATCAGCAGAGGGCTTGTTGTTTCTGTCTTGGAAAGCCTGAACTGCCCTCAAGCTAGATCTCAAATTGTCTGAAATGGGTGACTAAAAAGGGGTAGAAATTGTTTAGGAAGAAGTTAGACCCCTCAGGAGTGTACCTGCAGAGAAGAAGCCCAGCTGGGCTTGCAGCTCACAGAGAAGAGGAGCCCCTGTTCCGCTGTGGGTGCGGGAGGTCTGGCAGAACTCGCTGCTGCGACAGAGTCGCGCCTGCGCTTTCTGGCACTTCAGCCTGCTGGAAATGCTGATGGAGAGGAGTTCTTGCTGGGCCACCCTGACAGGGACTCTGCTTGCCAGGTTTTCCTAAACTGTTTTAGCAGGCAGTTTACTTTTTTCTGTCGTTGCTTCCTTCCTTTTCCTTATGCCTTCTCTTTTCACGTATTAATTCTGTTGGCTATAATCTGTATCTCCAGCTGAAAAGAACCTACGTTTTTCTCTCCCTGTGCCTTGTTCCAGGACAGGAGATGTTCCAAGCCTGCTGCCATTCCTTTAACCTGCGGTTTTAATTCTAACAGTTAGTAGACTTTTTTCTTAGCCTTTTATTTCATGCTTTATATGCCAGGTTGTGAAGAATCCTCAGTCCTAGAAACATGATTCTTACTACTAGTCCTGCCTAGACATTTTTCTTGCATTTATTATTTGGATGCGCTTCATGTATCCTTCACCCTACCATTGCTCATTCTCAGTGGCTATCAGTTGCCTCTTCTTTGCTCTGTTTCTTTAATCATGAGGATTTTCATTTTGCCTACCTCATCCCTATTGGTGATGCAGAATTTGAGCATTCACTTCCCAGGGGCTGGCTGGTTGTGGAGCTTTCTTCTTGGGGGCTTCCTGGAGTCAAAATCTACCGTATTTTTGGCAATATCAGCACCAACAAGGGAAAAAAATTGTTAGGTGAACCATTTTCAAACTCTGTCTGTGATGCAGCCATTTGACTGGCTGGTACAGTTCCAGTTAGAGCATTTTGCCAGCAGTACTGTAGATGTAAGAAATCCGATGTTTGTTAGCACTGGCTGAACCTACTGGCGCAAGAACGTTTTTATCATGGGATTTCTTTAAAACCAGACAGCCCCGTAACTCTTTCAGTCCAGAGGCAGCATGCCTTTCCAAAATGCTCAGACAGAGATGTTGTAGGTGTTGCTGACTGTTTCCCTGGCTCTCATCAGTGATAAACCATGTTAGAAGTTTAATTCTTTCTTGTTTTGGTTTTATATGGAAATATGAGTTCCTGCATAAGGATAAAACATGAGTGGATTAGTCAATAATGATTTTGTTATTTCATGGAGTTTATAAGCTGTTTTTCTTCTTTTCTTCTTTCCTTTTTTTCCCCACCCCATTCCAGCAGTGTGCAGGGTAGAAGGGAACAGGACCCATATGTCAGTGGTCTAGGATGGCCAGTGAAGGCTCCAACATCCCAAGTCCTGTGGTCCGTCAGATTGACAAGCAGTTTCTGATTTGCAGCATATGCCTGGACCGTTACAAGAATCCCAAAGTACTTCCCTGCCTGCACACTTTCTGTGAGAGGTAAGTCCTTTCCTCATGCTGGTAACTCAGTATTTGTGTCGTGCAGCAAGCACAGGACAAGGCATCCTTTAGTGGACAGGGACTTTTCCCTTTACTTGTAGATGTTGTGTTAAAGCATGATAAAGTCTGGGAAGGCTGGAGAGGCAGGGATATAGAAAAACACATTTGTGGCAGGCGGGAAGAAGAGACAGCAGTGGCGTATTTGGAATACATCCCCTTTATGCAAGAGTAAACAAAAAGTAAATCCAATTAAGCTAATGAATACAGTTACTACAGTGTGAAAGGTGATGATAGCCAGAATTTGGACCTCAAATTAATGGTCTCAAATTTATTCTGATTATCATATAATTAGCAACAATTAAAAAAATCTTTGTTGATTTACTAAGCCAGTAAGTAATTTCCCCATCCTTTAATGTCCAAGGGTTAGACATGATATATACATTATTAATAACCTGTGATTAAATGTCTTCATTATTCTGCAGTTTGGTTGACTGAAGTGGGAAAACTCTCCGGAAAGAGATGTGGTAAATCAGCAACCTGCCTTTTACTGTATTCAGCTGAATGAACTGAATATGCTTAATGATACTTAAATGTTGCATTATCCATCAAATTCTGGAGAAAATACAGCATCTGCAGAAAAGTTAGCTGAAGAATTAGTGGTTAGAGTTCTTAATCTGTTGATGGGATGCAACTCTGGATTGTATACTGAATGGCAGGAGAATTTTTATAAATGGTATGTGCTGTAAACGCTTCTTTAATTTAGGAGATTTCCACCTCTTAGCAAGAATTGTGGTGTGAATCTCTAACTTTGCACAGGGTGAAAGAGAAATTGTGGATCTCTGACTGTGTCAGATGAACTGGTCTATTGTAGAAGAATGGGAAATCCCAGCATTAAAAAGGCAGCACTGAAACTCTTACTGAAGTTAGTGAGACGAGATTCTCACCACCATGCGTTAAGTTTCCTGACTTCTGTTCATGTATAAAACCCAAAGTCAGCTTCTGGTTTTCACTGTAATCCTCTTAGGCTGATCTGGTTATGGAGAGAGGCTGGAAGAACTCTTCCAGGGTAGTGCTGATGTGCAAAGCCTAAGCTCTCCTTTCACGGAGCCCTTCCTGGGGGTCGGGAGGAGGGCTGCCAGGGGAAGATGAAGAGTGGTGCAACCAAAGCCATTGGAAAAGGATAACAGCTGTGGAGCTGTGTGAGGCTACACTTTCTCAGTTGGCATCTCATGAGGAATTTGGAGTAGCACTGCTTCCCTTAAGAATTGCATTCTGCAAAACTTCTGCTTACAGGACCATACTGAATATAGTATATTGCATGCAACTGTAACTATACTACTGAATATAGTATGTTACATGCCCAGCAGGTGTTAACTTCATTTGCAAGGCCAAAAGTGGCATTAAGTCTCACCTAGGTCAGCCTGCTGCATATTGTGCATATTGTTGGTTGCTGAACTTTTGTGTCAGATTTATACTGTATGAAATTTATTTTTTCTGAAAAACCCCAACACCGCCCCCCCAGTCAAACACAAACAAAAATTTCCTCCAAAACTCCCCTTAACATAACCTAGCAGGTAGCTCCCTATGTTGTAAAGAAAGCTCTGTTAATTTTGGCTAGCTGCCAACCAACTTTCCTAATTGAAAGAAATGAAAAAATTTTCTTTTGGTTTCATTGGGACCATGTTTTACCTCTGAAACACTAAACCCAAAAATACAAGTTATTAAAGGAGATTCTGTTGGAAAGACAAGGGTCAACCACTGGTTAGTCAGTTAAAGGCACAGGCTCGAATACTTGATGCAACTTCATGTCTGTCAGACTTTTATCTGATAGTTTATACTTTTAACTGTTGTGTGAGCAGGATGCAGTAGGTGTCTGCAAGCATGATCAACTGCACGAATACCTCAGACATCTTTTAATGATGTCTGCTTATTGAACCTTTTTTTCATGTGGCAGAGTAAAAAAAAAGGTTTGAAAGAAAAGATCTATTCCCCGTAACCACTTTTGCTTCAGAAGCCTGTTTGATGTACTTTTCCTTTTTTAAGTAGGGGTAGCACTATTTCAAATTAGCTCTTTAACTGACAAAAGGGGTTTTTTACCCTCTTTGATGATACTTTCCCTTTCTTTCTCCTTCCATTTTCCTTCCCCATAGGTGTTTACAGAATTACATTCCAGCCCATAGCTTAACCCTTTCTTGCCCCGTCTGCCGCCAGACTTCCATTCTGCCAGAGAAAGGGGTTTCTGCACTCCAGAACAACTTCTTTATTACCAACCTGATGGATGTCCTGCAGCGAACGCCGGACAACAGCATTGAGGAGTCCTCCATCTTGGAGACTGTCACTGCTGTTGCTGCAGGCAAACCGCTCTCCTGCCCCAATCATGATGGAAATGTAAGTGAGACAGCCTCCTGTGCTATGTGCAGGTATTGATATGTGCTGACTTGTCTGGGTTTCATGGATACTTTTTTCTGAAGAGATAGCAGGGGAAGTGGAATCACACTATTTCTTTGATTTTATATCAGCGAAAGACAAGCGATTCGTCAAATTAACTCAAGTGCTCTTAATGGAGCATCATGAAGTAGTCAGGATATTATTTCATCTTACCAATCATCTGGGATGATACTGTCTTTTGGCACATTTGGTCAAAATTATTATCCTGCAAGTACTGAACCTTGTGCCCTTACTTCTTCGGGTTGGGTTTCCTTAGCCCTCGTGCTTGTAGCATCAACTATTGCTGTGGGGACCTGTGTGTTTGTCTGGCAATATGTGACAAGGACCTTATGAGTTTAACTGACCTGCACACTGGGGCAGTATCAAAAGGTATGTGAACATGTTAACATAGGGCCAGATAAAAGCGAGTCCTATCGTAGAATGCTTTGGATCAGCACAGGCTAGAAACAGAGAGCTTCTGTTTATCTGCAGTGTTTTGTGGGTCTCTCATATCAGTCTTTGGAGTCTGCTTTGTTTTTTCCCACCATCTACTCTTTCTTACCTAGTGTGTCCGCACATACATCCTCAAATCATATCAGTGTATTCATTGGCAAGTACCCCCAAGTGAGTAAATATTCACAGATTACTGCAAGAACAGCTCTAACTCTGCTTACTTCACAATTTTCAGTGTTAACCTGTGTAACTTCATGGTAGGCATATGAGCTCCTGACTCATAGCCAAGCTTATGCAAACATGTAAGTAGACCACGTTGCAAAACTCAGTAATGCTGTGTTGTAAATTGAATGTTGTGCTTCTATGCAAGCCAAGAAGTTTGTGTCAGTAGTTTAAGACAACTTTCTGGAGACTGTTTTATTTGATACTCAGTGTAGATACATTGGTTGTAGAGGAGTAATTCAGCTGATAGGTAATGATTACTGTAACAGAGGAATAGCTCAGTTCACCTCTGTTGGAATTAGGTGGACTCATAGAACTGATGCTGTACGCTCTGATTAATGAATAACTGGTGTAACTTTTTTTAACGTGTGTGTAGTGGTTACTGATTAATGCATTCCTGGTTTTTGTTTGCATTTTATTTGCTCTCTTTAAAATGAATCGTAGTTGTTTTCTGACATAGCCATTCTGATAGGAGCATTTTGATTGTGAAATGCAGAAAAAAGTCAAAATTAAGGCATCACTTGTTTTGTATTTTAAATTATCAGCTGATTATTCTTTGGGTATGTTTAAAAAACCTGGCTTGTCTGCAATCAAAAAGATGCCACCTTATACCTCTCTGACAACTCCTTTATAGGGAAGGGTGCATTTGTAAGTCCTCTAGCTTACTTGGCTTGCCTTGAAACATAGCATGTCTTTTAGGATGCTGGGTAGTGTGTGACGGGAACATCCTCTCGCTTCAGTAAGTATCTGGGAGGGTTGAGGATAGCCTGAGGCTGACTCCAATTTAAAGCTTTGTGAAGCTAAGAAATGAAAAGCTAAGCGCACACATTAGTCCTTGTGATGGGAGGAGCTGAGGTAAGATTTGGGGAGAGCTGCTTGAGGCTGGCCAGGAGGGTCTGGCTGGAAGGGTGCACAGGGCAAGGTGCTGGCCACCTTAGGCCTCACTGAGGAAATGGGATTGTGCCGGCTTCATAGGTTCAGAACAAAAGAGCACTGTGTGACAAGTAGGTTAGATAGATATTAAGAAATATCTAAAAAGTCTTCATCCAGAACGTCTTCCCTGGAATGTGGGGAAGCGGTCACAGCACCCAGCCTGCCAGAGTTCCAGAAGCATTTCGACAAATGCTTTCAAGAACATTGTGTGACTCTTGGGGTGGTCCTGGGCAGGGCCAGGAGTTGAACTTCAGTGATCCTTGTAGGTCCCTTCCAGCTCAGGGTAATCTATGATTCTAAGTGCCTGGCAGCTAGTAACTTTACTGGGGGCTTCAGGAAATGAAAAAGGATTGAGCCGGAAGCTGGAGGAGAACGTCTTTATAGAACCAGCAGTCATTCTGCGCTAAATCCACCCTCCATTAATTTTTACATATTGCTTGGGGTAGGGTCAGACCCATTGTATTTTTACTATTTGCATCAAATATATTTCTTTTAAATATTGCCAGTTTTTCTTCATATTAGCTTGGAAATAAATTTCTGTTTAACAAGTTTTTTCAGTCATTTCAGCCATCCTGTATTTAAACCTCTCTGATTAAAAGGAGATAGAAACTGATGCAGAGATGCTTTCTCATTTGCTTGCCTGTCAGCTTGTAACTTAGCCTTGCTCAGGCCATGTAGATTAGATACTTTCCCTTCCCAGTTCGTCCCCTATTCCCATCACTCATATTTTCCGTATGTGTGTACGTTTACTTTATTCCTTCTGTGCACATCCTCCCATCCTCTGTTGTGGCATCTTTGTTCTGTGTGTTCTTACGAAAAATGAAACTCAGCTTGTAGTATCTTAATATGAAAGATGGTTACCTGTGCCTGAACTATAAAAAAATGCTTTCTCATTTTGACACAACATGGAGCACAAATGTATGTTCTTGTTAAATCAGGGTACATATGGAACTTTTGAACATACTAGAAGATTCTTATCTTCTGCCTACCCATTAAAATAAGATTGGCTTTATTCTCAGCTGCTAAACACGTGCAGCTCTTGTTGTATATAGAAGCATTCTGGATTGGAAACATTAATCTGCAGTAATTTAGGGGCAGGTACAGCAGCCAGGGCAGGGAAGGCTGTGAAATTCTAACTCCATTGCATGTAATGAGTGGTGTAGCCTGTTTGCAGTCACCTGTTCTGAAATGTCTGTACTTGGGTTTTATTTGAATTTGAACTGAAAACCAGCTCAGAGTCGAGGACCCATGTTTTTACAATGTAGAAGGTGGGGCAATGTATTTTCTGCCTCTAGAGCGTAACAAGAGAGGATACACAGTATTAAATTAAACACTTTTAACAAGAGAGAACACCTTATCTCTGACTAGCTTTTTCTCAAAAGATCATAGCATAGCTTGGCAACTTGACAGGCATTAAGATCTTGCTTAGAAAAACATTTCCTGAACTTGTGGAGGTGTTGCTTACTGCCTGTATGCTTCTCTTAGAAAAATACAATACCTTCTATCCTTGATATTCTCATGAAGTGACTTTATATCTTACCTTTAAACCCTTATTTTTTCTCCTCACCTCTGTACTTCTCACCATGTCACTTACTCGTGTATCCCATTAAAGTGTAATCTATGGGTAAGGCAAAAGCTATGACTAGGGAGGAAAAAACCCCACATTCTGAATTTTATCAGGTATCTCAGAGGTGCCCTCAGGTAATTCAAACTTAGATTCTTCTGAAAGCCAAAACATACAAAGCTAAGGTACACACTAGCCCTGGGACAGAGGAATTAAGCATGTGTGTGTGACATGAGGAAGGTGGGTGGCAAAGAGCTGACTCATCCTTTTTCTGTAGACTGCTCTTTTAATTCAAACAAAGAGAAAGCAGAGGATGAGCAATGTGATTTTTCACATGTGATTTTAGAAAAGAGGGGCTTGTGATTGAGAGCTTTTTCCTCAAGACCTGAATTTCGAAGGGCTGGAATTAGCGTGTCTTGGCTTTGTGAAACCTAGTTCAGAAGTACTTGCATCCTTGATTATGCAATTTTAAAAGTTTCTGTAGATTCAGTTGAATTACAGTAGTGAAGATGCACATGGGTTTCTAGTTACATCATAGTGCTGAAATATGCTGCTCTGGTTTAAGGTGGGAATTAGTGGATGGGATTTCAGAACCCATGAGTATTAATTCACATTTCATTACAGCTGATGGGAATGTTCTTGTTGAATTCAGTGGAAATACAGCTGAAGCTAGTGCTGGATGCCATGATATATTCTGCCCAGGAGCTCTCTTGAATTTGGAAAGGAGAGGTTCAGGCAAATGTCATTTTCTGACATGTTTTGTAAGGCAAACCTGTTATAATGGAGAATTTTCTGGGAGTACCACAAAATGTGATGTCCACATTGGGCATGGAGGGGAGAGATGAAAAGCCAGTAATACACGTCTCTCTGTAGTTAGAAACTAGTCTTGCCTGATTAAGAGATGCTAGAAGAAAAATCTTAGGAAATCAGCCTATCTAGACAGTTGAAGCTTGAATTGTATTATTATTAGGTTTTCCTTCTCCTTCATCTGTGCACAATACAAAAATTATAGTGGGAAATGAAAGCTGCTTCTCTCAAAGCATTTTGAATTTGAGGCAAAGACAAGTATTTCTATGCAGAGATACGCATTAGGTCTTTGTGATCTGTTTGCTATTATCATTTGAGCTTATGTGTTTCTCTGATGCTTTAATAAAGAGGAAGAAAGTTGTTCAGGCTGAACAACATTCATGCCAATGAGATGCTTCCTTTCTTATATATGTGGCTGCAAATATAATGATGTTTATTATGGGGTGTTCAATAGAAAACAGAAATACTAAATTATTCTAATCACTGTATCCAAAGATAAAAATACTGAATAAATAAAGGGCTTGTTGAAATATCTTGAACCTAAGCATTAAATTATTAAGAGGCAGAAAGATTGATTTTGGACACTCATTCAAAAGAAATTAATTTTATATAAGAAGATTTCTGAGTTTCCTAATAAAATCTTCCTTTTGGCTGTTTCTGATTGCAGACTTTTGAAGCCTTTGAAAAGAACTTAAATCCTAAACTCTGTTTAACTAACTTCCTCTATGCACTGTAAGAATGCATCACATCACAGTGCCTACCAAAGTAACTATCAGGCCTCGGAGGATCTACTAAAATGAGACTGCTTAATTCACAGTGACTGGAGTAGTGTTCATGAGGGTTGACATTGTTTAGAAGGTCTACTTTTTTTTTCCCTTGCTGATCTACTTGATGTTACACACGTTATTTGGAGCAACTTTTAAATTTTCTCTGAAGTGGCTTACACGAGTGGCTGACAAATGACTAAACCCTCATTGCATGTGAATCCTGTATCTTGTGAATGGAGATAACAGGGAAGAATGGGAATAAGATGGAAAGGAGCTTATCAGAGGAAAATCCCTGTTAATGCTAATAGCCACGTGCAAATCATGGTTCTTGCTTCCCCCTCCTTAATTCTCAAGATGCCTCGGAGCAGCCAGCTATTTTGCACGGTGCTGTTACAAATCCCTCTGCTCACCTCAAAACAGCTGGTTCTACACAACCATCTCATCAACCAACAACTCTAGCACAACCATCTTTGTGCAAGATGTCTGAGTGCCAGAAGCATCAGCTGAATTATTCAAGATTCTGATGCTGTGCTCTGAATGCAAAAGAGCTGCCCATGTCTTGCCTTGAAGCATATACTACGAATTTCCTTATATCCTTTTTAATAAGCCTAAAATGCTTTGTGCCCAAGGACTTCCTAGCTGTAAAAGAAAGTCTCATGCCAAATTTGCATGTATGTGCATTATTTTGACTAACATATGATTTTGGGCACAGCACTTCTCTGTTTCTTTCCCTTCATGAATATATTCAGAATTTGGGGTATCTATTACATGTAAAGATCTATTTTTATCTCTAAAGAGCATCTTGCTGGGTACTAAACAGGTTGAAACAATCTCCTCCTCTTTCAAGTGTAGATCAGCACTCCTATTACAATCTCAGATATGAGGTTTTAATGGTTTTAAGGGATTAGTAATGGGATATGGAGATTTTTCCTTGCAGCACGTTGGTTCATTTAGGGTGCTTTCTGCTAACAAATAAACATACTGTTTGGTGATTTCCGTTGAGTTTGTGTTCCAAGGGTGGCCCTGTTCCAAAAAACAGCCTAAGTTTACACTTTCTTTAGCAGACCCTATGGGAAGGCTAAGGATTGAGTTAGTGAGAGTAGTTGAATGCCTGGTTTTTTGAGTTGTTTCATGGAGTATGTAAGAGACACCAAAACCTACTATTACACAGTATAAAGATGATGTTAGGACCAGCAATGAAGTCCAGCATTATTCACAGGCCGCTGTTCTGACACTTTATGACAGAATAAAATGCTTTTAAAGGAGCATTTTAATATAAAATATGTAAGAGTAACACCCATCTTTTAGGCAGTAAATTGTTGGTGCATAAGAAAACAGAAGCTTTGTGTCAGAGCTTGGCTAATAAACGAGTTCAAGACTCAGTAAGACGTGCTTTGAGTTATGTTACTGCTGCCATGTTTGAGTGTAGAGTTGTGCACTTTTCCAGGTGATGGAGTTTTACTGCCAGTCCTGTGAGACAGCCATGTGCCGGGAGTGCACAGAGGGAGAACACGCAGAGCATCCCACGGTACCGCTCAAGGATGTGGTGGAGCAACACAAGGCTTCCCTCCAAGTCCAATTGGATGCTGTCAACAAAAGGTATGGACACTCCACTGACTATTTTCCATTTTCAGTTTTATCACTGGCTTCCTATGCTAACTGGAGTAGATGTTTTAATGTGCTAGTGCCATGGGTATTTACCTAGGAAACAGGGATAATGCAGCTAGCATAAGGACAAAAAATCCATTGAGTGGGATGTACTGAGGGATTAGCAAAAAGAGCAAAATATTCTTATCTGTCTTTCACAAAACAGAGGCCATTAGAAATGCAGGTGTCCTCCAAAGAAGGGGCATAAAATGCTAAGGAAGAAACTACTATCTAGTCATTAATTTACTGATAGCTAAATAAATAATACTGGGTGTTAAAAAGAGCAGTACAAACACTATCGTGGCAAAAAGGCTGAAAAAAAAGAAAAAGTGGGGTAGATCTAGTTATATCTTCATGATAGATATCCAGCATAAAGTACAGAGGATCCAAGGCCTCACTGTTGGTAATGCCTGAAGTCTAATGGATTTGCACAGGGGAGGACTGTGGCTTAGCCTTATTTTATCAGACCAGACCCACTGTGTGGTTATAAAAGGAATGAACTTACTTCTGGGAAATGACCAAATTTAAAGACAGCCTGCTGATGAGAGGGTTTAATCACAAGATACCAGGGCAAGAGCCAATGTTTAATGACTTTTGAAACAGCGATCTTTGTAATTTAATTCCTCCCTCAGGCTTCCGGAGATTGACTCAGCACTTCATTTTATATCTGAAATCATACACCAGTTAACCAACCAAAAGGCTAGCATCGTAGATGACATTCATTCCACTTTTGATGAACTCCAGAAGACTTTAAATGTGCGAAAGAGTGTGCTGCTCATGGAGCTGGAAGTGAATTATGGCCTTAAACACAAAGTAAGATGCATGTTTTGTTTCAATGAAAAGCTGCTAATTTAATCAGCCAGATTTTACAAATGATGCAGGACGCCAGTTTGATAAATTGTGTCTGAGATCCAGAGAACTTTGTTTTCCTGAAATCAAGTGCTGCAGAGCCTCGCTTGTGGGTGCCCAGCCTTATAAGATGAGCATGAAGATACAGGCCAAACAATTTGTCCTGAAGAACTGAGTAAGGCTGCCTGTTTTGCTTCAAAGCACTGTTTTCCTTTCCAGTGCTTGGTAACATATTTCATGTTAGATGTCACCTGTTGGAATACAAAAAGATTGGAGGGACATCTCACTTTCTTAAGGGAATGAAGAGAGTAACAGATTGCAGAACTGTATTCACTCTTTTACTTCCCATCTGGATGATTGAATCTGGGTGTTTTCCCCCTTATATTGTAGACTAAGCTTCAGAGGGAGAAAACAGAAACCTGTACTTTTACAAAGCAAAGCCTGTAGCCTGGTGGGTAGAGATTTTATTGAGGATTATTAGGTCTGAATCAGGAAAATTAAAGAACTGAGTCCTTATTTTCTGGGCGTCAGCTCTCTGCTTTATAAAGAAAGATTTCTTCCCTGAAAGTAGCCTTTAAAAGGAAATAGCATCAACAGCTGGAGTTTCAAGAGTGCCATCACTGAGCAGCTTGAGCATCTCCAGATGTCTGAAGTGGAGGAATGCTGCATTCCTGGATCTAGAATAGGCTTGAAAACATCACAAGAAAGGTATTGAACTGCTGAGCCTGTGGAAATGGAGAAATTCTAACAAGTGCACAAGATACGTACTTTTAGGAACATCGGGAGCCTGAAACCATCGGGGCACAGAATTTAGTCATCTCCAGAGATAAGCAGCAGTTTAGAGAAGTTTTAGCATCAATAATTTGGACTTAGATCCCAGGTTCATCTAAATGTATTCATGATGTCACAAAGTATTCAAGATGTCACACTTACTTACTTCTATAGCAAGCAAATACACTTGGTGTATGTACAAAGTCTACACAAGACAGAATATGACGTTAAATTTTCTTATTGTTGCTTAAAGAGGTTTAAAACAATTTAATAACTATTTTGAGCATTAGAGAATCAAATTTTTATGAAGTTGCACATAAGCAGTAAAAGAGGCATCTACCCTGTTTGTATTAAAAAAAACCCAATTGAAATTGGATTTTAATTTTGAATGCACAGTAGTCCTACAAAATAAATCAAACCCAAATCATCAATTATTCCGATCATATGCTTTTAAAAAATGTAACAATAAAAGGGCTACGCTTTACTAAAAAAAAGTTGGCAATTCAGTTTGTTGTCCAATGGACTGAAAGAGTGTAAGATGTAAAATACTCTATGTACATTTAAAATATTATTTATGTTAGGGTTTAATATTTTCCAATTTTGTAATGAAAGAAAACTGTCTTAAGAAAGTGTTGATTTTAAAACATAGCTGCAAATTGTCTTTCTTTTAGTTTGTGGCCTGTTATCTGAAGCATATGGGGTTTTGTCATCCTGGGACCTTATTAGCTATGCTCTCTCTTTAACTATTTATGTCCTTGAATAAAGACCAAACAGATTAGAAATGCCTTGTATTGCATCCTGAGAATTTTCTGTATGCCTAGAAAAACAGATGACTTGAAATTTCAATGTAGTCTTGAAATTTGTTCATTCTGTTTTGATTGCAAAAGATTTTGTGGTGGTGTCACTTCCCCATGTCAGTAACACGTGAGCCTGGATTTTCTCCAGTGGATGAAAAGCTTAAGGCTTTGGAAAAGTCAGAAAAAAATGCCTTGAGAATCCAGTGTCACTACATAGTGTGTCTCAGCAAGGGAAGAGTATTTCATAGCAATAAATTCATCCAGTCTCTAAGTTTACTTTACATCAATTGAAATGTTTCAAAAATATTTACTTTACAGTGATGGTCAACAAAATAACTTCTCTAATCCACAGTCATGTCCGTGTCCTGGTTCTTCTCTGTAGGAAAAACATACCGAGCGTGTGACTGGGTACCTTCGTTTGGGAATTTTATCAGTGGAGACTGTGGGGGGCAGCTGCAATGTTTTCTTGACTATCATGAATGTCTCTGCTAGGTTGTCATAATTCAGGGATCCTTTTTCCAATTCATTGCAAAATTGGTTTTAAAAAAAAAGTTAGCCCCGTTCCCAGCCCACATTTAACAATTTTGAGGTCAAGGGTTTTAAGGATTTTAGACTGAGGGCCAGAACTGACCCTATAATAGAAGCTCTTTCATAGTCTTAAATATGGAGTGGCTACTTGCTGCCCACCAAAATTTCAGGCTATTCAATCCAACTCTTTCCACTATCCACAACTCATTCTGTATGTTTTGCTTTCCTGCTTGCTGAAAGTGAGGAATCAATTTATGTTCTGCTAGGAAGATTTTTCCTTTCTTCACTTATTTGGTTCAGGAATCCCACTTTTCCTCAGGATGGATGTGCATCCAGGTCTTGAGGCCTTCTTGTCCATCTCCATAGAGGAGTAACCCACAGATTCCCTTGGCTCTGAAGAAACAGTGTCAAGAAGTTTCTTGCAGCCTCATGACTCCAAAATATCTCTGCATCTGTGAACACAACTCAGTTCCAGTAACTATCTCATTAACTGTGACCACTGAGAGTTAAATGGAGCAGGGTTCAAGCTTCTACATTTGTTGCTGGGTTTTTGCTCAAAAAAAAACCAAAAAGAAAAAGACAGGACAGGTGGGGCAATAATTCAGTCTAGTGTGCCAGTGGATCTGTAAAGTCTTGAATATCCAAATCAGGTTATCTTTTTGTGTTGCAGCATTATAGTCCAAATACAGGTTGGCAATCAGTGTGGTACTTCTTCTAAAATGAAGGTTTAAATTAAACTCTAAAATAAGACATCATAAATTTGGTTCCTACAAAGACCTTTAGATGCTACGTCCTCCTAGGATAGGTCTTGTAACCTGATGCTAATCTGGTGTTCGGTAATGCACACAGGTCCTCCAGACACAGCTGGATACCTTGCTAGAAGGACAGGAAAGCATTAAAAGCTGCAGCAACTTTACAGCGCAAGCCCTTAACCACGGCACCGAAACCGAAGTGCTGCTGGTGAAGAAGCAAATGAGTGACAAGCTGAACGAACTGGCCGAGCGGGACTTCCCACTGCAGCCCCGTGAAAATGACCAGCTGGACTTCATAGTGGAAACAGAAGGCCTGAAGAAATCCATTCACAACCTGGGGACTATTTTAACCACCAATGCTGTTGCCTCCGAAACAGTTGCCACTGGTGAGGGACTGAGGCAGACGGTGATTGGGCAGCCTATGTCTGTCACCATCACAACCAAGGACAAAGATGGGGAGCTCTGTAAATCTGGGAATGCTTACCTCACTGCTGAACTGAGCACTCCTGATGGGAGTGTAGCGGACGGAGAAATACTTGACAACAAAAATGGCACTTACGAGTTTTTGTATACTGTTCAGAAAGAAGGGGACTTCACTTTGTCACTGAGACTTTATGATCAACATATCAAGGGCAGCCCATTCAAACTTAAAGTGGTCAGGTCAGCAGATGTGTCCCCTACCACTGAAGGGGTTAAGAGGCGTGTTAAATCTCCTGGCAGTGGTCATGTGAAGCAGAAAGCTGTGAAAAGACCTGCGAGCATGTACAGCACTGGCAAAAGAAAAGAGAATCCCATTGAAGATGATTTGATCTTCAGAATAGGTAGGTGACTTGGCTGCCTGTTGACATACTTAAAAACAGTTCATGGAAACTGAATGAAAAAGTTTAGTTATTGTAAAGCTAAAGCTGTAAGTAGAGCAACCTGATAATACCATTAGGCCTCTTGACTTTTGTTTATATGTAAATTTTGGAAGTACACACTTCAAAAATACTTTGCCGCAAATATTTAATTGGGATTTTGGTTGACAAATGGATACATTTGATGTGGGGTATTTTAAAAATTCTTAATATTTTTATACAAAGCTTTTCGTATGGATTAAAGTAATTCAGATTGTAATTTCTGCTTCTGTATCCCTTACTTCTAGTGAGCAGCTTCTGGCTTGACTACCAAATAGTGGTATGGTTCTGGTTTGGCTTTTGCTCGTGGTAGTGTTGTTTGTTAGATTTTTTTTTTTTTAAACTACTCTCTCCAACACACCATAAATTCTAGAAGTCTTAAATGTTTTCCCATAAGTGCAGAGCCTTTAGTTCTGTCGTTATGCAACCATGACCATGTGCTTTATTTTTGAGTTCTACCTTTTCCCCTTCTTCACCACTCAAAAAAGGAAGATGTATTTCATTAGAGCAAGAGCTATGCATGTCTCAGAACTTTTACTGCATGAAACCTCATGAAGTGTCCACATTTGGGATATAAGGATCACTATTTCATAGAAAAAAACAGAGCTGAGAGTAATATTTCATGTTCAATTTTCAGCCACTCATTTCACAGAATGACCCTATATAGAGATGTTCCTCTGGGCTTCTGTGGGCTTAAGTATGCATTTTCTGAAAGGTCACAGCTGTAATGCTCTAGGGTTTTACACTCTTCCAAATTATGTGAAATTATTGAGACAGGTAAGATTGCCTTCATGGAGTTCATTTACTTCCAATTTCAGCTCACTTTGAAAAGTTAAGGTTTGATTCATTTGTTGATGAGGTAATGTAAACTTTATCACTGTTCTCTAACACAACTGTGTATCTCTGTTTTGAACCCATTGTTGAATTCCTCCAATAGCCCTGGCCAAATCTGCATTTGTATTTTAAAATGGGCAAGATAAATCTTCTATTTGGGCTGCCAGAAGCTCATACAGCTGTGTTGGAGAATCACACTGTAATATTCCTCAGGGCATCCAAGTATATGGAGTGTGCTATTGTATGTATGCTGATGTATGGGCTTTTATGGACAAGTAAATTGATCAGCTGCTAGCAGGGGATTGTTCTCCTGCTAGTATTAACAAGAGATAGCATTAATGCAACATTAGTACATTTTGTTCATGGGGATGTGTGCATTGTATCTTCTGCCAATTCTGTGTTATTAGTGGCTTTTAAAACGGCATGTGGTTCTCTTCAGACATTCCAAGGTCAAATTATTGACTACACGTTCATAGATTTGTGTAATTCATTATTTACAAGAGCAGAGTATTTCTTGCATCCTCTTTTTCTCTCTCAATAATTTATATCCTCAACCTATTATTTTTTTTAAACAAGTGTAATCTCTAAGAGTGTGTCAATGCAATATCTGTGTAGCGTGCCCTTAGTCTATACAAATGAAAACAAGAATGTTCTTACAATATCTAGAAAATAATTGTTGCCCAATGGTTTTGCTACCTCTACAACTAATAGGAAACACTAAAGTGAGAAGGAAGTTTTTTCATTAGACTGCTTTTGTGCCTCAGACACATGCTGAGCAGAGGTGAGGGGTGTTCACAGTATCAGCCACTTCCACCTTCCCTCGTAAATCTCTTCCATGTCCTTCAAAGAAGGGTTAAGAGACATGGTTGTCATCAGCTGCTCCGTCCAGGACCCCATCTTGTGTTCTAGCTCTGCCATGCTGCGCTGTGTTCCTTGGTATTTTTTCTCTCCTGGCACTTTTCGTGACTGGGTTCTTTGACACCATTTAGCAGTAGTGGTGCTTTTTCCCACTTGAACTGCTTTTTTCTCTTCATTTATTTATATTTGGAATTGGCATCAGATACAGCCAGATGGAAAGTTGGCTCTCTGCTAGAAAGTTCAATTTTGCAACTTTCCTTTTCCTCAGACTGTTTAGTTGTCTGTTCACTCATGTAACTGAGCATCTAAGTTTAGCTTGTACATTAACATGTAGAAAAAAAAAAATAGTGCCTTTAACAGAACTTCTGTCAGCCTCCTTACTAGGTGTGAATGTCATCTTCTGGTCTGCTATCAATGCTGAAAGCAAATAGGAGACTTACTGTGAATTTACTCCACATAAACCCTTACAAACGAGGCCTATGTAATAATAGCTTTAGTACAGTTTAAAAAGCAGGCTTAGAGGGAGCAAAGGGATTCTTGATTGGGTGTTTCACAGAATCACAAAAGAATTAAGGCTGGAAGGGACCACAGTGGGTCATCTGGCCCAGCCTCCCTGCTGTAGAACTAGGAATGCCTAGAAATGGAAAAAAATAATTTCCTTTTCCAGTTTATTAGCTCAAATCCCTCTGATGCTCATTGTGAACTCTATGGGTTTGTGATGGCCAGTGTGGAATTTTCCCAGGCCTACATTGTATTGCATTGCAGTCATACCTGTATTGGATGGGGGGGAAGAGCTCTCGATATCACATTGCTGGCAAAGTCCCCGGCACAGTTCTGATGTGCTGACAACAGAGACCTGGCCTGGATTTGGTTCTTGTTATTCGAGGTTTGGCTGCTGTGCCAGCAAAGAGCTTCTGAGGTGCACCTACCCCTAGGTTTGTGCACACCTGTCTGTGGTGACAGGGGCTCTGCTGCACGAGCAGGGCTTGGGGGTGGTCTTGGCCAAGCTTTTAGGGACAGATGCTGTGTAAAGCAAATTAACACAAATCAGTCCATCTTCACTACCAACAGTGTGTGGGCATATCTGCCAGAGTTCCTACTGAATTATTCATTCCTCTTTAAAGGTTACAAACAGTGTGCCTTCAACCAACAGACTGACTGATTTTGAAACTTAGTTACGTGGGAACTAGGATTAGAAAGACTGACATTTCTTTTAACTAAGCACATAGGGTTAACAATTCAGTACAGTTTTACTATGGAGACTTTTGTGTTTCAGCTTCATCTATTCTGAGAGGGGGCATCACATCCCCATAATGTGTAAGATTTGACTAAATATCTTTTGCCTCTCTGAGGAAAAAAGGAAGGAAGCTGAGAAACAAGAAAACTCCTTGATGCCTGCCTATGCAGTATGTATGTAGACCTTTCCACGCTGTTTAGTTTTACCTTTTTTTTTCAGTACCACATAGGAAAGAGTCCAAGAAGAATTATTTAAAGTGCTGGAGGCAGGAAGGAAATGGTATCTACACAACAGGTTATGGCCACTCACAATCTCTAAAGTCTTCCCAATAATCTGTAATATTTCTGCAGTTTGATTTTGTCTCTCTGAATCTATTCCCTTCCTGCTGGAGGCAGTGACTTTTTTTTTTTTGTGTGTTTTAGGAAGCTGGGGAATCTAGGTTAGCAAGCAGGGGGGTTATTATTCATATTAGTAAAACCTAAAAAGCAAAAAACACTCCTTCTCTTACTATGAGCATCAAAACTATACATTATGCATGTTTCTTCAGATTCCTAGGACTTGAAGAGCAGATTCTCATTGCAGGTACATGATGTAATTTTTAACATCTCCTGTGATTATTAATGGGCTTTTAGATTATTTTTTTCCTTCTTTATGGTGAGATTCAGTATGGCGTCTATTGTGCAAGAGTAAAAGATTGAAATTAGGAATCATTTTATGTTTGCTAGAATCATCTTGAGCAGAAAATGCACACTTTCTTTGTTGAAAGCTAAATTAATTTGTTTGTGCAGGCTATGCTCAGCAATACCAGAAGGAATTAGACAGGGCTAAAACAAATCTGATTATCATCTGTATACAAAGATGGTATAAAAGGAGATAGTCCACAGGCCACAGATCTGCTTCCCAATAACTCTGTTCATCCTTCCCTTTCTGAAATCTCTCCTGTTTTCTCCCAGTCCCCAGCAGCTTGCAGTAAAATATCTGTCTTTTCCTCCTTTGTGCCCTGCAGTAGCTCAGAACAGGAGGGAGATAAAGCTGGGCAATGAAGGGCACAAAAGATGCAGGCTTTCATCTCTTAACCAGGCTGCTTGGGAAACACTGGAATGAGGCTCCCACTGGTTCCAGCCCTGTGCAATTGAAATGTTGGTGCCTCCCTAGGCTAAGGAGAGATGGATGACAATGATGGTGCCCATGATGGAGAGAAGACAAAGCATGAAGTGTCTTGATACAGAGGGGTAGTATCTGGCAGTAAGAGATTTGCTGAAGACTCTCTCTTAGGAAGATATGTTCATAAGGAAGGAATTTCTGCTTACAGAGGGGAGCTCCCATCCTTTGGTATTGCAGAGTCAGTTGCAAAAGCCTGCTTTTCCAGAGGCTGACATGCTTTCCTACAGGCTTTCCTCTCATCATCTCAAGTGCTTGCGCTTGGCTTCAGATCTTTGCTGGCGTAGTGAATTATTCAAAATGGAAAGTTCAAAGTTATCTGATTTCCTCTTCAACATACATTAGGAAATAAGCTTTCTTCTGCAGAGGAATTCTGCAGAGGAATTTCTGCCATTGCAGAGGGGACTTTTAAGGCCTGTATGCAAATTAGGACCTGTGTGATAGATTTAATAGCTGCAAAGTGCTAGGTACAAGGACACTGCATGGAGCTGAATTTCATCTGCACACTGTGCTAATAAATTGCTATTTCCTTAACTTACTGTGAAATGTGACTATGGCATTCCTGGGTAATTTCTTCAGTTTTTCCTTTGATGTATATTTACAAGGTTCCACTGAAGAACACTCAGAGTAACTTTTTAGATAGGTCTCTCATATCTTTACAAACAAAATTCCTTGACTTTCAAGAACATTTTTCTAAGGCTAAAGAGCATATATTCCATAAAGTTTGTACTAGTTAGTTCCAGATGCTCTAGCTTATGCCTCCTCTTTTCTAACAAATGTTTTCCCTTTACTCGCAGTAGTAAAAGGAATGTTTCTCCCTTTTCATCCATTCTCTTTGGCTAAGAAGCAAAAAGGAAACTTATCATTAGCATATGGTGGAAAAAAATTGCTGCATGCATCCCTCAGGCACTGCTTATTAAAAGAATAAACAGAAATGGCTCAAGTATGGGTAATGTAATTGGTATGTAACTCACTATTCCCTGAATATGTACTTTTCCCTTGCAGTACAAAAACGGAGAAACATTTGCCTTGTTTAGAGGATGAAGCAGATGGAGTTGAAGAAAATAAGTCGTGAAATAAAGGGACATTCTTGCAGTACTGAGTGCAGAGAAATTAAATGTTACTTGTTAGCCAGTGACAGGAAATATGCATCCCACAGCCATCACCACAGAAGAAAGAAGGGTTTTTACAAGCACGCACATCCCTGATGAAAGCTAAATAGAAATTAGAGCTGATATGTATGTCTTATATTAGGCTTCACAGTCAGAACAGTTTTAATCACTGAGCTCCAGGATATTTTGGACTAACTAAAATGAAATACAAGTTTTTCAGTTAAAACCGTATATTGGAACCAATTAATGTCAGGTACACAGCCAGTGAATGCTTGTAAAAATATTTCACCAAGAAAAACACCGCTGCATCCAAATCTTGGAAAGAACAGCTTATAGAATTGGTGGTTGTTTGGTGGGCTTTTTTTTGTTTTGTTTCAGAATTCCTTTATTTATTATGAATAACCTTGGAGTCCAAGATCATAACTGCAGTCTTTTTTAAAGAGACTCCTGAGCCTCCTTTACAAACAAATCAGGAATCTGGATCCTGCTCCTGTTTTCCAGGTGTAATTTGGACCAGCCACTCCAGGGCTGATCTTTTAAAGGCATCAGTTTGCTCTGTGATGTTCCTTGGAACGTCTCAGAACAAACATCTAATAATAAGCCACCTACACTGAACAAACTTCTGTGAAAAATTGACGTTTTACAACTCCTTATCACCTTAAGCCACTGGGTAAAAGATAGTTCAATGTAAATCATGAGTGCATTTATCCTGGGTTAAAATGAGACTTCTGTGTGTAGACACTTCTTTATTAGAACAATCCAAGGTGTCTCCAGAAGCGTTCAGTCTCCAGGTGTTGGTCTTCATTGGCTGACAAGTCCCATTTGTTCAAAGCTAGTTCTTCATCTTATTTTCCCTGCTTAGGGAGTTTTTGAAGCCTATGACTGAAAACTGTATATGAGGGAATAGGAAACTTCCCTGTCTTGAAATGGCCCCATCCAAAGTGATATGTTTTATCCCAGTTTTGTGATTTCACTGAGGAGACTTAGGTAATGGTACTAAACCCATGTCATCTGTTCAAGTTCTTACCTTAGCCTCTGTCTGTATGTTCCCATGTACTGCCCCTTTAATTGCCTTTCCAGTAGAATAAAAATCTGTAGTTTAAAAAAAGTCCATCACTTACGTAAAAACCTTTTACTACTTCCCTCATACAAGAGGCAATTTGTGAACGCTGATTTATGAAGGCCAAAGAGGTAATTATGTTGATGGAGGCTTGGGTGACACATGTGCTGAAGAGTGAGAACAGTCCCTTGAACAATCCCTGCTTGTAGGTAGAATTGTGTATCTGTTACCGAGAGGGTTCTTTGAAGTTGTAGCAGTGAGAAGAACTCTTCAAAATACAAATCCTTTGATCAGAATTGTAATAATCACATGTGTTGGCATTTGGGTCCTAACTGATTAGTCCTGTCTAACCTGATTTCTTATGTGCTTTGTGTTCAATTTTAGGCACCAAAGGAAGAAACAAAGGGGAATTTACAAATCTTCAAGGTGTAGCTGCATCTACAAATGGAAAAATATTAATAGCAGACAGTAACAACCAGTGTGTGCAGGTATGAGGATATGCCACTTTCAGTGTTCTTCTCCTTGCCCCCACACCTCAGCCTGTTTTGTAGGCCCAGAAAGACACATTTTGTACAGTTCAGGCACATATAGAAAATATAAGGGAAGCTCAACTTGTCACCCATTAACATTCCATCTTCTTGACCTGCAGCTATCTTTTTCAGATCTATACTACATTTAGTATATAATGAGAGTTTATTTCCATTTCTTATGATGTTTGGCAATGAATGAAAAAATAAGTTGTGCAATAATCTGGAAAAACGCCTTTTTGTAAATATAATTTTACATTGTAAATTTTATCACTCTCATGTTTTCAAATATAAATCTAGGGCAAGGTGCCACAAATATAATTTCTTAAGGAAATACAAATAGAAAAATAAACACATAGATGTCATTTTCAAGTGGCTTTTAGTCTATTTAATTGACTTCTCTTTCTGATACCATGATCAAATCTTTTCTGTGGTAGCACCCCTGACACCCACAACTTCTTGGCTTCTGTAACCTGTGTGAAAATCAAGCTGTATTTTTTCTTTTTCTTGCCATGTATCTTTTTTTACCATTAACAATTTGTCATCACTCTGCAGGCTGCCCATGTGGTAGCAATGAACACGGCAGCAGCATGTGGCTTGTTCTCGTATGTGAGAACCAGCAAGCCACATGCCATGAGAACTCATTTCCAGGCCTTTTCAAAGAGAGAGTCAAATATTCATCAGCACCCTCATGCTTCATAATTTGCAGCCACTTCAGAGGAACTTCAGTGTCTAGTTACCTGGCTTGGGGACACAGCCAGTGGACATATTCCTATGTTTGCTACAGACTTAGTGTTTGACTGTGGCCAAGTCACTCAGTGCCTCAGTTTCCTCATTTCTAGTAAGGGAATAAAACCATCCCCTCCCACCTGAGAGAGACATTGTGAAGCTTAATTCACTAATGTTTGTGAAGTACTTTGATGTCACTGAAGAAACAGTGCAATGTAAGTGCGGAGAATTTCTTTTTTTTTTTGAAATTAGGGTCCAGATGCAAGCTTCTTCTTAAATCAGACATATCACTTTCAAATATGGACTGTGTAAAAGTGTTTCATGTTTCCAGCTCTCTCCCTGATTATAGTGTTCATTAGGGACTTGCTAAAATCTAAGCTTCAAGAAATAGGTGATGGTCATATGTGGACATAATTTTAAAATTCATGTTTTCTCTTACAGATATTTTCTAATGATGGTCAGTTCAAAAGCCGTTTTGGCATACGAGGAAGGTCTCCTGGCCAGTTGCAGCGGCCAACAGGAGTGGCCGTGCATCCCAGTGGTGACATCATTATTGCAGACTACGATAACAAATGGGTTAGCATATTCTCATCAGATGGAAAATTTAAGGTACGATCTACGATGTTAACTCTCCTGAGCTTTCTCTGTCTTACAAAGGAATGCAAAGTAACATTGTTTTTCAAGGAACTACATAGTTTGGCTGTAACTTAGTCTAAATTCCATCGTTGTGACGTGGAAACCCCTGACACAGACACATCCAATAATTAATAGGAGGAGATCACAGCAGTAATGCTAATGTTACACCAAGCAGAGACAACATGTTCCATACTGGGTGCTTAGATGCCTTTCTATAACTTATGGTCGAGCATAGCAAGTGCCAGCAAGGCCAGTTGGACTAGCTCAACAACCTTCACATCATTAGTACTCTGATTGTACAGAAGGGTGTGTGCAGGTATATGTATGCACGCAGACAAACACAAAATCTTACAAGGAGTACATGAAGCTCTTCAGTGACATATGGAGGAGAAAAAGAAGGTAGCAGACTGATGATGACTTCCTCTTTTGTTCCATACTTCTCAGCAAATAAAGCGTATAATTCATGTATGATCCTGTTGGTAATACAAGCAAGGAAAGGTAACCCAGGGTGTTGTTCCAGTGCTACAGCATAGACAGGAGTGTTTTAGGTGATATGTTGTGCACTGAGAAACCTGAAAGATAGTAATAATGTTGTAGGTTTCAGAAATCAGAAATTCTAAGGGAAGCACACCTCATATTTTCATAGCAACTCTGATCCCTGTAATGGGAGTAAAATAAGACAGCAGCTACTACACTGCATTGATGATTTCCAACCTGCAGTATTTATTTCACTTGGGTTCAGGTGCAGTTCCAGAGAGAATTAAAGGTTGCCTCCATTTGGTGCTGTTCTCTGAATGCATGTTACCAAGTCTGGTGATGCACACCAGAGAGAACCACCTCTGGCAGAGGTTAGCAGTACTCACTCATTGGGATAATGGACCTGCAGGGAAATTCCTGCCCTAGGTACTTAGGTCTGGAGTCCTGCATTGGAGAGAAATTACCTGTTTGGCTAATTTTCTGGCAGCATAATGACCAAAAAGCTCAGGTTCTGAGCTGCTCATGTGTGCAGGAAGAAATGGCCTTCCTCTGAACAGTCTTTGCAAAGTGACAAATGCAAATAGGTGATTGTGTTTACATAGTCCTCAGTGACCTCCATCTGAGAAACAGGTGTGCATGCTGGAAGTATCCAGATCATGTATAGACTTCAAGCTTAAATAAAACAACACTAAAATGTAATGCAAGTGTTAAAAAAAATATTACTTGCATTTGCAGAGAGAATGTGATTTTACTTGTACAGTAACTTTGAAAACATACAGCTACACAGGAAAACCTTGGTTGGCCGAAGTCCTTAAATGAAATGAAAACAGCAACACAAACCCAAAGGAAGATGTATTTAGTTAAGAATCCAAATACTCTGAGGATCCTAAGTGTGTTTTAAATAATTATTAACATGTGTAATGTGAACTGGCTTGATCTGGACACAGAGCATGGAGGGCTTGTTTTCCTTCCTCCTTAAAATATGCTGTAAATCCAGAATTTTGGATGGTGCCAGCTCTGGAGGAAAAAAACCTGGAGAAGGCAGGGCCCTATGGGCAATATACTACCAGCAGGGAGACAGGTATTGAAAGAAATTAATTATCAATGTAGTTTCTCTGATGTGAAGCCTAGCTTTGTTTTCAGTCAATGTTTTTGTTGGATTGCAAAAGCTATGTAATGTTTCTATGGTTAATACAAATTAATGCATCGGACTTCATAGTTCTTGGGACTAGTCTGATTAAACGAGAGATGAAACATCAGTGATATTAAATACTATTTTTAGATTGAATGCAATAAGCCATATTTATGAGAGGAAAAATGAATGTTTGTAGAAGTATATTTTTATACAGAGGGTAGGCATAAGCATATATGTGCAGGGCAGGTGGCAGAGCATGTGCATGGGGAGAGCAGGAGCGAGGCGGGGGGAAACACTGGGATGGAGACAGGGATGGGCACCGGGCACAGGGCCACACTGAGGAGCTGTCATGGGAGTAGGGGGTCCTGTATTGGTGCAGCACTGGTTCAGGGGATCCTGTGCTGCACAGTGCAGCTGGACAGCTGTGCTGGGGAGGAGGGGTGCAGGAGGGGTGAGCACAGGGCCTGGGGGAACTGTGGGAGGACACACACAGGGTTGGGAGGTCATGTCCACCGAGGGTGAGGCTGTGATATGGGGGACAGTCAGTGCCATGGAGGGATGGGGCTTTTATTGGGCATGATGGTGCAGGACCAGGAGTTAGACTTGATGAGCCTTGTGGGTCCCTTATAACTCAGGATGTTATTCTAGGATGGGGTTAAATAAAATATATTGGAAGCACAAAACAGATATAACAGATCTAGCCTGTGGGAGTCTGGGCAAAACCTTGTAATTTCTTGTGTGTTGGCAGTGGTAATTCTTACAGGGGCCTTGTCAGATTAAATTGGGCAGCGCTTGCTAAGGGAACACAGAGAGAGAGAAAGGGATAATGGCATATGCCTTCAAAGGACTGTGCCTGCAAGTTGTTGTGTAAGACCTCTGATGCAGGTGGCCTGCTAGTTGTTAACTCAGCAATATCAGGGGGCTGTTTTGAGCTTAATCTACCTATTTTTGATGTTGTCCCCTTCCTTCTGTATTTACTTACACTTACTCTCCCTTAGCGGAGTTTTAATAGTCATGTGAGCTATAAGGCAAATTTCCCTGGAGCCAGGCCCAGGCATCTCCCTGATTACAGCACTGGACTGACTTCCCTTGGCAACCTCCACTGACAGGCAGAAAAGTGTCACCTTCCTCAGTTGCTGGCAGCAAGAAAGATAGAGCTCTGTTTTCTCAAGGCTGTAAAACTTACATAATACAGAGGCGGACAAATGAATCTAAGGTTGCACCAAAACATGAGCTTCTTCACATGAAAGGCTGTATTGTCCTGGAAATGATAAAGACTCAGATTGGGTCTTAGGATTCAGGGCTTCTGTTTCTGGCTATGCTACAGACCTCATGGGTGACTAGTGATCTTCATTTCATTTCCCAGTCCTTTATTTTCTTCATCTGTAAAAGCCAGATAACAGTGCTGCCTTCCTCTGTCAAGTACTCTGAAATTGCTTAAGAAAACTCTTGCAGCAGATACAGCACTAGACTAAGGAGAGAGGGCATGCTGAAGCAGCTGTACGAGCTTCTCACCAGTGTGGTGTTCAAACCTAGTGAAGGAACTGGACAACAGAGCCAAGAGAATGATTCCTGTTCCTCTGAGAAGGGAGTTGTTTTCTTTCTAGTCTTGAAAAGTTGTATATAAGATGGTAAGCTTGTTATCAACCAAACAGGCCTTTGCAAGTCAAAATCAAGTTTAGGTAAGTGGGAAAAGATGAAAGGAAACATTTTATATGTCAGACTTCTTTTTCTTTGTCTCACTAGAAGAATTGAGGAAAGAGCTGTCTGAAACTGGTTGCATGTTCAGATGGGAGTAGGTAGTGTGGTTAAATGGTCACAGTTGAATTTTGACAGTCACATGAATGATGAATCCACTCATTGTGTGATATTGCAATGTGTGACAAAGCTGTATGTCCTTATTAGAGAAGTTCTCAAACAGAAAAAGATGGTGTATTGAAAGTTTGTAATTAATTGCTGACAATCTTGAACCTTTCAGACAGCAACAAGATTGGTAAAGTTAAACTGAAGCCCTAACACACTTCTACAGAGGAAAAGTCTTCATAAATTTTTATATAGGCTAGCTGATTTTTTTTTTTGTTTTTACCTCTAGGAACATCTCACAGTAGAATATTTTCCAGCCTGGTAGGGTGACTTTATAAACACATGTTTAAAAACCAGTCTAAATTCCTAGGAGCCTATAAAATAAGGGACATAATGTCCTTGACTGAATTCAATTAAACACATTATTTGTATTAAGGGTTTACATGATTCATTATACTGTATTCATTTCTAATGGAAAAAAAGCCTGAAAATAGTTCAATTCATACACTTAACAGGAGTGACTGGGTTTCATAATGTTCTGTTCTAAATAATCAAACCTATAATTCTAAGAAACTTTCTGAAATAAAAATATACAAAGAATATGTTCAGCCAGATCCAGTAATGTATCATCAGCATATTTTGATCTAAACTGGAAACAGATTTTTAGTAAAAAGCATTGCAAACTCTAGCTGGGCGTACTTTATTGCTGCTTGCAAATTATATTTTAAACCTGGCCCAAGAATAATGATTTTTATTACTCTTCTCAGCACTGAGTGCCCATTAATGTAGTATGTGATTTATTCATTATATTTTTCCATATGTGTTTATATGGGCAGGAAGACACTGTACTCATGAGTCTGAGTCATTTTCCATAGGAATCCTGGAAAGATGGTAAGGAGGTGGTGCAATGCTCAAGCAGACAACCACGCGGGCATCCCAAAGGAAAGAGTGGAATATGATTTAATCACCCCAAAGGAAATACATTTACAGATTCGCATCTGATTTATGGTTTGGCTGCTTTGTTGTTACGCAAACCTGAATACATTTTGTAGCTCTGCTCATATCTTCCCCCTGGTGAACACAAAATAATTTTTAATAGTTTTTCCTGGGGATATTTTAGCATGATTCAATTAGGTAGATTTTGCCTAAATGTTTTGCAGTTTGTAACAGTATATGCACATGATCATAAAACTGACACATGATCATTGCATGATGGCTAAGCATAGTCTTGAACCTACAAGATTAACTCCCTGGAATTTTCTTTACTGGAGACTGAAAAAGGTGGTGTAGTGGCTTGGTAGCAGCCATTCTCAGGGAACCCAGGTAGCTTTATTTTAGGATCATTCCTATTTTTACCTGCAACCCCACCTACAAGAATGTACCGCGGAATAGGAACATGGGACTTACTAAGGGTAGGAGAGCTCCTTCTGTTTGCTTTGAAAACATCAGGGACATGAGAGAAATGAGTTAGGCAATAAATTTTCTCCATGCCTTGTAATCTGTCCTACTGCTGCTCACCAATTGCAGGAGGGAGGGGAGTGGGGCAGAGAAGTCAGAAGCAGATGTGGTCGTTGGGGATGTGGTTTAATGGTAAACATGACAGTGTTAGGTTAATGCTTCGACTCAATCTTAGAGGTCTTTTCCAACCTCAATGATTCTATGATTCACAGCATTGCTTCTTCTAGGGGGTGATCTGTCTCACTCTGCAAAGGCAGTGAGGTGAAAGATGGCCTTCTTTCATAAATAAGATGAACATCTTAGTATATATTTCATTTAAATTCCAGTGCAAACAGAAAAGTGTGTTCTTCACCAAGATATGGACCTCAGTTTGTAGGATGTATCTCTCACAAATTCCTACAGGATCTGAAAGTTCTAGAATCCATAATTTCAACACAACGTGTTTGGTGGATTGTCTGTCCAGTGCAGACTTTTGAAACCGGGATAAGTGCTTTCAAATCTGTCCATTGATTTAAAAAAATGGCTAAAAGCAGGATGCAAGTTGTTCCATTCCAATGCAAACAATTAGGCTTCAGCCTTTTTTAACTGAAAGATCGTAACTCAACTGATTTTATGTAAATTAAAACAGTTTCTAGAATCTCTGCCTTACAAAGAGTTGAATGGAGAAAAATGTGGAATGGATTGTGAGGTGATCCTAGAGTCTTCTTGGGTATATGCCCAGGTAGCTCATGGATTCTTTGAAGGCTTGATCTCAATTTCTGCTTGCTCTGTTGCTTAGATCCTCTTTTTAGAACCCCTTCTGTCTTGGTTTAAAAGAC
>VWZT01010367.1:36085-48850 GCA_013397055.1 Pachycephala philippinensis | reverse complement strand
AGAAGCGATTGGTCTAAAACCCTGTCTATCAACTCAGTCTCTTCAAACCACCACACTCATATTTGGCGAGTGTTTGTACTGGGAAGCTTAGAGCCTGGAATCAGTTACGGCAGTGTGCAGCTGAAGAGCTCTGGGTAGCCTTGGGTTTGCTTAGTGGATGCAGAGTGGGGGATTTCGGGGATTTGCAGAAGAGACCAGGGCAACTGCCGCTGACTCTGGGCAGGGTCTTTTTGTGAGGGGACGGGAGAAATGCAGGCTATGGGACCAAAACAGTAAAAAGTGTCATTTATTGAAAAAATAAAACAAGTCCTCCACCTTGGTAGGAAACCTAGGGAAGCTAATGTGCTTGCAGATGGTCCTTCGATACTGTCATCCGAGTGCTTAGGTCTGTGGCTGGCAAAGCCCCAGCACCAGCTGGTGCTGCAAGTCTTGGTCTGGACACAGACTTCTGCTGTCCCTGCTGGCTGAGCTCTCACAGAAGAGACCCATCTTCCCCCATACGTGTACATGCATAGGAGGAATTGCCTGGCATATGACCGAAAGAGTTATTTGTGGGGAGGGGGCAGGTGGGAACAGAAACTGTTTGTTTCTGTGTTTCTTGAAGTCCATTATTTTGAGGTGTTCAGATTCCTCCAGGCAAAACAGATTGCAAAGAATTAGAGCCATCTTCTATAATGCAGAAATGAGTCTGAGGTGAGGAAAACCTGGACCGTGGTGGTACAGAGGCCAGTTTCTCTGGGACTTGGGAAATGTGTGGGGATGGGACTTGGCTGCACTTGCCATGGCTGGGAGCCAAGGGAGCTGTCACTGCTGCTCAGCAGCCTTTGGCTGCTCTGTTTTATAGTCACTCAGGTGCTGTTGTTCTGCTGGTGTGGGGTACCAACAAACTCTCACTTGCTTATTTTCCTTTAATGTTTTTTGGTGGCCTAGTTCTTTGCAGTAGGTATGGATTATTGATTCTGAGCTTGTCAACTCTTTTTTGTTGCATCTTGACTTGAACATCTCCGTTTGCTCAATTTTTTTCGTTTTCTTTTCAGTGTAATATTCAGGTTTCCTGGATGAGCCCTCTAAATATTTGTTTGAATGCTGTTACTCCTGTAAGCTGTAAAAGAAATCTGTATTTGGTTTCTCAGCTTGCTTTGTTAGCTGAACTATGATTGTTACTTTGATACTCAAACCATGTAGAGTTAAGTAATGTAGTACAAATAATTATTTGGCTGGTTTTCAGTTTTTTTCTTGGGGTTTGGTTTGGGTTTTTTTTTCTGTTTGGTTAGGTTGGGTTGGGTTTTATTTGAACCTTCAGGGAGGAAAGAGATATTCTGTTCGGTGTTTGTTCAATAATGTATCAGTTTTTCTGTCACTACAGTGATTTCTTTTTCTGTTAGGGTTTTGCTGTTAGGTTAGGCTTATCTATTTTGCAGCTATTGATGTGCATTTCTTGTCTAAAAACCTCTCTTCTGCCAATTGATGGTTGTTTGGAAGAAATCTATTACGTGATCTCCACGTTTACTCCACAGCATGTACTGAAGTGCAGTCTGTGGGGACCATCAGAAATTGCCTTCAAAAGTGTACTTCAGGTCCAAGCTAAAACACGTAGGTAAACCCACTCTGAGAAGCTGTCTCTGACAAGTGTAAAAGACAATCTATTCACTCTTGCAAACTGCAGATTTTTTTTTTCCGTGCTCCTCACCTTCCTGTTTCCTTTTTTTCAGACTTTTTTCCTCTAGAACTGATGAGAGAAGTTCAGAGACTTTCAGAAAAGCCAAACCCCTGGTCGTGGGCCTGAAAGAGCCATAATTGTTTTCCCAGGACTAATTTTAGTATTTTTTAAACATGGCTTTAATCAAATTTTTGAAACATTTAGCTTGTAGTGACTTGCTTTTAGTTCCAGAGCTTGGTTTATTTGAGCTCAGGATCTGCACAAGTAACTGCCAGCAGTTTGAAAACTGGTGTGAACTTTTGAAAGTCTTGAAACTTGGTTGTGTAAAATTCGTACTGTTGACCAGCTGCATTTGTATGTAAAAGTTGTTCTATTCAGGTGACTGATTTAACATGTTTAGAAGTGCGTGCGTGGCAGAAGAGCATTTTGGACTCTTAGATTTTGGTAACCCATATGGCAGAGTTTCAGAAGCCTGTAAGGAAGAGTATGTTGTGTTAATATTTTAAGAAGTGATGTCTAATACTTGTATCATGGTAGCTTAATGTAAGTCCCCTGTATGATAATGGAATGGATGTTGTGGGTTGACAAACTTTGTAAATTGCGGGCCTTTCTAAACGGTGTATCCTGCAGTTCAAGCAAGCAAGAACTTAGGGGATCATAATGGTTTGTGCTTTTAGGAGGCTGGATTTACTGATCGTCATGGGGTTTACAACTTCTATAGAGCTAAAAGTTTACTTGTCCAGAGAAATTCATGTAAGTTTTAGTACTGACAGTAGCCACCTGCCTGACTGATTTGAAGCACAGTGTTGAATTCTGTAGTAAACTGGTAATCTTAAAATAATCCTGTAGCAACCTACAAAGCCATGAGAAATACGTAGTTCTTTTTTTATTTTCATTGCTTTTAAGATCTACTTCTATGTTTAAAGTTAAATCAGTGACTTCCTACCTTCATTTTAAAGCATGTTTCTGTGAGAGAGATCACATCGTCAGTACTTTTTGTCTTGAATTTAAGAAATTAAAAATGAAAGGATGCTGTAGTATAGCAAAGAAAAGGGAGATTAGCATATGCATTCTTATAATGTCACTTATGCAAAGCTCAGGTATTTGAAGAGGACCATTCCTTTGCCTGATGGATAACAGAGACCAGGGCATGGATTTTAATTTAAGTATCACCAAAGAGTAGAGCCTAGAATACCAGTTAAGCTTGGATCTTAGACAAGAAAAACGTTCTGTTATAGGAGGAATGGTCCTTCCTTGAAACGGAATTAAAAAAAAAAAAAAAAAGGCAGAATATTTTCAAATATACCATTCTGTGGAATTATAGGATCCCCCTTGTCTAGGTTTAATGGAACATTTAAGAGATACCTTATCTTGTCTTTATAAAATATAATAAAGCAAAATTATTAGGGCTTCTATTTCCTGTAGAGAAAGGGTTATGGGTGCCTTTGAAATACATTGCCTTAATAATAACTTGTGAGGATAAGTGAAAGGAGCCATTGACAGTCAGACTGTCTGCAATCAAAAAGGAAAAAAATACCAACCAATGAATAACTAAATAAGTACTTCAAGTGTTGAAAAAACTCAGGATTGTTCTGTTCTTCCTTTAATTTCATTCACGTTAAATATGTTTTACCTTAGAATCACCCTTTTTAGCTGCCACTTTATTCTGTGTCTTAATAATATAAAAGGATTTTATAATGTTAAGAATGCACAATAAAATATTTCAAATGGAATATACGCTTCTACTAAAATCTAAGTATTGGTATGTAAAAAGAGAAGAAAAAGTAACATACTTTTACAGGAATGTGAGCCATTTGAATTCTTTTGGGTGTCGTTTCTCTTTGGAAGGTAGACAAAAGCACTGTGGGGCAGGATACAAATAATTTTTAAAATTAGGCAGCGGCCACATTATGTGTGTTTAGAAAATTTTTAATCAATGTTCTGTTTTGCTTCTGACTCCATCTTTAAATGCTGTTACACTATCCTTTTACCTGTTGTCTGTATGTCTTGACTAGGACTGGTCTGTGTGGAGGTTCTGGCTGTAAATACTGCATAGAGATGTGAAAAGTCTGCTTGGGTGACTCTCCTCAGTTTTCTTTGTTTTCTTCCAAACTCTCTCCTGCGTAGCTGTGTTCTGGTCTGTTTGTTTCCTTAGCAGGTAGAGACCGGCAAGTGCATGGGAAGCGCTGTGCCTTTTACAGCATGCATCTGCTTTTGATTTGCATGATCTGGCAGTAGTGTGTGTGATCTAGTTAACTTGATTAGCATCAGCAGGTAGTTTTTTCTCCTTAACCTGATGGGACCCCAGTGGCTGCAACTAGGCATCACTCCCATTTCCCTGCTCAGACTGTAATTTCTGAGCAAGCTGCTCATCTGAGTACCCTGAGCTGTGTATGGTGCAATTGCTAATACTGTTCAAGTTCTGTTGTGAGCTGCAGATATGGAGAAATGCCAGCCTTCATTAGGGTTTAATTATGTCTGGGGAACAGATTTCATGTGTAGTCGCCTTGGAGCAGCTATTTCCAGTAACAGGACTGTGCTTGTGCTGAAAAAGTAGGTCTCAGTCAAGATCTTCCTCAGTTCAGAAAAACGAGTGATGTTGATGTCCTCCCGATTTGGATGAGTAACCCTTCTCTCATCAGCTCTGGGGTGTAGCACAGCCTGTATCTTGCTTTGAAACTCATGGAAGGCACAGAAATTGCTAATGTTATGAGCTAGGAAAAAAATTTGTTTGGAGAGACTGGAGCAGGCAGACATATCTACCTAGCCAAATTCAGGTAGGTGCTGGTCTAGCCACATAGGCCTGCTGCTAATGAAAATCTAGTGTATGCATCTGCTCCTGGTGCATCTGCTTTAGTGCTTACAAGTGGCCACAGCATTTCAGAAATGTAACAGTGGAAGATGTGCTTGAGAGTTTTTAATTCATCACTCAGGACCATGCTTGGAAGTAAATGTATGACATCTTCCTGTATGGTTTTGGAGATGGCTGTGGGGCTATCTGTACAGTGGGGCACTATAAAACAGCTGCCAATCTGTGAGAAAATAAAAGTGGCAGATCAAATTTCCTTCCAGCCTTTGGAAACTTGTGAGCTGGACTGTGTAGTTTTGATTTTCTTTTTTTAATGTGGACTGAATCAGCAGTTTCTCCTTGAAATAGAAGTAGTAAAATGATCTGCAAGTGTTAGTAGAAGTTGATGGTTAGAGATGAGATTGGGCTTATTATGTGAGCTAAAATGGTTACAGAAAATAGAGTAGAAGAGAAGGCTGTCCATGTAGGGAGGAGAAAAAAGTTAATTTTAATCTCCTGTAACCTACATCTATGCATTCCTACTTCCTCCTCCTTTGCATCTGTTATTTTGTGCCATAGTTCTTGTTTCTTGTGAGGTTTTTTTTCCCCCTGCTATGTACCTACAAGACTGAATCTATTGAAGTAGCATTTAATTCCAGGAATATTGTGGTTTGAAACCACTAAGGTTTGGTTTCTTTTTTTTTTTTTTTCTTTTTTTTTGTAACTTCAGTTGTGACTATAACCTTTAAATGAAATACCTTTGTTAGTGGGATTTCATTGTTCCTTCATGAGTTTTTGCTAGCCCGCAGCCCTTACATGCTCTTGCTTACCTATTTTCTGTGAATGGAAGCAGATACCTGATGACTTGCTGTCACTCAGAAATAAGTAATAAGAGACAAACCAGCTAGTACTTAAAACCCTCTTCTCAATAATGTGGTCCAGATATATATCAGGTCCTTGAAAAGAAGCCTATTATATGGTAGATAGAAAGTATTAGCTCCGTTGTTTTGATTGGCGAGAATTGAATGGAAAGGAACTTGCATGTTCATGACCAAATATTTGGGAATTTTGGTTGTCTCATTTATCTGTCTGGCTCATACTTCCCCACTCTGAATAATACCTCCACATCCTACATATTGTCTTTGACAATGACTCTCTCAGAGAAAGACTTGAAAAAGTCATTGTCAAAAAACCACGTAGCAAAGTGTAAGTCTAATAAAAATAAAAATTGAAATAATAGTTGTCTATTTTGAGGTGTTTCCTTTTCCTAGTATAAAGATAGGGTGGAGGGTTGGGGTTGCGGGGGGGATTGTATAATCCGGTGTTTTTGGTAACTACGTGTTACAGTTACGTGTTACAGTTGCCAGGCAGTGATCCATTTTTAAGTACATCAAAGGCAAGCAAGTTCTGAATCCTATCTATCCCAATTTTTCAGCTTAAGTCAGGTATAGTTCCTTCGGAACTTGTGAAGTAAAATTAATTAAAGGAGGATCAGATCTTTTAATTCTATGCTGTCTGAACCATGATTGCTTTTCATGAGGGAATATCCTTAGCTTGAAATTCTCAGGTAATAATGAGTCTCTCAGAACCAATGCGTTTACTGATTGTGTGACAGAAGTTGTTACAGTTTCAGCACTATTTCTGTACCATTTCCATGAGTTGAAACGGGTGTTCTGTGACTCACGTGTCTCAGCTGAAAGAAGCTGCTGAGGCTGACAGACTAACTAGCTGGACTTCACTGTCTTTTGTTTAGCTTGCTATTCCTTAAAGCTGCGTATTTGCTGAAAAGCCTTCTATTGCAGTCTGGCAAACCCTTCATGTTTTTTTGAAGTGGTCTCAACACCATCCAAACGTTTCTGTGTACCTAACCAATCTGCCAAACCTGTGGATTGATTGCATAAAATAATTCAAAAAGCTAGAGTTTAACTCACTGGAAAACTTTGCTTCCTGTAACAAAATTGGTATTTTGAGAGGGCAAGTTGAGGGGTAACTCAATGACTCCCCTGTCCAAGATAGTTGTATCAAGACTGTGCAACACTGGCCAAGAATGCAGCTGATTAAGACTATTAGAGCTAGAAAGGTTGGATCAAGCCTTTATGTGTAGCCAGAAGAGGAAAATCCAAGGGTTTTTTCGACATACGTATTCTTACTGTGTAAATGAGGCTTGAGGCCTTCTTATTCACCCTGAAGGTAGACATGCCCTGCAGTTCACTGGATCATATAATTTAATTCTGTCTACATTTTGAACATATTGTTCTATATTACACTATTAATGACTCTTAAAGGGATGGAAAGGGTGTTGTGCTTGCTGTGGTGATTTTTTCTTTTTTCCTTTTGGTAGGTTAGATCTAATCCCTCTTTGTTTAAATAGAGAGAAAAAGATAGTCTTCATTGCTATAAAAATGTCACTAGTGTAAAGATTACATAATTTGAATTCGAATTCATCACTGGGGAGTCAGCATTTTCCACTGTATTCGCTGGGACAGTTCTGCGCTTTTACACAGAGAAGAAAAAATCGTGAATTACAAACAACCATGAGTTCAGATTCAGTATAGATTCACTTTTCATAGTTGAACTCTAACAGCGATTGACGCTAATTTCACATTGCATTACTGATTTTAAATGCTGTGATACTCTGACATTGCTTATGTACTATTTTAATTTTTCATTCTCCTTTGAAAATTGATGTTACTTTTAACCGTTATTTGAATACCAGAGTAACAATTCCAGCATTCAAAGTTTTAGATCATCTGTCTGCTAATTAAAAATGCAATACCTAGCACCCAGGAATAAACCCAGCAGTGACCTGTCAGAAAATGACACCAGAGTGAAAGAGAACCCCATATCTCCTTAGTTTAGCTGCTAATAATACTTTTACTTAGGAAGCTTAATCATTTTGGTGGTGGCAATAGTCAGTTTTATTCCCTCAACCAGTTATGATCTGGGATTTGTGATTTATTTTTTGAAGTGTTTTTGGTCTTGTGTGTCTAATTGTTTCACTTCACTGCAGAGGTTGCCTGTGGTTCCCTGTCAAGATTTTTCTCAACTGCTTTTGGTTAATGTCTTCTGTTTGGGCCACAGCATCTGGTAGCCTTCTTCTGGCAGCAAATGGCAGGCTTCCATCCCTGTATTGTCTCTATTTCTTGTGCAGGCAGGACTTCAGTGATAGATGGTGAGAAGGATCCGTTCCTTTTCTAATCCAAGTGCTCCCCATCTCCTGTGCCCTGAAGTATTTGAGATCTGGACTGTCTGCACTGAAGATTACTGAATGGT
This sequence comes from Pachycephala philippinensis, assembly GCA_013397055.1. Classification (NCBI taxonomy): domain Eukaryota; kingdom Metazoa; phylum Chordata; class Aves; order Passeriformes; genus Pachycephala; species Pachycephala philippinensis. The sequence continues at coordinate 41,129 of VWZT01010367.1, read as the reverse complement.
GTTTCTTGCTCAGTAGTATATTGTAGCTTTGAGTAAGATGTGAATTGGAAGGGGAGAAAAGTTTAAGATGTTTTGAGTGCTCTTAATGCTGGTAATTCTAGGTCTGTCTACTATTAACAAAAGTTGTGAGTTTTTGTCTGCAGAGCAATATTGTGCATGCAGCTTTTCTGCTTCACAGTTACTGTAAGTGTTCACAGTTGTTCAGCCTTGTTATTATGAACCAATATGTGTATGCGTGTGCATGTGGTGGGATGTTAGTGTCACTTTCCAGGTGCTGCTGTTGCTGACTGGCAAGAAATAAAAGTTTCACGGCTTTTTAATTTAAAGCTGTTTTGGATGAGCTTACTTAGCACATGGCAGCAGAAGCAATGAGGTTTCCCAAGCAGGTTGCAATTCAGAAAAGAGTGTTATCTAACACAGGAGGAGAACTCCCTCAAAGTGGGCATGGCATATGTTGTTGAATTTTCAGAAATTTCCTACCATAGGGGCTCTTTAAAGAAAAAAAAAAATTAAGGTGGTTCTCAAAGATGTATGTTTGCAAAAAGACTATGTTATTTTCTTGAGAGGTTATGTTCATATGTCTTGTCGACATATGAACAAGTGAAACATTCGTGTATTGCTGAAGTCGGGAAGAACAGAGGTGCTTTACGAAATTCCTCAGAGAGTGTGCCAAGAAGACTTGCACTTGAGGTGGGATGCCTTTGAAAATTCAGTCAGAGGTCTCTGTATTCCTAGGGTGATTTGGAGTTATGTGTAAGTATGTTAGAAGAATAGCTATTTTTCATGGAAAACATAGGTAAATGTAGTTTAAGTATTTTAAGGAAGACAAAACTATTTTGCTCACACACTCAACTGCAAAATAAAGAGTTATGCTTCTTATAAATGAAATATTTAATTAAAATTAGTATTTAATTGAAAAGAATATATACGTATGTAAATATCCCTCATGACAATACAGACTGGGACTCGTGGGGACAAGTAGCAGTTCTGGGACAAGGCCTGGACAGCAGAATAAGGGTCAGCAGCACCTGGGGCAGTGTGAGACAGACACAATCCTGAGAGCCAGGGTAGGGCAGGAACTGTCCCCTCTGCTCAGAGCCTGCCAGAACTCACCTGGGTACTGCCTCCCTTTTGAGTTCCTGATACAGGGATGATACTGGTGGGAAATGATGGGAAGCCACAGAGACAGAGGAGAGGCTATGGGACCAGGGCTGCTTCAGCTGGGAGGAGGGATGGCTTCCATGTCAACATACCAGTGGATGGGGAAGATGCAGCCAGGCTCCTCACATTAGTGTGTGATGGGAGGGAGGGTTAGGGGCAGCTGGGACATGGTGAAACAGGGGAAATTGAAACTGACTATAAGGAAGAAACATTTTCCCCACAAGGACAGTCCAGCACTGAAGTTGGGGCCCAGACAAGCTGTTGGCGTCACCAGTCGTGGAGGTTGTCAAACCCCAACTGGATAAGGCCCTGAGAAACCTGGTCTTAGCTCAAAGCTGGCTGTGCTTCGGGCAGGATTGGACTGGAGACCTCCTGTGGTCTCTTCCTAAGTTATCCTGTTATCCTCTGTGTGACAGAAAAACGTGTGTGTGTATGTGTGTGTGTAGTCTTGGTTCCATGTGGCACACAGCTTTGTTTTGAGACGGTAACTGTAGTATACAGATGTATCAAGAGTGTGAGCTTTTATTCAAGTCAGAATTAAACTGTGGAAATACGATGCATAATGCTCTTACAAAATAAACTCTTAAAGTAATATTTGGAATAATAGTAGTATTAATAATAATAATAATCACTTCATTTCTGCCTGCTTATGCAAGAAATCAAACAATTATTCATCTGGACTTGAGTAAATAATGAACCAAATTGGAATCTGAATACTCACGCTTTCACCTTTTCTTACTGAATATCTTTTGCTGAGCGGAACTTGGTATGCATGTTGTAGTCGTGCTCTGAAATGATAGGTTGCCCTTTGATGGTGTTTTAAAGTAGTAGAGAAAAATTCTTTAACTTTCAGCTTTATGTTGTGTAAGAAATACGTGGATATATTAATTTTTTTCTTCTTTACAGACAGGAAGGTAGTTTAACCTTCAGCAATGGGTTAGTTGCAGTAGTAATCAACCTCTGATTTCTCTGTTGTGGAGGCAGATTCATCCATCAAGTCCTGTGTGCAAAGCTAAGAGCGCTTACAGAGCACTTTGCCGTATATGTTTGATTACCAGAGCACAGCTGCTGTTCTGGGTAATTAATACGAGACTGTAATATCATTCAGATGGGTGCTGTGTCTATATTTCCAAGGTCGGATAACCTCTCTTGCTTGTATTCTCTTCTGCCTATGGCGTTTTATGTAGGTTATTGATTTTTGTTTGCTTGCAGGAAATAAAATGCTTTTTGCAGGTCTGGTGGGAAAGATCAGGCAGACTTTGTATTTGCCTGAGGAAAATGCTGCCAAGAATAAACAGTGTGGGATTTAATAGTCTTCCAGCTACTGTGTATGAAAAGGGATTTAGTAACTGCTAACCCCCAGTCTTAATGGGTGTTCTTTAATTCACTATCCTAAAGACTGATTGTTAAACAGTAAAATAAATGTTCTTGACTCAGAAGCTTACCTTCTGTTGAAGGTTACTGGGTCTGAGGTGACCTAAGAACATTCATTCAGATCAGACTTCCAAGTTAACTTATTTTCAAACAAGTAAAAATTTTATTAGATTTCAAAATAGATAATAATTTATTGTTTTCAAAATTAAAAAGTTGAATTTAATTTATAGGAGGAAAGGTAATCAGAAGACCATTTTTCAGTAAAAAACTTCTTTTTAGTAAAGCTTAACATTTCCTCCTCATCCATTCAAAAGACACAACCTTAAAAGTTTTGGGATATCAGTAGTTTGAAGTCAAGCTAAGAGAATTCTTTGAATGAGAAATATTTTACAAGCGGAACTTTGGAAACTTTAGCTTTGTCAAAGGAAAACGTTGGGTCTCTAAGGTGTTTTTTAGCCATATTTTGTGTGGTTTGTAATCTCTGTAATTTGTTTCTCACTTGAAGACATGTCAGTGATGCTGTCTGTCCATAAAATTCTTTATGTTACAAGCATGTATTAAGACTTCTAAAACAGGATAACATATTTTCAGCAATTACCAGAACTTTTACTGTCATAAACATTGTGGCATTTGATACCTTACTTGACTTGAGTAATCTTCATGTAGCTGATTTTTTGCCTTCTTTTCTAAAAACGTAATTAAGTTAAAGATGTATCAGGTTGCATGTGATAAAATTTCAGAAAGTTGATCATTATCTGGTGTTTATGTGTAACTTCATTTCTTTTGAATAGCACTACCTTTTTTCTGGGGGTGACCAATGACCCTTAGCCACGAGTCAGGGGCTACTTTGAGCGCAACTAATTTAAGGTAGATTTTTTTAACCAGCCCTCTGTTCCAGCCTAATTCTGTCTATGTGAAGAAGAGTGGAGCTTTTATAATCAACTTAAGTGAAAGCAGGCGATATTAAAGAACCTTCCCATCCTGACCATTCGTGAGGCTCTGGCAGTCACAGTCCCACCACCAGAGACTGTCACTGCTGGGATGGAAGCCCCTTCATGGCAACCACTCCAGTGACCTGAGGGGTCCCCACCTGACTCCTACACATTCTCACGGGGTCAGCCCGGGTTTCCTGGCTGGTTTTACTCCAGGTTTCCTACAGCAGAGGCTTGGATGTCTCTTTCCATAAAGCCATTTATTCACGGTGTGGTAACACAGAAATAGCTCGAGCTCTGAGTGTCTGAGGAGGGAGCCTGAACAAAGGAACCCCTGGGCTTTTATCCCCTCATGGTTCAAGTGCTCCAAAGTCTCGCTTTCCCTCCCAGGTCTGTGGCTCCATCCGTGTCTCGGTGTCCATCTGGTCCATCCACCTGGCCAGCGCCAGCATCTTTATGTCCTGTGTTATGCAAAGAGTTGGCACTTCCCGGCCTCTTGCCTGGGGCTCCTGCCACCCAGAGCTCAACCTGCAGCTCACACTGTGGGCTGCAAACAGAGCTGCCTGCACAGAATGTATTCCTCTGCTGTAATCCTCCTTGGGAAGGACTTTTCAAGGAGTTGTTGCGCCTTGGCATTTTCACCCTTTTTGTGGGCTAAAAGTGGAAAGTTCTTCAGTCTTGTTCTTGCTTACTTAACGTATCAGATGCTGTGTGTGGGGAGAGCGTTTGGTGTGTTAGTTCTGGTGCACATCAACATATACACCTGTAGTCTGCCCATTCTTTCCTGATGGCTTAGTAGTCTTAGCTGGAAAAGACCGTATGTTTTCACTGAAGCCTTACTAACACACCTTCCTTAGCTGGAAAAAAAAAACTGAGTTTTTTTGTAGTTATTTTGAAAAGGGGTTAGTTTCTGTACAACATCCTTATAGGTCCAGCTAATATGATTTGTTAGCTGTTACTTTACAACTGTAATTTTTTTTTAAGGACTCCTGTGTTTAGAAGGCTAAAACATTAGGTGTAACAAAAACAAGGAGTGTTCACTGAGCTGGAAGGTGCACCCTCTGGATTTCCTGTGGAAATATAGTACAAGTGACTCACATCTTGGCTTGCCTGGCTGCCAGCTTTTCTAACAGAGGGCAACTGAAATTGCTGTTGCTTTCTCATCACAGGAAGTTATTCCCAGTGCTCTTCTGCGCAGAGCTCATTTAGTCAGCAAAGTGCCACCTGAGCCTCCCTGCCTCTGTTTACTAGATTTTATCCAAGTTCTATTTCACATTCACATTAATGTTTTTAGTTGGTAATTGACACATGCTTTTATAGATCCTTCAAGTTAGCAGTTTTCCGATAGGTACTTTTTCTTCTAGTACTTACCAATGTCACAAGCTAGAGCTGTATTTTATTTATGGATATGTGGCTTGATGTATGTACCTAAAAGGACATTACATGTCCTCTTCATGACACCGCATCTTAAAAATGCAGGACAAGGTTCCAAATAGCTGAAGCTGTTCTATAAAAATGAAATCTTATGAGCTAGATAGACCTGTTTTTGTTCCCTGCATTTTTTTTTTTTTTTTTTT
>VWZT01010367.1:11656-33085 GCA_013397055.1 Pachycephala philippinensis | reverse complement strand
CAGCGGAAGTAGAACTTCTTGTGTATTATTTTGGTATTTTAAACTGAATTATTGTAAGATTCTAGGAATGCATCAGAACAATTCAAGACACTTCAGCTACTGCACAGGGAATTCAGATGGTGAAAAAAGATCACATGCCATGTAGATCTGTGACAGGCTTCTGATTTGTTTATCTGTGTTCAAAATGAGGAAGGCTAGTATTCTACAAATGGGAAGAGATTTTTGGAGCATGGTGTTTGAGATGCTGAAAAGATATGCAAGCTGATTGAGACATAAAGCTTCCAGATTTTATTTTTCCTGCACAAGTGTTGGAAACACAGTGATGAGTATGTTTGAGCTTTTTCCTTGATTCTTAATAGAAAACCTAATTAAACGTTAAAAAAAGCCCAAACAGACAAATATATTGCAAAAGTTATTTCGACAAATATTTTAAAAATTATGTCTGCTACAGAGTTGATTTGCAGTCACACGAGGGCTGAAGAAATTTTCCCAGATTATTTTACGTGAGAAACAATTATTTTTAACTTAACTTTGAAAATTTACAAAATTGAAATTATTTCTGTCCCCATTTTTAAATAAATCACATTACTCTTCTGCTACACATTTTGTTTACCATATTGTCTGTAAATGCTGTTATTGCTTGAAGAATCAAAGAACTTCCTGTTGCTTCCTGACTGATTATAACACTGAGTACCATGATGGTCTTGCTAACATTAGGTTGAGGATCCTGAGAGCACCAAGTTCTTCCTGAAGGTGCTTCACCTGCTCTCCAAAATGCAGGTGCATCTCTCAGAAATGAACACTCTGAGATGTGCTGGTATGACTCACCCTGGTATGCTCATATAGTGAACAAAACAAGTGTTTTTATTGGTCTCTGTATACATTAGATACTGAAGTACATAGAGATTCCCATTTTGCACCAAATTTAATTTCTCATTCAGTTTTTTTTTTTACCATGTCAGATAAGAACCTGACTGAAATTTTCAGGGCTGGCTGAAATCAAAACACTGGTTTATAATGACGGTTAGTATAACTCAGTGAAGAGATAAAAAATGGTTGTAGATGTACAAACAATCTGTCTTCTTGGAAGGAAGAAGTAAATTACACAAATAAATTAGAAGATCTACAGCAGATTGAGGAGAAGATTTATTGTAGAGGGGATTTGGGCCTAAGTAGGAATTGTGTTTTTCCCTGAAGAAGAGGTATGTGTTTGCTTTACTGGATTCTTTAATTTAGATGGAAACTCAAAAACTGTCTGCTTTCTTTAATGAAGCATTCCTAGAATTGCTTAGCTGTAAATTGGGCAAAACCAGCTTGTGTTGACTAAGTGACCGTAAGTGGTCAATGTAATAAAAATATAGTTGAAGCCCATTCATCCAGTTGTAAATTGTTCTTCTGTCTTCCTCAAGAGAGAAGCAGGATCTCGGATGGGGGCTTTTAAGTCTAACTAGTATATGCCAGAGATGTTTTTCAATCTGATTTATGACATTGACCTGGAAATAAGAGGGTTTTTACCTTCAGGCAGACACCATTTTCTTGCCCCAGAAGTATCAAGTTGCTGCAGATAAATAATGCAAATTGGGTGCTTTTTTTGCCTTCAGTTATTTTGCAGGTCTGTTTTGAAAATTATCCTCAAGTTGTTTTTCAGGAAAAAAAATTTATTTTAGAGATAGAACTTACCTGAAAATATTTGTAATAATATTGTGTTCTTAATCATGTGGTATTGAAACTCATAAGACTTCTTAAGATTCGAACAACAGTCAACTTTTATGTAGCTAGAAGCTGTCCACTGCAGACCAGTGAAGTCAGAAGAATGATTTGTGGTTGGGCCTCATTAAATACAATAGCCTTCTTTGCCTTTTTTCACAAGAAGGTAACTGTTACTCCCCAGTGCTGAGCATTTGGGTAATACATTTACAGCAGAATGCTTGGTAGGATGCCATTTGGAAGTGTCCAGAGACTATTTTAAGAAGCTAACAATTCAGAAGCATTCAGCTAACCTGCAGCTGAGTATAGTTTGGGACTGTTAGGAAAGACATGCAATGACTGTGATGGTAAGAAAGATACAGATCACTGTATCTGTGTGTACTTAAGATGTCCTGATTCCAGTTTTATTCACAGGTTAATCTACCAGGATTATCAGTCATTCCTGGGTGTTTCTACTCAAAAGAAATGTTTGGTAAGGTGTATGAGAAAAGTAAATTGCTCAGTGCCCATGGACGATTCTGCTGTAATAAACTCTGGTAGCCTGTGATGTAGGAGGCAGGTAACAGACTTGTGTGAATAAATAAATAGTTTAAAGAGGTACCTGTTTAATATTTAACAATGGAGACTGTTAGCTGCCCTGTGCCTTGTGCAGCCTAGTTTAGTGATGCATGCTTTCACGTGTATCAGAGATGGTCTGGATAGTGAGTTTGTGGGGAAGGTGTTGTACTTGTGTATTTGATAAAAGCTGAAAAATTCTCAGTGTCTTTTGAACAAAGGCAGTAAGAGTCTTTTTTAACACTTTCCACACATATGAGATGTGTACAATTGACATATATTTCCGAAGTCTGTTTATCAGAAAAAAATTTAAACCAAAGCAGACCATCACCTGGATATGGTCTCACGAGGATCTCTTTTTTAAATACAATAGCGGTTACAGCTGCACAGCTGCAAGAAGTGTGGCATCAGGAAACTGACCCTGGATGGAAAAGGCTGTGGAACTGCAGTTAGATTGTGTTTTCTGAGTGTGAAATTGAATGATTTTGTTCACCCATAAAATCATGGAATCATAGAATGGCTTGGGTTGGAAGAGACCTTAAAAATCATCCGGTTCTAACCCCTCTGCCATGGGCAGGGACACCTTCCACTAGACCAGGTTGCTCAGAGCCCCATCCTGCCTGGCCTTGAACACTGCCAGGGATGAGGCAGCCACATCTTCTATGGGCAACCTCAGTGCCTCACCAGTGCCTCACCACCTTCACAGTAAAGAATTTCTTGCTGATGTCTAATCTCTACCTGCCCTCTTTGAGTTTGAAGCCATTCCCCCTTGTCCTATCACTACATGCTCTTGTCTCTCCAGACTTCATTTAGGCACCCTTCAGGTACTAGAAGGCTGCAGTTAGGTCACCCGAGGCCTTCTCTTGTCCGGGCTGAAAAATCCGATTCTCTCAGCCTTTCCAACATACTGAATGAAGTTTGTAGCTGGAGCTATGAAAAAGTTGAAGTATTGACCTTGTGGTACACCTGTGCCCAAGAGTAGCAGAGCGGGAGACCCTTTAGGAAAATATGTTCTAGATGCACACAGTTACCTCACTGGAAGGATAGGCCCATATCCCATTTAGATAGCTCTTGCTCACCATTCTTACCTGTTGAATTCTCCACTGGAAACCTGCTGTGAATGTGCCTAGCCAAGCACAGAAATTGTGATGTTTAAAGGTCTGAATAGAAGACATGCAGTGCATGGGTCTGGATTTGTGGATAACGTTCATCCACATGTTCAAGTGGAGAGGATAATAGTTTTGTGTAGTAGATAATTCAAAATGCAGTGAAATATTCTGGTGTTTAAACTGTATGGAAAAAAACTATCTTTGTTACAAAGCTTTGAGAAAAGTGTCTTGCTTAGTTGTGGAAGTACAAAAAACTACGGAGAAAAGCACTGAAAGGCTCAAAAAGTCAAGTAGAATTTTTTGGGCCATGAATTAAACAGCATAGAAACAGGCTGCCTGCTTCAATTTTGCCATAATCAGGAGAAAACAATGGTTTTGGTTTGGCGGTAGAAATTCTCCATTTAAGAACTAATTATCATGACTTTTTTCTGAGTCTGTTGAGTTATCCATGGGGTTATAGACCTGATAGCCAGATTTTGTTGACCTGCAGGACGTGGTTTATTCCTGCATGCCAAGACTTCGGTTTTGCAAAGCCCTCTCACTGGTGTTTATAGTCTCTGTTCCTCTGCGCACATTTGAGGTGGTGTGATGTTAGAATAAACTCTAATAAAGTAAATCCACATGTATGGGTGGTTTAGATTTGTGAAGCAGAAATTCAGAGCTGAAGACAAGTCTTCCAGGTGGAACAGGACTGAGCTGCATTGTTTTGCTTCTCTGTTGTTTTTGGTTATGTATATTTTATTTCAACCCTTGCATTCTCAGTTGCATGATTTTCTCAATTCTGATACGTCAGTGTTTTCACGGAGATGAATTTGCTTCGCTTTTTCCACAGCAGGAGTAATGTATTATTAAAAGGCAATAGAGAAGTCTTTTAAATAATTAAGCAGGCTTCGGTAATAAGTGAACTAAGGGGGAAAACAGAGAAAGGAAACAATTAAAATAAAGATGAGTTTTTATTGATAGTGTATTTATGATTTTTTTTTTTTTTTTTTCTGAGCAGATCTTTTAAAACTGTTGGTTGGGCACACAGACTACAGGTCAGCTTTCCATCATTTATGAGAGACTGCAGACTTAAGTTTACACAGGAAGAAAAAGCCCCAAATGCCCCAAACCAAAAATCACTAAAGAACCAACCAAAACAAAAAGCATTTTATTTATCAATCCCACAGAAGAAAACTTAAATTTAGCAGTTAGCTTGAAGGCAAATACTCCCAGATGAGTTACTGGCTTTTAAATGATGGTGAGCACTGGCTACATAACCCCTTGAATATTTTTTGGTGGATTACATTTTTAAATTATTGAAAGATGAAAGTAACTTCAAGTGATTTTTCTGTGCTGTTGAAAACTAAAACAGCACTTGCTATAGTTAAAATCTTTTGAACACACAGGAGGAATCCACAGTGATTTTTTCAGATTAACACATAAAACTGCATTTTTACTGGAAGCTGAAGTGAAGGTATGGCTAAGGAAGTCCATACTGAGAGAAGCAGCCAGCACTGAGTCAGAGCTCTCAAATGGGATTGTTTGTCGTTGTCCAGATGGTGGCAAGTGACAGGAGGCTCTGTCTTTGCAGGATGTCATACCTGGATCAGGGGAAATTCCCCAAGCCAAGACTTCCCAAGCTGCATTTGTTCTTAGATACAGTTGGTCTGTGATCCTATGTAATGACTCCGGCATGTGTGATCCATTGCTGTTGTTTATCTTAAGCTACATACAAAACACCTCCTATGTTAAATGTGTACATAAGACTGTTGTACATGACCATCCCTGCATAGACAGGAATAATTTCTGTTGACTACCAGCAACAACTACCCATAAGCTAATTGATTGTTTCTGCTGCAGCAACTTCATGAGTTAGCTTGTGGATCAGCCAGAGTCCTGACCCAACAGCTGCCTGTTGACAGAGCACCTCACTTCAGGTGCTAACCACCCAGGGTGGTAGTTAAAATGATAAATGATGTTTATCAGTTCTTATCAGGAGCCTTTTGGGAGAATCTCGTTAGGCTACCTGAAATTCCTGTATGGAGAAGTCCTATAGCAGTTAATCAAATGTGATGTTCTGAATGAGCAGTTCAGTCAGTAACCTTGTCTCAGGTCACCTTGTCCTATCATGTATGCACAACCTGACAGGGGGCAGGTCCTGGACCACCCAGCAAACTGATGGGCAAGTGCTTGGGGTATGTCCAGAGGCAGTTATACTAGAACTACAGTAAAAAATTATGTTTCATCCATATGTCAAAATTATAAATTAAATTGCATAGGTTGTGCCACAGTATGCAAGTATGTGTAAAGTGCTAAGTTGGTATTTTTTAAGTTCAACATTTTTAGCACTATACTTAAAACAAATTTTCAACAAAGACAACCAATAATCATTAGCTTTCAGCTTCATTCTTTATGGATATGTATGCCAGCTAAAACCTATGGTCTCAGTCTGTGTTTTAGTGAGCAGAATTTGAGCTGTACAAATGACAGAGGACAGTGCCATCACATAGTTGCCTTAAAACCAGGGAGATTTACTGCCATAGTTGTGCCGATAAGGGCAGTTCTTGTGATAGAATGCATCTGACTTGCACGTTGGACCTGAAGATTCCATAGTGCTTTGACCTTTTCCTAATGTGTGTGGGTTCTTTTCAGAAGACTATCTCTAAAATAAAAAAAGAAAAAAAAAAGCCTTGCTTTATCTGATTGTCTCCTGAGCTAATGTACAAGGAGACTTTGCCATTCCTCTGCCACAATATCTGTAGGTAGACATTAGTGTCAAAAAAGTAATGCCCTGTTGTCTAAGTGAATCTTGAACTGCTGAAGCATTTGTTGATTTGTCCACACATATGATACTACAAAAAAGCTCTGAATAAACTACTTTTTAAAACAAAAAATGACCACTGCCATTTAACATCTTTGTCAGCAACGTGGACAATGGGATTGAGTGCACCCTTGGCAAGTTTGCCAGCACCACCCAGCTGAGTGGTGTGGTCAACATGCTGGAGGGAAGGGTTGCCATCCAGAGAGACCTGGGTAGGCTTGAGAGGAGGACCTGACGTGTGAGAACCTAATGAAATTCAGCGAGGCCAAGTGCAAGGTCCTGCACATGGGCCAGTGCAATCCCAAACACAAACTGACAGGAGAACTCATTGAGAGCAGCTCTGCAGATAAGGACTTGAGGATACTGGTCAGTGAAAAACTTTTTACAAGGGCATGTAGTGATAGGACAAGGGGGAACAGCTTCAAATTGGCAGAGTAGGTTTAGGTTAGATACAAGGAAAAAATTCTTTACTGTGGTGGTGGTGAGGCACTGGCACAGTTTGCCCAGGTGCCACATCCCTGGAAGTGTTCAAGGCCAGGCTGGATGGGGCTTTGGGCAACCCAGTCTAGTGGGAAGTGTCCCTGTCCATGGCAGTGCAGTAAAATATAGATCATCTTTAAGGTCTCTTCCAACATAAGAGATTCTGTGACTCTATGATACTATGATTTCATCCCCTCTGTCCTAGCCTTGTGTGTGACTATGTGACCCACAAGCTATACTCTCTTCAAATGATCTGCTGGTAAAAGCACATAAAACAACACTGCTTTTATAAAGCAAGAGCAAGTGATTGTATTTGAAGGTGTTTTTAGTGTCAGTTACATGTCTCTTAATGAACTGTATAGGAAACAGCTGGATTGACCTGGATAGATTAGATGCAACACAATCCTCTCCTTTTACAAGTTCTGTTACTAAATCCCTCTGCACAGGAGCAAGGAAGGTTTCTCAGGTGGAGTGGGTTGCATGTTAGTTAGAGTCGAACAACGCCAAAACTGAGATGGAGAATTTTTGGATGTACCAGGTTGAGTATCATAAGAAAAATGTAAGTAGATATTCAGGAGAAAAAGGGGTAGCTATCACTTTTTTACTGTTACACAAAAAAAAAGAAAAATTCCAATTCCTTTGATAGACGTCTGTACCTAATAACAGCATGCTTCATATGACCTTACTGTGTTTGTTCTGACAACAACTTTGTTAGGCTTCTAAAACTTGTTTTGTTAATGACAAATGTCAGTGAAACAGTCACTAAGCCTCTATTTTAGACTTTGTTTAGAGCAGCTATGCAAATTATCTATCCACTATGATCCATCTTGTTATTGCTGTGACTGCATTCTTTCCTTGTACATTATATATGGTACCTCTAAAAATGTGTTTTGATGTCAAAGAGAATGGAGTGTTAATTCTTCAAAGACTGGGCTTCCCTATACAAATGTTTTCAAGGACAATTTTCATGTCATGTCAGGCAACAGACTTTGTAAGATGTTTGATATTTGGGTTCGGTAGTTTTGATCCTTGGTTTGGTTTTTTGGGGGGGTTGGTTTGTTTGGTTGTTGTTGTTTGGAGGTTTTCTCCCCCGAAATATTTGAGCAGACGTTCAAACAGAGCACACATGGGTTTTTAGTTGTCGTTCTTGGTTTGGTTATCGTTTTGTGGGTTTTTTGTAGACTTATTTCATAGAACTTAATTTTTCAGCTGCCGTAGGTGCAGAGCATGAGGGTGCAGCCTGCTGCCAGCTCAGACCACTGGAAATGTATCCCTTTTCTGGTGTGACTCATTGGCTCAGAGAAAAGTTATGTCATATTGTTTATGAAAAGATAAGAATAGCATTTGACTGTTTTGCTATCAGTGATGAACTGTTGAGCTGTCAGAGCTAGAGCTGCTCTCTTCCTATGTCAGAGGAGACTGTAGAATGCCAGGGCTATTGGGCTAAATACCCAGCTGTAGCTAAATTCTAGACTCCCCTTTTGAGGATTCACGTTTTGGCTTGTGCAGACATGTTTTGTAGATATCTCCTTAAAATCTGCCTCTAAAAATACCTGCTGGGTTAAAACTTTGTACTCTCTCTCATTTTGGTCACCTTCGTTAATTCCACATTCTGTGTTATTGTGTCACACCCTCATACCAGTGCCCCTGCTCTGTACTTCAGATACCTTGCTACAGCTTTTTCACATCACCAGTGTTCATTAGGAATTGTGTATGATTAGAACATCCTTTCCCAGGGCATTCTTCCCCTTTATCAAGATACTTGCTGATGAATCACATAGACAGTTGCTCCACTGAATTGTTTATGGAAGAAGGAGAAGAATGAGAAAATCTGATCTAAAGAGCATGTAGCAAGCTCATAGCATGAACTGTTGGATATTTTCCAAGTTTTTACTGTATCTAGAATGAGGAATCCCAGTCCTTGATGATACTGGTATTGAATTGTCGTTGAATATATTAATAAATTCTTGAATACCGTCAATATTACTCTGCACAGTTTATAAAAGTTATTTTCTAAGATGATGGAATAACATTTATGGACAACTACTGCGGCCTTCCTCTGCTCAGATTAGATTAGTTTAGCACCTCAGGTTTATTATACCTGAGGGCATGTGTGCTTGTGGGGAAATTTCAGTCTTTTCTTCACTTTTCCCAGTTTGACAACTAAATAAACTTTAGCTGAATCCCTGTGTGCTGCTTAAGGTCAATCCACTTGTCTCCCATCACAGCTTACTCCTAAGTGGCTTTACCTTTTCTTTCTTAGAATGTCAGAGTGTAGGATGTAGAATATGAAAGAATAATTTGTACATCGGGCACTCACAATATTATTTGATTTTTTTTGTCATGTCTAGTCTCCATCTCCAGATTCCTCATCACCTCGAGGTGCTGAATCGTCAACTAGGCAACATCACCAGGAGGTCTGCAGTACAGCAGAGGCTTCCACTAATAAAGAGGTAGAGTTATATCTTTCTAAAAGCCACAGTCTTGTTCATGCTGGTTATGCCTTTTAAATTTCCTTGCTCCCTTGTACCTGTGCAATCCCTTTTCTTCCTTTTTTTCCTTATGCTTCTTCACCTTTTGCTTGGCTGGCTATCTGACTGAATTTCTAACATACGGAAGACTCTTTGTCATGGCATTTCTGACTCTGTTCAGCTGTCACTAAATTTAACAGGCTCCAAGGTACTGATTTACCAAACAGCCAACATCCTCTCTGTAGCAGAGACAAAACGAAGAAGTCCTTTCCCTTTTTGCCCCCACAAAGAAAGTGTATTTCTCAGCCAGATGAAAAAGTGTTTAAATTAAATTAATTATGTAATTAATTACACTGCTTAATATTTTGTCTGCAAGTGATTCAAAGTCAGAATTCGATTCCTGACTCCAGGCTCCTCAGAATAAAGCTATGTACTTTGTGTTTTTTTCCCGTCACCTGGTAGTGCTTTAGACTGCAGTAGTTCCACCAAAACAAAGTAAGTGTGAATAGAACTGCTCGTAGTGCGAAAAGAAAATCATGTGACATAAGAAGTATTTGGATTAGTATAGAATGGCAGGTTCTGTAAACAGAAAAATCTGCACATATTTTGTTTATTTGCTTCTTTTTTTTTATAAAGTTGAAAGCACTGCAGAAACTTCCATAACAAAATACCATATTTTTACTCATAGCAGTGCATGAGTTATCTTCCAAAATTAAAAACCTGATCTACTATAAGTGGATTAAAATTGAAACACTAATTAAATAATCCATTCTTTCCTTTTTACTTTTGCAATCATTAAGGGATAAGAAAGCTTGCAACATGTACATAGTTGTGTCAGTCTGTATTTACATTTAGAAAATAATAAAAAATTTCAAAAGACTGAAGAAACCCATTATTTTTCATGTTCTGAAGTTTTCAAGTATAAATCATGGCTTTAAGTTTTCATCTGCTTTACTGTTAGCTTATTAAAGCCTTAAGCATTCTTCACTACAGACTTTGTCACTATATATTCTATATTTTAGCAGTTCTTAGATATAAGAAAGTTACCCAGAGGAAGAAAACAAACAAAATACTGCTGATTTCAATTGTTAGGATGTGCTTACACATAGTGACAGAGGTGGTAAACCAGGTTTCACTGTAGGATGTGTTGGGCTATTAGTTTCCATCAGATGGGGAATAATTCCTGCTTTACTACTTCTAGTGCAAGAATAAAAGTGATAAAACAGCCTCATAATTTTTGGATTTTTTAGGTCTTAGAGAAACCTTTTTATTAAATATAAATTTATAATACTGGATGGCAACGAGATTATTGAAAGTAATAAAATATTAATGACCTTGATTTTTCATTATTCATGGCTATGTAAAATTAAAAGGTGTAGGTTTCCACCTATTGGTAACTTTACCTGTTACTTTACTATTCTAGTGGTCTTAGTAGAATGCCTTTCTACCTGAGTAATGAACAAGAAAAATGAAATTTGTGAGTGAGAATAAAAACATATATGATGATGGTTTGCACCACTCTAACCTGAAAATAAGTTGCTAGTTAGATGGCTGAACAGTTGCTAAATCGGTGTCATAGACTTTGTTCACTGCTTAAAAAGAAATAAATACTTTGTAAAGTACTTTTTTTTTTGAGCTGCCTCTGCTGCCTCTGGTGTGTAGGGGATTTGTCCTCTGTGCCTGTCAGAGCCCAGTGTTTGAATCTCCCCTTTAGCACTATGTCAGCAACTATTGCAAACAATTGTGGGAGTCTATATGGATATGTGGTTTGGGAGGAACATTCGTGAGAAGAGTTGAAAGAGCTACAGATGTGAAAAGGCACATCAGTGTCCTCACATCAGCTTAAATGCGTTGGCAGTAGCAGATGATTGATTATTGACATCTTTATTGATGCTAGTACAATGTCTGATGGACAGGATTCTTGGCACAACACAGCTTAGCAGTTTTCATAGGGAGTGAAAAGAACTTACAGCTGCACAGGCTCAGCTGTCTGTCACATGCCTTTTGTTTTTAATTCACACATTTTATTTTATAGCAAGACATGCATTGTTGATTGAAAAATATTACTTGTTACATCAATTTTCCATTTCTTACAAAGGAAAAGACTCCTTGGGTTTAGTCAGTCAACCTGTTACATAACTGTTACCTGTCTAGTTTTACCTGTTTTTTCCACTATTACACAGACCCTGGTAAGTTGCCTGTCATAAAGAAAAATAATTTGGCATTTATTTCCATGTTTATGATTTGGAGATATACTGAAAATTATTGAAGATTTTATGCATTATTCTGATCATGTGTATAGATTTTCTTTTAATAGAGTTATATTAAGCAGTCATTGGAGGAGCTACTGCTAGTACAGTCTGTTATAGATTCATTAACTATCCAGAAGTCTTAACCTGCCTACGATAGCAGCATGTATTTCAATATATCCATTAACAATTATATAGTGCCACACAGAATTTTGTTTGATAAATTTTTGTATGTGGTTTACGTTATTGATTAGAACAAAGTGGTGAATCTTACTCTCTGAAAGTTGTAGTTTTCAGATGTCTGAAGGGTTAGTCTCATAGCCTTTCACAGAAAATACCAGTAGGATGTATGGTATTACTTTAGCGTGTGTATTTACACGCACAAGTCAAGATTCTATTTATTTCTTCACTGTTTATGTAATTGGAGCTACCAAATGTGTTTTCCTGCTCAATACAGTGTAAGCAGAATTGGTAGTGAGGTCATGGTGAATTCAGTTATCCCACAGAATACGGGTTGCTCCCTAACTTGTTAAAACCTGTTAAAATCTAGAAAGCTTTCTGTAGGCTCTGTTAATGTGAGGGATACATCTAAAGCCATTCCTGATGAATAACTGGATTTTGTTTCAGTCATGAATTATAACAGTATAGTGCAAATTTTATATTCATGCCTGTATTTATTTGTAGTTGGAAGATCCAGTATCTTTGAGGTATTATGTACTTTACTGCATATTTCTTGATTATTAGAAGTAGAGCACCTATTGGTAGACAATTAATGCGCTAGTGAACACGAACAAGTAAGTGAAGTCTGGTCTTAGCATATTCTCTACTAGATAGACACAAGTGGAATACATTGAATTTACTCTACTAGGTGCTTAGATTTTGAAAATACTAAATATAAATAAAATAATAAGTGGTGTTCTACCTTTACTAATAACTATGGCTGATTTAAGTTTTGGGGGGTTTTGGCATGTAGAACTGTTTAATGCATATTTGTGCATGCTATGTTCTGTTTGAAATCCTTTTTGTCTTAATTACAGTCCAGAAAAAGCTTGGCTTCATTTCCAACGTATGTTGAAGGTAAGATAGTTCTACAATTTCTAAATGTATTTTCATATAAAAAAACACCCCCTGTATTTATAATGTATAAAATTATATTTTTATTTGCTGAATAGGAAAGGTATTAGGGTTGGGTGTAATGATTTAGATTAAATTGTGTCTAATTTTGAACCTGAGCTAGATTTTACTGTACTCTTTCAGAAATTTGGAAACATGGAGCTTTTAGATTTTTAGTGTTTCGTTCAGAGTTTCTGTGTCAGTTCTGCTATTTTTTTCCTCAGTATCACTTAAAAGACTCCTTTTTTAATGGTATTTACACAACATATAAGAATGTGTGTGGATAAGGAAAATAGACTAATCAAGAAGACTATAGTGCTCTGTGCAGCATTGAGTTCAATTGGCAGGCTCAATCCAACCTCAGTTGGATTTATTGGCAGGCCTGCCACTGAAAATGGGCTTTGATTAACAGCTACTTGCCTCTAATTAAATACTGCTTCCCATCTTAGAGTTAAGGTTGCAGTAGTGCTGAATTTTTTCAGAACGATGTGAAAAAGCAAGCTACCTGCCACATGAACTGCTGTTACCTTTTGTATGAGTATGCATCCCGAGTATACTGCAGGAAGAACACAAGTTGTATGCAGTTATGACAGAAGCAAAAAACAGAGGTTTCATTTGTTTTTTTCTTGCTTTTCCCCTGACAGTGGTTGTTCCGTGTGCTTGGTGAAACGTTAGAAATACAGCTGATGTAATACTTTATTTGGACTGCCTTGTAACTCCTTGGAGTGCTTTGCAGTGTGCTGTGTTTAATTGATTATGTGATCATTTTGCTTAGACTGAAAATTGATCATTGTTTTAGTCTTCAAAGTATAAGCTGTATGTTTTGGAGTCTCTGGCCAGAATGTCAGGTAGTCCATAGCTAAGCATTGGAATTTTGCAACAGTGAAGGATCTCTCTTAGAATTTAAATTCATCTCGTGTTGGTAATTCTATCAAGGGCTTTTAAAAATAATCCTCTCTTCCTTAGGAAAAAAATCAAATTGTAAACTAAAATTTTCTTGGTTCTTGATCCAGCACAAAATTCCTTAAAATTGCAAATGTTCCATTTTCATGCACCAGCAGTCCAAGGAAAAATGTGCCAGCACCTATGCTATGCTTTCGTTGAGGTAATAGTTTCATTTTCAGAGATAATAAATGGAAGAGGTCTTCTAAAAAGCAGTGCTGTCTGTGTTCACCTCTGATACAATTGGACCACATACCTTTTTTGGGTTTAATATGCCTCTTTATTGGAGTTTTTTCTTTTTTTTTTTTTTTTTTTCTTTTTGATCAGAAGTTGTACTACAAAAGGTTTTGCACCCTTTATAGTAAAGTGGTGGAAGTCGTGAAAAGGCCTTGATACGTAGAAAAATAAATAGCAACACTTAAAATGCTGTATGATTTCTGGACTGAGAAAGTGTGTAAATATGTAGTACTTCCAGATGCATGATTTTCCTGAAGGAAATAACTCAGTTTCTTTAGGTCATGTGTTTGCAAGTGGCTTGCTCACTTTGAGAATTTTCCAAATACATCCTGCTTGAGGAAGCTCTGCATATTGGAGATGAGCATCTTAAAACTTCTAGTCGTAAATTTTTGTATTTAAAGAAACTATAAAGAAGACAAGCCTGCTCACAAAATTTATACATCTGCTTCCATCTGTGTGTATAGTTTCAGTGCGATATTTGTCTCCAGCTCTGTCTTTGTTATTTTAATCATTATAATGACTTGTTTTTCCTTGGGGCCAAAGCTACCCATGCTCATTCTGAGGGGTTCTTAGTCTCATATGTTATCATTAGAACAAAATTGGCATTCTAAGTAATTCGAAACTTGAAGCCCCATCACCTTATCGGTCAAGATACCCCTTGATTTTTTTTAGAGGAAAAAAGAAAGACGGACATAAACACAGCGGTGTTTTGTGATAAAATGTGAACATGTTTACCATGAACATTCTTTAATATGATTTGTCTTCTCACTTGTCTTGAACAACAATTGTTTTTCCTTACTTCTAAGAACAAGAAGTTTCTTAGCTAACCAGCCTCCATTTTGGATCATGACAATTTTAACATGGTGTCAAAATGGAACATTTTCATGTATAAAATTTTTAGATACAGTTGCCAAAAATCTTACAAATCATAAATGCTGCTTTGTAAGGATTTGCACTGCTAGGTAATGAACACTTTACACCCTGTCACTTTACATAGAAGCTGATGGGTGTTAGATCTCTAAGAATCTGTGGACTAAGGGAGTTACTTTGCCATCAAGAGAGCCCATGCTCTGTGCATTTAACAACACTTTTATTTAACTCTACTTTACCACAATATCCTTGTTAGAACTACTAAAGGTCTGTGGCATAAAAATATTTTACTAAATTAGGTAATCTGTCTTCTTGTTAAGGGGAGGTGTGGTACGTGTAGAGCATTCCCGGGGAGGTTGTTCTGCCTGTTGCACCAAGTGTGCTTAATGCACAAGCGAGAAAGAGGCTGATGGCTGCTGTCAAACTGCACCTTTCCTCTTTGTGGTTGTGACTGTAGGTCTTAGAATTGCAAGGCTGTCTTTGATGGGTGAGAAGCAAGCTGAGTAACTGTGTCTGTCCCTTTATCACAGTGAAAAAGTCACAGCTTATTTTGCTCCAAGCTGATCCCTACTCACAAAAGAATGAGCTGTTGTGAGAAACAGGCTGAATTAACAATTGTCGCTTTTGCTGGAGAGATGTACTGGGTTTGTGTAGCAGGGTTGTGGTAGTGGGGTGGCTACAAGGGTGTCTTCTGTGAGAAGCAGCGGGGCGCTTCCCGCCTGTCCGACAGAGTCAGTGCCAGCCAGCTCCAGGACAGACCCGCCCCTGGCCAAGGCTACGCCCGTCAGTGACAGCGCCTCTGGGATATTATACTTAAGAAGGGGAAAATAACTCTGTGCTACAGCAACTGCAGCCAGAGAAGAAAGGGCAGGGAATGTGTAAAAGAAAGATCTCTGAAGGCAAGGTCAGTGGAGTAGGAAGGACCGGAGGTGCTCCAGGTGCCAGAGCAGAGATTCCCATGCAGCCCATGGTGAAGACCATGGTGAGGCAGTTGTGGTCCTGCAGCCAGTGGAGGTCCACAGTGGAACCCATACTCACAAGCAGCCCCTGGAGGACCCCATGCCAGATCATGTGGATGCCCAAAAAAAGCAGGCTATAACCCCATGGAAATCCCAGGCTGGAGCAGGCTCCTTGAAGGATATGTGGAGAAAGGAGCCCACCTGGAGCAGGTTTTCTGGCAGGACTTGTGACCCCATAGGGAACCCACACCAGAACAATCTGTTCTGAAGGATTGTCTCCCATGGGAGGTATCCATGTTCTGGAGCAGAGGAAGAATGTGAGACCCCTTCCACATGAGGAAGAAGGAGCATCAGAGACAGCATGTGATGAACTGACCACAGCCCCCATTCCGCATTCCCCTGTGCCTCTGGGTGCAGGAGATAGAGAAAATTGAGACTAAAAGTGAGTCCAGGAAGAAGGGAGGGATGGGGGAAGGTGTTGGAGCCTCTATCTGTTTTTATTTTTCATTATTCTACTCTGACTTGATTAGTAACAGATTAAACAAATTTCCACAAGTGGAGTCTGTTTTGCTCATGACAGTAACTGTTGAGTGATCTCTCCCTGTCCTTGTCTTAGCCTGTGAGACTTTTGTTATATTTTCTCTCCCCTGCCCTTCTGAGAAGGGGAGTGATAGAAGGGCTTTGGTGGGCAGGGTCAGTCCACCACAAATTTTGAGATCATTTGTTTGATGTTTTGTGCCTTTGAAAGTACTGGTTGCCTTTTTGTCATGCTAAACTGAAGTGCTTCAGAGGAAGATTTGCAGCCATCTTGTGCAGGCTGAAGTTGTCAGAGTTCTGCTGTTTTGCTGTGTTTCACCATGAATGTCTTCAATGATTGCTTTCCTGTGTTACAGTTCCTGGACCTTGTGATCCTGAAGACTTAATAGATGGAATCATTTTTGCTGCCAATTACCTTGGTTCAACTCAACTCCTTTCTGATAAAACTCCATCCAAGAATGTGAGAATGATGCAGGCTCAGGAAGCTGTCAGCAGGATCAAGGTGAGGAATAATTCCTGCTGCTTCTCATATGGCTGTTCTGTGGTTGTGGGTATGAATTTCTTAGTTAATGCAGTAATTTTTTCAGATGGGCTTATCTGTGGTTTCAGAATGAAAAGTGCCTCACCTTTCTTTCTGCAAAGTAAATTGTATATGTAATGCTGCTCTTGGAACAAGACTGATAAGGGGAAGTTAGCAGGTCATTTTAATTCCCAGTGGTAATACTTGTGCCGTGTACACTAAGCCAGAATCTGAAGTGAGTGGTGGTCAAATTTATGTATTAACTGGGTGTGGAGGGAAAACAGGTTAAGGGAATAACTAGTGAGTATTGCAGCTGCTTCTGTCTTGGCACTCAATGGAACTGCTACTGTGGTAATGACTGCAGTTATTTTTGACCCTACTGTGGATACTTGTGTCTCCACACATAAAAGCTGTGAGCTGATTTAAAAAAAGAAGCCTGTGATGTTACAGAGATGTATGGAAAAAATAGTTTGTCCTGGAATCTGATGAATTTTGTTTTGAAAAAGAGAAATGCCAACTGATTTCTGTACAGGCCATGCCAAGCAGTGGGAGCGCTGCTGTATTGTAAGTTACAATTATGACATTGTCAGCTGAAATTAAGGTATGTGGATGAAGTATTGCACGGTTGTACAGGATGCTGTAACATTCCCACTACCCATACATGACTGCCTAGTAGGCACCCAGCTTCATCTTCTGCTGATTCAGTTAATCAACACAACCAACTCTGGGAATTTTTATTAGTTTAATATCAGTGTGTTCTTCTTTTGTATAGTTTATTTGGGGTTCTAAGTCAGACTTGGTGTGCAATTATATAAAAGAGAGAAGAAGAGGAGAGAATGTTATTAGTAATGCCAATAATACTGTCTGTTAAGGTCAGCTCATGCTTCCTACTCTTGTTATTCCTTCCAATGCTTTCCATGGCAGGTGTTCAGTTTAGCCTGTGTATGTAACTTTGATGCAGAAGCTCCAACTAGAACCATTGGAACAACTTCCAAAAGTTGTAATTTTGCTAGTGCTCAAATGCATAAGTTCTTGCAACCTTGTCTCTGAAAATCATTAACGCTCTCATGTTTTAGAAAAGGCAGGAATGTAGCCTTCCTGTTAAGAGATTATCCTCCATCATCTCTGTAGAAATCTTCATTAACTTAAACTACTGAGCCTTTTGCAAAAGAATATCTTTGTTCATTGGAAACTCTGGATTCAGTGACATTCTTTAGAAATATGCGGCAGCTTTTTCAACCGTGGCAGGTCTTGGTGGGTTGTCCCCAAACCTGCAGTGAAGAATTTTCCTTACAGAGTCTGGCTTTTTCCTGCTCTGGGCAAATAAGGCTGTGCCTTTCTGTTTAGTAGTCACTTTGTGTTCTTTCCTGATGCTTGGCTGTGTGTTAGAAAACTTGCCTGATTTGAATGGACAGGAAACTACAGGTAAGGAAGAGAAGGGAGAGAGAAACAAGGGCCTTGGTGAGGCTGCATCTAGGACGGACACATCACTGGAGGGTGAACGGAAGGTATCAGAACTGGAACTTGAACCTGGGATTGCGTAGGGAGTTTGCACCTAGAAGGTGAAGCTTGTGCAGCCTTCACAATACACATTAGAAAAAGATTGAAGGGATATGGTAGAGAAAAATGAAACAGAATTGATTCAGACTGGGCCTGTGAGATGTAAGAATCTTTCTCTGATGATAAATGTATGTTACAGAAACTCATTAACAAAATACCATTCTTTCTGAGGATTCTGTTATGCCTCAGCACTTCTGTGCCTCAGAACAGAAGAAATCTGTTTAATGCATTTCACCCATAAGCCCCATAATTTATGCATCTGTATAAATCAGCAGGCATGCATATCCTTGCTTATAGTATATTTGTCTCAGGCTTGAGGCCCAAGTGATTGCATTGTTGACCTGGTAAAACCCTAGCTCGTATATTTAATTTTCTGAAACTCGGTGTGTTTCAGAAAATTATTGGCTTGTATTGTATTGTACACAATACCTTTGAACACTTCTTGAACAGTTACTGCTTTCTGCTTCTAAGTGAAGCCCAGACAACCTCCCTGCACCTTAGGGTCTTTGGCTTATTAGGGTTGATTTTGGCTGGTTTTGTTGCTGGTTGCCATTAAAGTTACATGTTTTCAGAGAGAAATTCATTATGGCAGGTGGATTTCCTGCTGCCGGATTCATCACTGCATCAGATACTCTTTATCCCAGATGTGTAAATTATGGCTTGCACAGTGACTATGAAGGCTGTGCCCTACTCTTGTTTGTTTACGGAGTGCCATACTTGTTGCATTTCTCCATGGTTAAAGAAAACAAAGCTTATGAATTAGGAATGAGCTTTTAAAATATGCAGACTTGAAGTTGAGTATTAAAAAGGGGTGAAGAGCTTTGTTTAAGCCCTGCTATGTACACATGCCTTCACATAAGTGTATACCTTTTGAATTTAATAATCCCTGTAGTGTTTCCTTTTAGCAGAGCCTTCAGACCACATAATCATTCATTTGGAATATGAAGAGACTTTGAAAACAATTCTCCATGCTTCTTCTTTAAAGTACAAGAGTTCGGTGTTTCCTTGCTTTGCTTTCATCTTTGTGAAGTCCAACTAAGTTAAAACAGATAACACTGCTTTGAAGGTATTCATCAAATGCAGTTAGGAATATTTTACTAGGAGGCACTTTTAGCTTGCTGTGTGGTAGATTTGAACATTTCTAGGTAACACCTGGTTTAATTTCTGAGTGTAATTTAAGATAGAACCCATATGTGGATATTTAGTTTAGTATTGCACACATTTTCACACATTCAGTGTCCTCTCAATGCTCACTGGGTTGCAGAACATTTTTTGTAGAGAGTAAATGGATTGAATAAACCTAGGACATCTCTGTAGCAAAAGCAGAAGCTTGTTGGGTTTTAATGTTTTGTAATCTTGGAAATTGCAATTATATAAATAATTACATTTCATTTACCTTAAATTAAAATCCTGGATTCTGTATATTTAAAAAAAAACTGTGTAGATTAGGTGTTTTCCATTTGTTTTTTTCTTCTAGAAGTACAGAGAGAATCTTTTGATTTGAATTAGCAAAATAATGTGGTGACAAAGAGGATTTGCGTAATAAAGTACTCTTGCATAGAAGTATCCTAATGTTTTTTGTTCTTGGACCGTAACTTCTTTTGTAACACTTTCTGCGCAGTGTTAAATCACTTATAAAAGTGCTTGTTTCATATCATAGCCTTACTTTTATGAAATATTTGAAAGTAGTTCTTCAATATGCTTCCATTTGAAGAACAGAATTTTCAATCAATTGAATCATGGTGTATTTTGATAAATTTTTGATTCTACATTGTAAAGCTGTAGCTCAAGGATTTTTTTTTTCCCCCTTTTTTCTTCATTTTGGCCTGTGCTTTTCTTCTTTTGGGAGGTCCATCACTCTGAAGTTTGGGGAGGGTGAGAAAAGCTTGATTTTGGAAAGCAATTTAAATGCTCTATCTCAGGAGTGTCTCCTCCTTGCCCAGTGTATGACAGGCAGCTGTTATTCAAGATAAGTATATTATTTCTGAGTATTAATTTAAATTGAGGGTAGTGTAATGAAGAGCCTGCCATGGAAGGCAGTTTTAATTGCTTTTGCAATAGTTTGCAATCATCTATTGCAAAACAACCTATCAGGCTGTAAGATACTTCTTCGTTTGAACAGGATGACTAAAAGCTAGTTTAAGAATGTTTCTGTTTGTAAGTAAGCAGCGTGGCCTAAAGATTAAGTTGCTGCTTTCAGATTTGTTTAGACAAAACCTGACTGATTTAAGTTATGACCATCAGTATAAAATGTTTTATGTGTCTTGTGATTCAGGCCTCCTACTTACTCTTAATAAAAGTAGTTAGTGCTGAATCTGTATGGAGCTTGTAACAATAAGCCCCCTTCCCACCACAAGCACAACTGTAAATTTAATTAGCAAAGAGGTTGTTATTGTTGGAAGTAAAGGGATAACTGCCAGCCTGGTGAGTATTGCATTCCTTCAGTGAGCAGGTCTGTACGTTCAGTTCAGCATTGGGTTGAATTCATGATTGCAAGACTGTAAAAATTATATTTGTTTCGGTTGTTAGTAGTAACCTCTTTTAAGGTGCTTCTGGAGCTGAAATACACGCTCCACTGCTTCCTTGAAAAAATATGATAGTGTGGACATATCTTTGTGTAGGTGTCACAGGAAAACTTGTTGACCAGAGTCACTATGTGAACATTGGTACAGATTTATTTGCTCAGAAGGAAGACAAAATGAAGGTGACAGTTGCCTTCTGTCATTCTGTTTTTCCAGGAAAAGTAGCATAGTGCTGGGAGGTTATTTTTTTGAAGTCTATTGAAGTATAAGATCTGAAAAAGCTGGAATAATAAAGCTTGAAATTTTTCTCCCACCTTTTACATTGGTGTGCCGTCAAAAGAAATAACCTCATGGTTTACACTTTTGTAAGTGAGGCGAAGCTCTGTTCTGTTTCTTAACCCCTCCCAAAACCTCAAAAACAAATGCACGCAGAATAACTTTGTTGCAAGTAACATCTTAAGTGAAAAAAAAATCCTTTCGTGTTCTTCCTGGCTCTTTTGGTGCTGTTTCTTTTCATTTCTGAAATTATTTGTGCTAAACATGACATTTTATAATTTTTTAAGCTAAAAAGGAAAGGAGGAAATGAATATAAGCAGGGACGAATTTAGACCAGCTGGTAGTCTGTGAGCCCTGACATTAGTGTGTAGATTCCTGCTTGACTTTGAGTCTCTGTAAGTTCTCCTCTAACCGTTCTCCTGTCTCTGTTTGTTCCATGCTAAGCAGATGGCCCAGAAATTAGCCAAAAGCAGGAAGAAGGTGCAGTACAAACTCCATCAGCTTGATGTTATGCTTGTT
>VWZT01010367.1:0-11635 GCA_013397055.1 Pachycephala philippinensis | reverse complement strand
TTTTCTGGGAGGGTTTTTTCCTTTCTTTTTATTTTGTGGTTTTATTTTCTGCATCCAGCAAGGTTTATTCAGATTTATTTCTGAGCCGCCATACAAGTTGACATATCTCAGAAATCAGTTGCCTGATTGGCCATTTTTTGTTGCTTATCATTAGCCATTTCATGTTAGAAATAGAATAAAGATTGGATTTATCAAATGGTTACAGGGAGTACCCAAAATGCATATTAAAGAATCAGGACTGACATGGCAAAGGTTTTAACTTTGTAAAATGATGGATTAAAATGAAGTGGGGGTTTTTTTTGGTTTTTTGTGGGGGTTTTTTTGGGTTTTTTTTACTTTTTTTTTTTTTATCTTTCTGTAAGAGTGCTTTGTTTGACTCACAGAGGTGTCAAATTGCTGGATGCAAAAAAAAAAAGTTTATGTCTATACATTCAGTAATATACTGAGATTGACTCATCTTTGTAATAAGTTTTGTTTGTGGAGCTTTCAATTATCTTTTAACAAATGCAATTTTAAAAATATTACAAATGTTTGCTTTCTATTAACAAAA
The DNA here is from genome assembly GCA_013397055.1 of Pachycephala philippinensis. NCBI lineage: Eukaryota > Metazoa > Chordata > Aves > Passeriformes > Pachycephala > Pachycephala philippinensis. The sequence goes on along the minus strand of VWZT01010367.1, from coordinate 11,085 downwards.
TCCAACTTCTAAAGTGGGTTACTGCTTGAAAAGTATGTTGTCTGACTGTGAAGGTCATCTTACCAGAACTGCATTATGAACAGCTCAAACAGTACCTCTGTGGTACAGGTTTTTCCATTGGTCTTGGCAGCCACTGCTAGCCCATATAGAAATTCCTCAGACAAGAGACGCTGTTAGGCCTTTCTATGGCTTGTACGAAAACCTTCTTTGAAGTGGGATTCATAGTGTGCAGAAACTGGTAGAATCATACTGCTTTTCAAGAAATCTTTATGTAGTTCATGTTGCAGTCAGGTATAATTTTACTGAATCAGGAAAAATATCAGGCAAGCTTTTATGAGGTTAACTTTTTTTCTAACAATACCCAATTCACTTTCACATATATGAATAGTTTCCACATTTTTGTGTTTATCTTTTGCTTCTGAAGTCTAATACTCTATCCTGCATTGCTGTTCTGGTGACTGTGTCTTAGTGCACCCCTGTTCGTGAACTAACATCATTATTAGTAAGTATGTTACCTAATGTGTTAGTTTGACTGTAATCCATTTATTTGCAGGCTCCAGAAGGTGAATCTCAACCTGTGACTGAAGTGGACCTCTTCATTTCTACACAGAGAATAAAAGTACTGAATGCGGACACACAGGTATAGACTCAGACACCTTTGTCAGTATTGTCGGAGTAGACTACTGGAATAGACTTTCACCTACATGTTAACATTTGTCTTCAAAATATGCTGGCTCTTGTATTTCCCTCTAGTAAGAAATCAATGGTCAAGAACCATGTCATACAGGCAATTACTCTGGTGTGTCTGACTGCAGAAATAATTAGAATTTGTGAGTAAGATAATTGCAGTCAGCTCATGTCTTCTGAGCCAAGATGCCTCAAGTATTTATTGTGCCCAGAGTAGCCCAAAACTTTTAGCTACGATAATTTGTTCATGGTCCTCTACACATACATGCCCAGCATATGCATGTTCTGCAGTTGAGGTCTTTATGTGCTTTTCCGCAGGAAAAAAAACCAACCCTGTAAAACTTTCTCTTTGTTTTATTTTGGGAAAATGAAGCTCTTGGTTTCTGTTGGTATCTCCCTTCATGCATAACAGGTATTACAGACTTCACTTGACAGAGGTCTTACAGCTATTTGTGTGTTCTGTTAATACTGGATGTGCAATAAGAACTTAGTTGAAGCAGCTGCTTATGTTGGTTTTCTTATTCCCCAGGAAACCATGATGGATCATCCCCTGCGGACCATTTCTTACATTGCTGATATAGGAAATATAGTTGTTTTGATGGCTCGTAGGCGAATGCCGCGCTCTAACTCCCAGGATAATGTGGAAGCATCTCACCCCTCTCAAGACGGAAAGAGGCAGTACAAAATGATTTGTCATGTCTTTGAGTCTGAGGATGTAAGCAATTACACTGTCTTGTAATTTTCTAGGAGTGGAAAAGTAAGCACATTTTGATAGGGCCAAAGTCCATTGTGAGTGGCCCTGTTTGCTTTTTAACTGCAACCAATATTTCATCTAAGCAGAGGAACTTGCCTGCCGTTCATATGTCTGGACCTGACATGTCACAGGAAACTGGTTTTTATAGAAATGCATACCATTTTTAAGCTTCTTGAGTGCCTTCCAGTAACAGTGATAGGAGGGTCCAGTTCCTGCAGGTTACAAATACCAGCTGAAATTCTGCATAATAGAGGGAAAGTCTATCAGAGATGGGGTTTTTTTGTAGGGGAATTCTAATCCCAAATCTTGCATTGAGGATCAATCACTGATACATACCAGAAAGGTGATTTTTGGTTTTCAGGAGGTTTGTGTTGGGGGTCTAGTTGCTGTCATCATATCAAAAAGCGAGCAAAGAAAGTTGGCGATTTCAGCAATCCCAAAATATGCTGAATAGAGACACAAATGACATAAATTTTATCCTATGGTTGCAGGTTACTGAGTTACCTTACACAGGACTTGATACCCTGTCTTCACAACCGATGTGCATAACTTGCTGATGTTATGCACTTTTTACAAGTGACTTTCAGTAACTGGAAAGTAAAATCAAACATACCAGATTGAAGTGGTTAGATACATAGTTTTCAGGATCATAGTCAAGTTAGCCTTCATAATTTGGGAAACTAAAATACTCAAGAGAAGTAAGTGAAAAATGCCAGTTTCTTATGAAATAGTTACATGTCTTCCAATCTACAGCAAGGACTTCAGGCTTCGAAGGTTAACTTGAATAAGGAGCCGATTTTATGTAATGATTTTATTTTATCTAAACTGTTGTAAACCAATGTCTGAATATATTATCTGATTGCAGATGAATACATGACCCACTGCTGAACTTAAAAAGTAAGGACAAGCACTGATAGAAGTAATCCTGTACCAAAACGGACAGAGTGTAAAAAGTTGTGGATTATTTCCACAAAATAACATGTAAACCTGTTTTGCAAAGCCTTTTAAGAATCTGGTGTGACATAGAGTAGCCAGTGTATTTTTTGCATAATATCATTTGACATGCTGCCCACTTTGAGCCTGCTGTTCCTGTGTTTCTAGTCAGAAGTTTGGACAGTGCTTGCTCTTTTACTGGACAGTTGAAAAAGCAAATACCACGCTGTCAGGTGCCGGAGTCTGGGGCTTATTTTCCTTCACCATGGCGTGGTTTGACCCCTTACATGATCCATACTTCCTGGATCTATTTCCTAGGCTGCTGTTAATACTTTGGCTAGCTAAAATTTCAGCTTCCCAATCTAAGGTTTGTTTGAATCAGCCCCTATTTGAGTCATATGTGATCCTCTCTATGCCTGTAGATCCAATAAAAATATTGCTCATTGATGGGGAAAATACACTGAGAAACTGGAGATTATATCAACTCTCCTTAGTCATGGTGTATAGCTCAGATAACTTGCAAAATTTATCTCAGATCCCCAAATGACTAACAGTCAGAATGGAAGCATTGTATCACCTTGTTAGCAGCAAGGAAATGGCAGCTTCAAAGATTTTTTTTTCCTCCAGTGAAGTAATGCATCCTGTTTATATTATAAAACTTGTCTTTTCTTCTTCTGGGACAGCTGGGTACTTTGACAGAATCTACACAGTAAGTGAGACAGAAGCTGTAAGCCTGCGAGTGGGTGTTGGCCAGAACATGTCTCTGCTTGGACGAGTCTTTGTCTAAGGAGGACAGCATCAGATTTTCAACTGTATTTAGAGTAGTATCTTTAAGTGACTTGAACCTCAGTAATGTGTCCAAACGCTGGGTGTCTGAATGGGAGCTGATCTCTTCCTGGAGTGAAGATATGTGGGTATGAATGTAAAGTCTGCATTCCTCGCTTAGGTTACTGAGTTTTGGAGGTGCAGTTTTCCAATTTTCTTGCTGTCTTGTTCTTGCTGTCAAAATTATGTTGATCTGAGCTTTGGTAACATATTGCCAGTCTACATATTGGTCTTTTCAGCACCAGTAATCATGCTGTTCTCATCAGCAGGTTTAGTGCTGGCTTGAGCTGTTAAGATAAAATAACATTTTTATGTCAGGGTTAGGAATCTTTCCTTTATTAGGGACTGAACTGGACTTTAAATATGGCCATCAGACTGTATAAAAGTACACCTCATTACCAGCACTCTACCTTGTCAGCTGTGGAGCTCTCCCTGTCTCTTCCCTGCCTTTGCCACAGCCAGCGCTGTGTTTCAGTGCACATCACAGCCAACTCCTGAGCACTACACAGTGCTCGCTGCACGAATTGCTCCACCTGTACACAGCAGTATTCTGCACCATGCTGTGCTTTCCTCTGCTGCCCATTACCTGCCTAACCATGATTACCCTCTCAAAGGCAGGCATCCCTCTGGCCTTGCTTTGCTTCCCTACATCTGCCTGCTACCCAGCTGCTCTCCCACAGCTGCAGAAGTAAAACAGCTCACGGTGGGAGCAATGCAGTGTAGTGAGTGGTGGATCTGGTGGCTTTGGGTGCAGAGAAGACTATGGAAAGCTGCAGGTGCAAGAGGGTGCCTACAAAGGACAGAACGAGTAGGAAAGAGGTAGAGAACTGGCAGGATCATGTGAGTTTGAAGAAGGAAAATAAGTATAGGGAAGAGAGGCTGAAGGGGGTAGCAGGGTGAAGATGGAAAAGCATATGACCATTTCAGTTGCTTCAAAGGCTTGATCTGGTCACTAGTTGCTATCCTTTTCCATTTTTGTCTGAGGCTGAGGCAGGAGTAGTCAGTATCAATGTGGCCATTCTAAAGGATGGTAAGGAAAGTTGGAAATACCCTTTTAAATGTGGTTGTGTGTTTCCTAGTAGAGATTTTCATTTTCACGGCTGGCTTGTCAGAGAATGGCATTGCCTCTGCTGGAAGGGAGAGCCATGTGGGAGCTGCATGTGTGGGAAGAACTGTAGGTCACTGCAGTGGCTATACCTTTACACTTACATTAGCAGTTCTTACCTGTGAAAGGATAGCTTTCTTTCTTTTATTTGTAATTTATAATTGCTTACCGAGCTAGGTTCGTGGCAGAGGTGAATGTGTTGACATTTTGTGGGTCTTCTAAATTAATTTGTAAGGCACAAATACTTTTTTAGACTGGATTGTGGTAACTTGTAGGTTCATCAGTTGGATCTGATCATCCATTTTACAGTGTGATTGTAACAGAAAGTGTCAGTGGACATGATCATCAGAATGTTTCACTTTTTTCTTTTCTTTTCCCTTCTCTGGGAACTGCTACAGGCGCAGCTGATTGCACAGTCCATAGGTCAAGCATTTAGTGTGGCCTACCAAGAATTTCTGAGGGCAAATGGAATCAACCCAGAAGACCTTAGCCAGAAGGAATATAGCGACTTGCTTAATACCCAGGACATGTACAATGATGACCTGATTCACTTCTCCAAATCTGAAAATTGCAAAGATGTATGTCTCATTTTTTTTCCACAACAGTGTTAAGCTGCTCTTTATCAGTTGCAGGCCTGTGTTGGCAGAAATCAAAAAACCATTAATACTTCCTATAAATTATCTCAGTTAGTCTAGAATATCCTCCCTAATAGGACACTCTGTCATCAGTTCTGTTTCAAAGGCAACAAACCCCAAATTAATTAAACCCCAAATTTATCAGCAGTCAAGTGATTTACCATCTGTTTGTGTTCTTTTTACCAAACAATTTTCAGAGATGTTTGAAAGTGATCTTAAAGCAGATTAACAGATTAATACAATAAAAACAAATTACAGTAAACAACGTAAAATTTATAGAGGCGTGGGTGCTTATGAAAGTGACTGATTCCAGGTTTTAAATAATTNTCACCAAAGTCCATCATGCCAGGGTTTCTTCTATACCAGCTCCCTCCAGCTGTATGAACAGATGATTTCTACTTGGGGGGGATTTTGAATTAAACAAACTCTCTAGTTTTAATGTTATTTGATGGTTAAAGGCATCTAAACTGTGTTAAACTATATACCCTATTGTGTTTTGCCTTTGAATCAGAAATGCATTTTGCAAATGAAGAGCTTCTGTTTGTTTATATGAAAATATATGGGGGTGGGATCATCAGTTCCATAGATGAGAAAAAAGCTTTTGTTTGAAACTCTCTTTCTTATGATTCAGGTTTACATTGAAAAGCAAAAGGGAGAAATTCTAGGTGTAGTGATTGTGGAATCTGGCTGGGGATCCATTTTGCCTACAGTTATCATAGCCAACATGATGCATGGAGGACCGGCAGAGAAGTCTGGGAAGCTGAACATAGGGGACCAGATCATGTCAATCAATGGGACCAGCTTGGTTGGTTTACCACTCTCAACATGTCAGAGCATTATAAAGGTAGGGAAAATATTTCTGAAAGCTACACATTTTGAAAGGATGACATAATTGAATAGCAGGAAGTATAAAACTCTTAAATAAATTCTTACCAAATGTTTGCTAGCACTTTCCATTTAATGATCTTAAAAAAGGGCGTGAGTTATGCTACACTAATTTTCTGACTCCACGCAGGACCGCAGAATGGGTAAGGTGTGGAGGGACCACTGGAAGTCATCTAATCCAACCTCCCTGCTCCAGCAGGGTTCCCTAGAGCACATTACTCAGGATTGTGTATCGATGTCTTTTGAATATCTCCAGAGAGTGGGACTCAAGCCTCTCTGAAAATCTGTTCCTATGCTCAGTCACCCTCACAGGAAATAAATTCTTCCTCATGTTTAGGAACTTTCTGCGTTCCAGCATTCACCCTTTGCCTTTCATCCTATTGCTCCGCACCACAAAGAAGAGCCTGACTGTATCCTCTTGACATCCTCCCCCCAGATGCTTCTATACATTGATGAGGCCCCTTCTCAGTTGTCTCTTCTTGACGCTGAACAGGGCCAGCTCCCTCAGCCTTCCACAGAATTGTGGCATTTTTTAGGTTGGAAAAGCCCTCTAAGGTCATTGAGTCCAACTGTCAACCTTTTCCTCGTAAGTGAAGTGCTCCAATCCCCTAATCATATTTGTAGCCTTCCACAGGACCTACTTCCTCCAGGAGCTCCATGTCCCTGTTGTACTGGGGAGCCCAGAGCTGGACACAGCACTCCAGATGTGCCTCACTAGGGCTGAGTAGAGAGGCAGGATCACCTCCCTTGAGCTGCTGGCTGTGCTCTTCCTGATGCTCTCCAGGATACCATAGGCCTTCTTGGCTACATGGGCACGGCTGGCTCATGGACGTCTTATGCTGAAGACTGGGGTTATTCCTCCCCAGGTGCAGGATCCTACATTTGCCCTTGTTGAATTTCAGAAGGTTGCTCTCTGCCCATCCCTCCTGCTTGTCAAGGTCCCTCTGAAGGGCTGCATGGCCTTCCTCCCAGCTTTGTGTCATCAGTGAACTTGCTCAGGAAGCACTCCATCTCTGATGGTAAGTAAGATTGGGCCCAGTATTGAACCTTAGGGGGAGACTGCTAGCTACAGGTATCCACACAGACCTGTGCCACTGATCCCAACCCTTTGAGGTCTGCCATTCAGCCAGTTCTTAATCCACTTCACCATCCACTTCCTGAGCTTGGCTATGAGGTTATCATGAGAGACAGCATCAAAAGTTTTGATGAAGTTTGGATTGACAACATCCAGTGCCATTCCAGAGTGCTGTGCTGTTTACTTGTGTAGGCAAGGGCTCTGTGCACAACTTCACAAGGGAATATTTTGTTCAGAAGGAAGGTATTACCAGATACGCACTTGAAATTTTATGTCACAAATGGAGGCACAGGTGCCTGATATTGTCATAGGCCATATTAGCTGTCAAACACCTCTTAGTGTTTGGATGAAATAGACTAAATGCTTTTTTTGTTTGTTTGTTTATACCTATTCTTAAAGCTTTAAAACTTTGGCTTAAAGACATATCCTCTGTGGCATCTTTGCCCAAGTTATTTGAAAGTGTGATTCTTCACTTGGATAAATGGGATATTTTAATTTGAAGAGCTTTCTTCTAGCTGTCAGCAAAGTATGTGACTGCGAAAAGCTCGCAGGTCATCTGGAACAGTGCCTGGGGCAGCTGTAGCGTATAAAGGAATAAGTATTTGAACATCAGAGTTTATAAAGAACAGGAAAGATATACCACTAGACAGTGTTTGAGACAAAGCTGTATGAAATTAGTCATTTATTGAAATGGTCCCACCTAGCTCTGCAGATCGTCACATGCAGACACATAACGTAATGCTGGTGGTACATTATACAGACATTCTTCTCTGATTTTTACAATATACCTGTTAGACTTACTTATTCATTTAGGGAACTTTTTGGTAACAAGTTGTATTATGTAAATTTCTTTTTTCATTTTGTATCTTTCTTTAAATTGCAAAGTAAATTTTCCATTTACAAGATAAATTTGCCAAGTAAAAAAAAAAGTACAAATTCTTTTTTTTTTCTTTCATGGATTATCTCTTAATATTTTAACTAAAATGTTTGTTGTAAAGACTTCCCATTCAGGCTTCCCAAACTGTTAATATTAAGTTCTGATAAGTAATAGATGCATAAGTCACTGAACCAGTCACTTCAGATTCAGTGAGTAGAAATGATAAGCTGTTTGACATACTGAAAATATGGCAAAAACAGTCTTACATCTGTAAAGAAAGGAAGAAAAAAAATCATATTAAATATCTTTGTGCCAGCATCATTGAAACAAATTCCCTGCAAATTTAGGCTCTTTGTGATTGTTTCCTATCCCACATCATTTTTATTTCTAGAACTGTGATAAGTTACACTTCTCTTATTCACAGGGAGTTTTTGTTGTGCTCACCAATACTTTCTCAATACAGAACCAACCAGCTTTGCTGTTTCCAGCTTCTGCAGACCTTTTTCTTTTTTACTGATACTTACCACGGTTTCCACACAAACTGGCAGCCTTTTTTTTTTTTGTCTTTCTAAAGAGAAGATAATCTGTATGTTTGCAGTTCTTCATAACCATACATCTGGAGTTATTCATATAGCACTTTTGCAAACAAGTATATATATGAATGATCTAAGCACAGATCATTAAATGTGGTAGAAATATCCCAGATTTCAGAATTTCTTAGCATGCTGGAAGGAATCCTATGAAAAGATGATAATATTATGTGGATAAACATGTCACAAGCACTTCAAACAAGATAATTCAGTATTATGGATGTAATCTCTGCTCCTAATTTACCATAAACTAATTGAAAACTGACGGAGCTTGGAAGAAGCTTTCCATGTGTTTTGGCTATTCCCTAATAGGATTATGCTACTTGCATCTTTTTTAGAAGCATCTGGTGCTGGCTACTATCAGAAGGACACTCAGGAACTAGATAAACAAAGAAAGGCATCAAAACATGCATTTTTTTGTTCCTGATCAGTTTATGTTACCAGTCTGCATACTACTGCAGATTAGTTATTTATGATGTATATGCACTTTTCGTAAAATTGAAAGAATTTTTGTTAGGGACCACATTACTTTTTTTCCTCAAGAAATACATATAAGTAACTTGCACATTCATCAGGGAAGTAAGAGCATGATGATACCAAGTCCCTTCAAGGCATGTACTCTGAGTGAATTCAGATGACTGAAGTTAGACACCTAAATTCCTCATAGAAATGGGCATCCCCAGTACTCTGTATGACTCCTACCCGTCAGGATTAGAATGCTGAGGCAAAAGCCCGTTAGACTTTTCCATAAACATCATACCCACAGGGTAGTTCAGGTTGATAAATCCCTGTCCTCTACAGTGTGTGTTGTTGTCAACACCTGCTTACAGAAAGTGAATGGTCCTTGAGCATGTGAGGTGCACTGCTAATTCCTCTCCAGAGCAGAGGAGTCCACAGTCATGGAAGAGGTGGAGTTCAGACCTTCTTCTGAGAGTGGAGTACAGGCAGTTGCCACAGCCATGAGCTTTGTAATTTTTTGTTCAGACACCCATTCATTCTCTTGGAGCCACTTTGGAGAATGAGCCAAGCTGAGCTCAGCACTGTGTGGAAGTGAGGGCAGCTGTTTGCACCCAAAGTTTATTGTGTCCCGTTTAAGGCACTGACAAGAAAACAGACTTCAAGGTAGTTCATGCTGCCAGGATACCAGTTTAGTTACTAAAGTCACTGCTGAATCTGGAGCTCAGCTCAACAGAATCAGCAGCAATAAACTGTATGTGGAGACTTCAGTGTATTACTGTAGCTATAGTAGGAATTATTTTCCAGAATTAATCATTGTGTCAGTGTCTGACACCTTGATTGCAGTGGGACCTAGATTTCAGCTGGACATATAAAAGGAATTCAGAAGCAGATACTGGAATTGGTAGGCGTTCAATTAAGCGAGCTGAAAGCTGCTACATTTTTTAGAAAGCATTTCGTTCTTTATATGGATTTTATTTTTGTATGGACTTGTGGCTAATACTTTGTGTGAATGAAGCATTTCAAAAATCTGTCCTAACAATCTCCAAGAGCTCTGAATACTTGAAGTTGTACAAGGAGTCATATTGCATTTATTTGTGGTTTATTACATTTTTGTTTTCACGGAGCCATATGAACACAATCTCTGAGTCTGGCAGTCACACCTGTAGCTAGTCTAGACCAACATTTTGGTTCAAAGTAGAGCAGGCTTCCTAGGGCTGTGCCCACTAGGATTTAAATAACTCCGAGACTGGATACTCCACAGCCTTTTTCGGTAATATGTGTTTTACCACCCTGACAGTAAAACCAAATTTTTCTCCCTCAACTTTGTTCTGGTAGGAAGGAGTTTATGGTGAAAGTGATATAACTCATCTAGAAAAGAGGAAGAGTACTTGGAATGTATCAAGCTCTGTCTTGGGGTAGATGATGAGTGAGTAGAGAGCTTATAGGATAGGATAGGCAGACTGGTAATGGTGACACTTGTGGGTGTGTGCAACAGGGTGCCTGATCAAGCAGTGGATGAGGCCTTCTACAGGCAGCTTGAAGCAGCCTCAAAGTCACAGGCCCAGGTTCTGTGGGGGACTTTAACTACCCTGACATCTTCTGGAGAACCTACACAGCAAAGCACAAACAATCCAGGAGGTTCCTGGAAAGCACTGGTGACAACTTCCTGTCACAGATGGTGGAGGATCCCACAAGGAATGGGTGTGCTGCTTGACCTCATCCTAACAAACAGGAAAGGCCTTGTTGGAGCTGTGAAGATTGGGGCTAGCCTGTGAGCAAGTAAGATTGTAACCATGGGCTTCAGGAGAGCTAATTTTAGCCTCTTTAGGGATCTTGACAGAATACCATGGGAAGAGGTCCTGCAGGAAAGGTTGATATTCAAAGATTACTTCCTCCAAGCTCAAGAACAATGCATCCCAATGAGCAAGAAGTCAGACAAAGGGGTCAAGAGACCTGCATGGTTGAATGAAGAACTCCTGTTATTACTCAAGCATAAGCAGGAAATAACACAGGAGAGGGAAGCAGGGTCAGGCCTCTTGGAATTAATATAGAGAAGTTGTCATAGCAAGTAAAGATGAGATAAGGAACGCCAAGGCCCATTTGGAATTAAATCTGACCAAGTATGTCAAGGAAAACAAGATGGGCTTCTTCAAATACATCAATAAGAAGAGGAAAACAGGATAATGTGGATGTGTTACTAAATGGAGGGGGTACCCTGGTAACAGAGGACACAGACGAGGCAGAGTTACTGAACACTGCC
>VWZT01010364.1:0-32667 GCA_013397055.1 Pachycephala philippinensis | reverse complement strand
TCTGCTTCTTTGCCTTCACCTGCACACCCAACAGACAGCTCAGGGAGAGCTCCCTCGGGTGAGGAGCTCGTCTGTGATTTTTGTGTGCCGCCTTATCTTAAGACGCAGCAGCCGGACCTCCAGGCTTTCACCTGGGCTTGTGTGCATTAAGTTGCAATACATTGATGACATCATTATGTGTGGCAACACAACAGAGGTAGTTTTTGAGAAAAGGGAGAAGATAATTCAAATCCTCCTGATGGCCAGTTCTGTCATAAAGCAAAGTAAGGCCAAGGTACCTGCCCAGGAAATACAGTTTTTAGGAGTAAAATGGCAAGATGGATGTCATCAAAATTCCTATGGATGTGGTCAACAAAAGAGAAGTTATGTTCCCACCAACCAGCAAGAGGGAAACATATGCTTTCCTTGGCACTGTGGATTTTTGAAGTATGCATATTCCAGATTACAGTCAGATTGTAAACCCTCTCCATCAAGTGACCCAGAAAAAGAATGATTTCAAGTGGGGTCCTAAACAATGAGAAGTTTTTGAGCAAAATTAAACAGGAGATTGTTCATTCAGTGGCCCTCGGGCCAGTCAGGACAGGACCAAATTTGAAAAATGTCCTCTACACTGCAGCTGGGGAGAATGGTCCTTCCTGCAGTCTCTGGCAAAAAGGTACCCAGAGAGATTTGAGGATGAGCCCTGGGGTTCTGGAGTCAGGAATACAAAGGATCTGAGGCCTGTAACAATCCAACTGAAAAAGAGGTACTGGCAGTTTATGAAGGGGTTCAAGCTGCTTCAGAAGTGATAGTCACCCTAGCACAGCTCCTTCTGGCACCCCAACAGCCAGTGCTGGGCTGGATGTTCAAAAGGAAAGTCCCTTCCACACATCATGCCACTGATGCTCCATAGACTAGCTGGATCACGCTGATCACACAGCGAGCTTGAACAGGAAACCCCAATTTCCCAGGGATCTTGGAAGTCATGATAAACTGGCCCAAAGGTAAAAGTGTCAGACTATCATCAGAAGAGGAGGAGGAGAATGTGTCATGTGCTGAGGAGGCCTCACCATATAATCTACCAGAAAATGAAAAGCAATACATTCTCTATAATCATGGTTCCTGCCATATTGTAGGGATACACTGGAAATGGAAAACTGCTGTATGGAGTCCTACACGGTGAGTCGCAGAAGCTGTTGAGGTATAAGGTAGATCAAGTAAGGTTGCAGAGCTGAAAACCGTCCAGCTGGCTTTAAATACCACTGAACGAGAGAAAGGGCCAACACTACACTGACTCATGGATTGTAGGGGTGGAAGAGTCTTGGGTTTGTAGCGAGGTGGGTGGGATAAGAAGTGGAGAAATCCTGAGCTCCAACCCAGTCCCCAGGCTTCCTCCCTCTCTCATGTTGTACAGGTCTGTCAGCCTGAGTTTCAGAGGAAATTTTGTTTCTCTGAATAGAAGAGACATCAAAATTGCAGCTTGAGAACCAGTATAAAACCCCACAGAGCCTATTCACAGTTATGCTGAAGCCTGTCAGCAATCTCAGCTGACAAAAGTTGGGGCTTTTTTCTCAGAAGTTAAATGCTTGCTTTAAAACTTCAGTGTAAAATGTTTTGATTGTTCTTTTCATTGGGATTTCAATTTTAAAGTAACAACTTTAAAAGAAATGTATATTTTGAGAAGCATTACAGAGTCACAAAACAAATATGGTAAGTTTTGTATAAAAATAAACATTTGGCCACTGTTTTTATTTCAGTTTAGTCATTGAAACTTCAAATTAATATAAGAATGTAAAAGTGGTAAAAAATAGAATATTTTAAAGGGTTTCACTTATCTTAAACTGCAGTGTCACAAGTACAAGTGATTAATTAAGCAAAATAAGAATTCAAGTTAGAGCACTCGAAAGAAGAAAATCTCCACCATGCCCCAATATGATGCTTTCAGAATCTTCTTGCTGTGATTCAGATGAGGTTATTCCTTCAATGAAAAAAAAAATCCATTTTTCTGTTTGTGACCACAGGACTGATTCTTTCCTCACTTCTCTCTAGTGCTACAGACTCAATTTGCAAGAATGTGAAAGCAGCCGTGTTGTGAGAGCCTCGAAATTGCCCATCTCCATGCAGCAGTGTAATTGTCAAGTGCAGTGAAAAACAGACTAAGCAACTCTCTTGAGACACGCAGTTTCCTCAGAGCCACTGAAATTAGTGGAACTGTTGCAAGCATATTAACATTGGGTGGAAATAAGGTTCTTGGCAGAATTAGTTGTATAATATAGGCTCTATTTAAGAGTTAAAAAATCTGTTGATCACGGCACATCATTCTAGCCTGTAATAGTAACTACCACTGGAAAAAATAAATATTAATAACATTGCTTAATTACAGCCAAGGTTCTTCAAACACAGCCTAAACATGAGATCCAAATTAGCTTTATATGAAAAGTCTTAAATTACTGTTATTATGCTGCTAGGACCATTTGGTACTTTTGAACTCACACAGGTACTAAGGTCTGTAAATGAACCAGTTTTAGACTACTTTTAGCTGGCAAACTAATTAATGTCTGTTGTGGTTTAGGAGTGGTATNTGCAAAAATTAACTCTCTCCTGGCTGAAACCAGGAAAATCGCATTATGTGAAGTCTTTGAAATTCATCCAATGAAGGATGAATTTCTTGTAAATGAAGAACTCAAAGTTTGTTGAGGACATGCTGCACTGTTCAAAGGTCAAAAAAAAAAATCTTAATCTCTTTTCTACAAACTAAACAATACCAAGTTGTAACTTTTGGATAGTGTCTCTGTGGTGTTAAGCATTATCTATTTTACAGATTTGAATGGACCATAAATATCCTAGAAAATTAAGAAATATTAATTTTAAACATTTTCTAACTTTTTCTTGTTATACCTTGATGAAAAAATTCACCTCCATCAACCAAGTCAATGCAGCTTACATTCTTGAAAGACGACTTACGGTAACAACTTCATTGCTTTTATATAGATATACTTTTGGTATTTAAGTATAACTACAGAACCACTCCAGCAGAAGAGGTGCAGAAATGCTCTCCTCTCCTGCCAAAGCACACTACAACTAGTTGATTAGAGTATCTGCTTGGCTAATGATAGGTTTGAATTCCATCAGACTGAGAAGCAAATTATATTTGGTTGCTTCAGGTCGGGCTGCAGTTTGCTGTATAAATCCCAGCAGCAGCAATATTTCAGAAGGAAATGGCCACAACAACATTTCCTAAAAGGTCCAATTCTGTTGATATTCATGAGGAACACCCATAACATACCTTCTGGCTGAAGCTACTGACGGGACAGAAATAATGGAATATGGAGGTTTCTAGATCCTCATTGTATTTAAACAAGCTGGACATCAGTATTGCCTTGCTCAATGTGATGCAGGGTGTGAGCATAGTTCTAGACACATGGGCATCTCTGGAGTGATGGAAAGGAAAACAGAAGCTAATAGGCTTAGGAATTCTATATCTCAACCCTGGATCACTGTTTCTACCTTCCATATCCATCATGGTTTAGATCCTGCATTTCTTTTACCAGTGAACCTTTTACCTAGAAGTCAGGGAACATAATTTTATTATGATTGTATGTTCTGAGGAAAACAGCTTGTACAGTGCTGTTAAGGAGCCTGAAAAGTAACACAGTGAGAGTTACATTTGGTACAAATGTACATTTGGTACAAAACATTCAGGCTGGTTTCTTACAAGTCAACTCAGTTATAGCACAGTTTGCATACCTAATATTAGTTGTAAACATTATAGGGACTCTATCCTGCATGGATAAAGTGTTTGATTTAAAACAAGGTAACAAAAATGCCGGTAAATGGCCTAATTGCATTTAAAAATATTCATTCACATTTAAAAAGAAAATCATGCTAAAATAATCACGGTAGTCTGAAATCAAGTGATTGGATCCTATTTGCAAATGATTGGGGTAAAAATGTAAATGGATCTGAAATGCAACACTATGAACCAACTATGTTCTAGAGGCCTCTTTTAGTTCACTTTATTATAATCGAAGGAGAAAAAAAATTAAGATACTGCTGTTGGTACATTATTTCTGCTTAACAGACAATATCAGCAATTGAATATATTTCTGCTGGTCTTGTGACCATATGCCTGCAATATGTAAAAAAAAATTGTTTTAATTTCTTTTGTTCCCAGTATTGACTGCCTGTCAGAGTGAACCCTCCAGATTCCTGTGTGTTGGTATCCATGGGCTCTTTCTTGCCAAGCTGCCAGTCTGGAGCGTCACACCTTACTGCCTTTAAAGATTGCCCTGCAGAGATAGAGGAAAATGGCAATTTTTACATGATGCAGTCTGGCAGCCCAGGAGATTTGAAGTCAGAACTGGTGCCAAGATTTACCCAGGAGAGCAAGCAGAGGCAAAAAAGAGAACCTGGGCCAAAGGGAAAAAAATAAAGCAAACGAAGAGGGAAGTGAAAGGCAGGAAAGCGTGGCAGAGTGGGAGCAGGTTTTTTGATCAAGCGTGGAACACAGGGTTAAGCATTGGACACTACATGTTGTTTGCATGCGTTTATTGAGAGGGTCAGGGTCCTAAAGAAAGTCAAAAGGAAGAGGTCGGCTTTTTTTGCATGCCCCAAATTGTAGTAGATTGCAGAATGTAAATGAGACAATTATTACACCAATGCTCATCAAGCTGTGCTGGAAAGACTTCAATAGCCTGATGAATATGCATGCAAATTTGTTAATTAAGTTAATTATTCTGCTGAAAATTCATTTGTCTTCCAAGGACATTTTCCCAATGATTTTAACATGCTTGTGCCATTAGTCATGCTCCATGCTATTTAACATTACTTTTGTCCACTTTTTCTTTTCCTCTCTTTCTTCTTGCTTTTCTGTTCTATTCAGTTTCTGTTGTTGTTGCTTTTTCTGTTTTGATTTGCTTTTCTTATTAAAGCTTTAAAACCAGATAATTGTTTCTTTTAATTGACCCCTGCAATGCTGCAAGATGCTAGCAGCCAGCTCCATAGGAATCCCCTAAAACTAGATTTCATTCGAATACTTGCTTCATATATAAAAAATCCCCAAAATGTCACTTAAGAAAGAGGGGGTGCCAGGGGGATGGGAGCAGGGGGAGCAAACCTATCTGGCATCATTAAAGCTGAAGTCTGAATGAGTCTACACAGGAATCAAGAGGGATAAATCTGTCCTGGCTACAGGCTATTTCCTCAGCACAGCCTTGGTTTGGCACAAGGTGTTACCTTGCTCCAAAAGGTGCAATCTTGTCACACCTCCCTTCCCTCTGCCTGTTCAGCTATACATAGAAACATGTGTTCAAAGAGGAACAAGAACTGAGATACTTTTCTGTCACCATGAGGGCCAAAACCTGTTACCATGGCAACAAAAGGGACTAGTGAGTTAAAAATCATGCCTAAATGGCAAAATGAGATAATTTAAAGAAACAGAAGGATTTTTTTTTTCCTCCTGTGCAAGGGAACCACAGTATTGTTACAACTTTGCATGATTACAGTCTCAAAAATTGGGATCTTTTTCTATCCATTCTCAAATCTCCATCATTTTAAAATGTATCAAAGTGCCCAATGACTATTTTACATTTCTAATACGGGTTATTTCTCTTAAGTTCACTCATTTTTATTCTATTATTCTCTTGTTCTATTCCATTGCAGATGAAAACAAAATTGTTTGGGTTTTTTAGCAAACAGAAAAAGCCCCAGAATGGCAATGGGATGCTTTCTCTCTTCCCACAGCAACAAGGACACCAGGAAAAAGCTTAACAGAAAGGAATTAAAAGGAAGCAAATATTTCAGATAATGGAGTTTAAGAAAATTAATTGGCGAGGATTCTCTTTTGTGCAGTCCTTATACATTACACAGTCTGAATGGCACTGTAGTGTCACATAGATCGTAAACCAATTAGGACGGTATTCTAAACTCTGTAATTTCTGTAATTCCATCTGCTTTAGATGGTTTAATTAGTGGAAGTTACAAAAGCCAAATATATTACAATATTTTGAAATCAAGCCCAAAGGCAAGAAATAAAAGTTACCAAAATCACTTTATGTGCAAGTGGGGATATTGCATGAGTATATGAAAAAGAGGAGGGTAAGGGTTTTTCCTTTTTTTTGTTTTTGTTTTTAATGGATGATGGGTCAAACTATATTAGTAGTGTAATCCCAATCATAAAAAAAGACAGTAGCAAAATTGTCATGGACTCCAAAAGGATAAGAATTCAACCCAAAAGATGATGACCTTTAGTCCTGAGCTATTTTCCTAGCAGGGATATAACTGCTTTCTTTATTACTTAGACCCCCATTCCACTCCTTCTGAAATCCAATACAAATTCCTCACCGGGGACTCTGATCAAGCTTTTCATTTGCAGTGTGTGGTTGATGAACTCTCTAATTGTCTGACTTTAAGGTGGTAAAAGGAAAGACCGGTCAATGGGTATAGCCCTTTTATTTCCAGACGCTCTGTCCTGAAACAATTGCCCCAATTCTTTTATATTCCTAAACTTTGCCCAATAAACTGATGAATACTTCTATGAAAAACTATGTCTCAACTGGGTGATTATACACAACATATCCCTGTTCTTATCGTTCTAAAGTTTACCATATCCCAGTGTGTTTCCAAAAGCTAACAGTAATAGCATAACATGGCAAGCCACTGTACTGGTATCTTCTCTCCTGCCAACAGTCCCAAAAAAGTCCACAGGAAGGATGATTTGCATGGAAGAGGGTTACACAAACAACCCATAAAATCACTTTAACAAACTGGAAAGAATAATGTCTTTTTTTAAAAAAAGGAATTTTTCAGAACATTAAAAATGTCTACAACCAATTAAATAACTAGCAATGCACTGTATTTGTCTAGTGATGGTATTTCTCCTGCAAAGCAACCGTGCATTATTAGGGACCATGAATAGCTTCAGTCACTGGTGACTGACAGCAGCATACTGAAGACAGGGTGTATGCTATTGCACTGTCTGTCACCCTCTGATTGAGACACCGTAGGTGTCCAGGGCTGTCTTTGCTTGCTGTGAAATATTACAAGGTAAAACTGTTACTCATAAAAAAGATGACTTGTCTTACCCCTTAATGAGAACACAATATAGAATTGAGCTATTAATTCATGGTACCTCCTACAGTTCAAACAAATCACTTTTGTTCTAGCTGTTGTGAGAAATGTCAAATCTATGAAAATATCATACATAAAAACAATTATCAAACAGCAATGATGGAATGGAAAAATTAAGGGGAGACAATAATTATATAGCACAGTTAAAAAGAAAGGGGGGGGCTAATAAAATGCCTGTGTCTTTATAGGGCAACAGCTGTTCTCTATAACTGTTAGGAAAGGTTTTACTAATAAAATCAGGCACATACGCTTGCATATTTGATTCTATAGCCATTTCCAGTATGGTAGCTCTAGTTAAGAGGAGAATTGAAAAAACTTTTCCCTATCCAAAATCTACGTTGTTGGCTTCAAATGAAGTCATATCAGAAGCAGCTGTAGAGATGGACACCTTCTGCTCCTGAGATTACCTGGATGTTTGACACTTTCTCTGTATAATGCAGGCAGCCAATTTGCTTTCTTTTCCATAGCCGAAAGGTTGCATCCAAATGTCCTTGTGGCAGCCTGTAATCATCACTGTGGGTGTGAACATACACCTTTCCTCCCAGTTCATAACACACTGGTAAAGAGTGGTCTGAATTTATGCTCAAAGTTGCTGAGAACAACTGAGTCTCTGGCTAGTGACTCCATTACAGATTAAGTGTAAAGCTGTCACACCATGGACTACAACTTTGGCAAATATCACTGAAGTCCAGAAGTACCAGTTTTTCAGGTAATCTCTTTGCGGCAAAATATTTGTGGTCGTATGTTGTATTAAATGAGTAAATTTGGGTGAACAATACATCTTTGCTAGTAATTTTTTTAAAAAGAGAGCACTTTTGTTTAGCATCCAAGAGTCTCCTTCCTTTATGCAGCTCTGGTTTCTGTGCCCTTGCTTCGTATTTCTTTCTTCTCTGGACTTTATCAGCATATTTTGGGATTAATTTCCATTCTTTGCCACTGTATGACTCCAGTGTAAGAGCACCAAAGATTTAGCCATATGGACAATGTTAAGCAATCTAGGAACAACAGAAAATCAAGATAAACATTTATACTACAACAAAGCAGAAGTAAATTTAAAAAGATTTAAAAATCCAGAGCTAGGGACAAAAACGAAGGAAATAAAGATAGCTATTTATTCGGAGATGTTGCAGCAGAACACTGTTGCGGTCTGTAGTTTCTGCGTTAGCATGGCACTGCCACAACCTTCCTGGAGAGCGCTGCGGGGTTGCTTGGGGAAAGCAGCGGTCCCACTCCCCGTAGCCCCTGGCGGGCAGCCCAGTGCTGTTTCTCCGGCTGGCTGTCGGCCCCACAACACGGCGGTGATAAAGGAGAAGAGGCGCTCCGCATGGAGACCACAGGAGAGCTTAATCTCATATGGTGACACCCTGGCTCCTAGAAGCAGAGAGCAATCACGCGACACGCAGCCTACTTTTCTAGGGGGACAAGAGCGGCCAGACAGAACGCTTTCAGGGCACGGGGGCAGTACATGGGCGGAGTTGGGGTACCAGAACCAATAGGGAGAGCTCGAGGGAGTAGCCAGGACTAGGGGTGGGGAAGGGAGACCAGTATGGGGATGTAGACGTTCAGTAAGAAAAGTGAGTGGGGAAGTATACCACAGAATACTAGTGTTCCGTAAGGGTTAAATTTCCCTCCACAAGCATAGAAGTTCCCCAAGTATGTGGAAAAATCCATCCTGTATTTCCCCATAGCCATAGTCAGTGGAATTAGAGGTCAGTGAGATGCCTGTTGTTCAGTGCTGGGAAGCCACACTGTCATCTTCGCTGGAGAAATCATGGGATACTTTGTACCTCTTTGCTATCTGATGTCCTCCAGGCTCAGCTGCCCATCAGCTCCCACTGGCAAAGGGGAAGAGCATAGCTGACTTTTCCCAATGTGAAGAGAGGCAAAAAAGCATCTTGCTACCCACTACAAGGAGCAGCTCCTGTGCGGCTGCCCTTCATGTTGCTGTAAATCAAATTGTTTCAGCCAAAACCTGTTGTTTCCTATTCTGGCAGCAGCAGCATCCCCTGCAACATGTTAGGGCCCACAGACTCATCATGGGGAGACTATCAGAAACTCCTCCCCTGCAAGTTATAGCCACCCTCTTGTCAGGTCTGAGAGATCTAGCCCACCTCACAGGACACACCCATTCCACAGAGCTGCAGTAGCTCTGTGGGCCAGCTCCTGAAGGAAGTCTGTGCCTCCTGGGCATGGACAGCAGAAGTAGTTTCACCATGAGATAGAGCTGACACTGAGCCCTGGTGTTTTTTACAAGCCACCAGAGCAGCAAGAATGTTTTCATTTGTTTCTTACAGGATCTAAAATCTTGAATGGAGAGTGGTTTACTGCCCTGGCTGAATGTCAATGACCATTGACAACAGTACTATTGGAATGTACTATTATTCCAATGGTAATTTTACTCAAAAATTAGGTCAGTGCATCTCATTACTTCCTTGTCCTGCTGCTTTCCAAAAAGCACCACTCAAACTGCAGTCAACTTTTACAGACTTAGAGCTGCACTGCAATGTTCCTCATTCCGTTGATCCTCAGAGAAGTTCTTGATGTGTCCTGAGGGACCATTTTCTTCAGTGTATTTCCTCTCAAGTTCTGAGACAACCCTTGCGCTCCTGCCTCCTCTGCTGCACTTTCTGTTGATGTCTCCACTGTTAATTGTGGCTGTGACATTGAGGCAGCAACAGTGCTAATAAAACCTTAAAAAGTAAAACACTGATACATCTGAGCCTTCAATTGCAAAATAAACTTATAAGGGGAGTTGACTCAGCACATTCACCTTCTTCACCAATTCACTTTCTTAATTTAAAAATCCAACTCAACCTATTTAAAAAAAAAAAATAGTGTGGGAAAAGAAATCGCAATAGACTCACCAGTGAATTAGTCGTGGCAGATTTGGGGTCTTCTGAGACTGACAGA
Organism: Pachycephala philippinensis; assembly: GCA_013397055.1. NCBI lineage: Eukaryota > Metazoa > Chordata > Aves > Passeriformes > Pachycephala > Pachycephala philippinensis. Next base: position 22,650 of record VWZT01010364.1, on the reverse strand, counting down.
GCTACAGAACTATGTCTAATCCTGTCACAGTCTTAAATGTAATATCATAGCCCACTCTCATTCTGTTCACTAGAGCATTCATTGTGATTTTCCCTCTCCAGGAAAGACTGTACGAAACTCACAAACTGCACAAGCACTCAATGGGACAGTGGTTGGAAATGCCCAAGCAGTCCAGAGGATGAAAAGCTGTTGTTACAGACCTTCCAAAAGAGGGGAAGAACTTGGGTAGGGAGACATGGGTTGTCAACCCTGAAGCCACAATTGGGCAAGAGCTTTCACCATGTCTGAGGGTTGCTTCCTTCTATTTTCATCTGCTTCCCTCTGAAGGCCAAATCCATCGTGTTCTGACAGCACAGTTGTGTTGGTCAGATGTGTGATGAGATACGTACTCTGACAGCATAAGCTGCCACCACACTGGCATGCTATTTTTCTCCAGTTATCATTAACACTCATGGTGAATAAACCTCTTAATGCAGATTGTCACAAATCCCCATTTGTCTTCTGTTCTTTTAGGTGAAGAAATACAATATGTGTCTGCATTGCAGTCACAACAAAGACAGTGAGTTCTGCCCAACATCCAATCTAGTTTTAAACCAGCAGATGTGTGAAGGCAGAGCCACACTACAGACGACAAGAGACAGATCAGCTCTTCCTGAGCATCACCGGTAAGCATGAATGAGGCCAGCCCAGGTACACCACACACACTCAAATGCATCAAAGGCTCACCATAAAAATCCCTAAAGTCTTCAGCTGAATGTGCTACTGTGAATTACTTGCCAATGAAGAGATATCTGTGATTTCTCTCAAAAGCCAAGTACTTTTGAATCATGAAATCATGTCAGCCTCTGGTTTATAAAAAGAAAACCAAAAAGTAAACATTTAGCCAGGAAAAAAGTCAGCAAGTGAGACCTCCCTACTCAAAAAAATGATGAAACGACAAGTGTCTCTAGAGATTTTTTGAGGGCTGGACACACGAGCTGCTGCTTAGCATGTTTTGATTTATTCTTCACTTCTTAAAACATTTCATCTGCTCATGTCTGTAGCAAATGCTACTGAAAGTTTTATCATGCTTTGTGCTTGCAATAGACTAATGTATGCTGATCTATACACTCAAAATTCTAGGAAAGACATGTTTCTGAGAGTCCAAAACCCAGCTACATCAACAATTTACACAGCAGGATTTTTCAGCAACAGAGGATTTTAAGCTCTGTTGAGCAAACATCAGGTTCTTATCCCACAACTCCTCATTGTGATATTATTCCAGTCCAAAGGAACAGACACACAATATATTTGATTTATGTGATAAAGAAATGACACATACTTGGATGGAAGGCATCCTGCCCTGCTCACAAAGAGCCTTGTGTACACCCGAAATGCTGACAGGAGACAACTCGTGAAGGTAGAAAAAGAGAAAAACAGGAAACAAGAAAAATAAAAAGGAGAGAAAATCAACAAACCAATTCATACTTGCACTCCACTGGTTGCTAAAAATTATAATGGGAAGGGTTGTTACAACATTTGCAAATTAGCACATTTCTAGAATTACTTAGAGGCTATAGTTAACCACATGGGGATTACTGTAAACTTAATTTAAACATTCCTGTAGACATGATGATCTAAATCTTCTTGCCCAGAATAAACGAGGGTTAACTTTCAGAGAACTTTATGACTTTGCTTTTAATGGGAAAAAAGTAAAGACAGATGCTGAAGATATATACACTTAATATGAACAGATAGTGTAATGCCAATTAGAAACCGATTCAAAGGCAGGGATTTTTTCTCTCTGTATTTTGTGTTGTGTCATGTGAATTATCCTTTCTGAGCTTTTTTGAAATGACTCAGAGAAATAAGGACTTCCTTGCAGAAGTAAATAGGGCACCTTTTTCAGGTTTTCCTTTCCTGCTTCGTCTCTTCTTTCCCTCCTGCTCTCTCCTGCTACTCCCCATCCCCTCTGTACAATTTCAACTATATTTACTGATAATCAGCAAAAGTTTAAATGATGTAGTGGGGGTGGTTAACACTCAATTAAACCAAGATCTTCAACCTCGAGCTTGCAAATGTTGCTGGGAGCACTGGTGGCTAAAGAGAGAGGTTTTCAATTAAAGCTGAGCAAGTGCCTAATATCTACATCTGTTCTGCAGAAAGCCTAAATATCTTCAAAATTGTAACACAAGTGCATTGACATTGCAAAAGGAAAATCAAATGTCATTGAGAAGTGAATGGTTAAAAGGGTGGCTGAGGATCCTATTTGCATTTTTTGGATGGCGAATTAGGTCACAAGGGTTAATACAATAAAGAATGGTCTGTCTATTGTTATGTTGGCTCTCAGAGCCTATCTCAATCAAGCATAACTACAGACTAAGGGGCTGTCTTTGATCAAAATCAGAGTCCTTGTTTAGTGTCATTCAAAATGAAAAACCTAATAGTTAATATTCTAAAATATTTTGCAGCCTATGTGCCATTGCAGTAAAAGTCATACTGAGGAAAAGAAGTGATGCCAACACTATCATACCTTATTCTGGTACAAACCATCAAACTGATAGTTTAAATTTGTGAGAATTTCCCTGTTTCCTTCATAGGAAAGGCTTTGTTTTCCTCAGCACCAGTCTAGTACCACCCTGTTTCAGGAACATTCTCAATCTGAGCAATATTGGTCGAGGACTTGTGTCCCTGCAACACTGAACTGGAACAAAACCACTATTCCTATGGGCATATTCCCCCATTATAATGAATAATATCTCAGCAGTCTAGGTTACTTTAATGGACATACCACTTTACACTAAGCTTTTGCAGCAGCCCTGCCCTCTAACTATGAATGCAAAAAGATAATTCACGATTGCATCTTAAGAAAGGGAACCGTGATTTAAATGCATTTCTATGTTCTTTAATAAATGCAACATGCAATCTGCTATGTTTTTCCCATGTATTGGAAACAAATCAGATGGAAAACCTGATGTACTGACCAGAGATGCCGCTTCATCTCTCCCTATATTCCCCCAGCAGAAGAAAGATTTTACTCTCTGAATGACTCTGTCAAAGAAGTAAGCTGATAGAAGAACTAAGTATTCTCCTGCTCCTTACACAGCAGAAGATTGAATAAAGCTGAGCGAGTACTTCACAGTTCTTAATATATTTAGCAAGTTTAGATGTCTTCTGTATGAAATCTGTCCCTGAGAGACTTCTTTATTTCTATAGTTCTTCTTAAAGTATTAGGAAAAAGTGACACACAGGGGGTTCCCCCTGCCCCCCCCCCTTTTTTTTCATTAATGCTACATTTTAAAAAAATAATTTTATACCCACTTTTGCTATTTTTCTCTGTTGTCAATTACTGCAAAAACCAGAGGAATTTTGCTACCATTTTCATTCCCAACCCAATATGGGCAATTTTGAACTGCCATCTGATATGTCAGCTTGGGCAGATTCAACTAGAACACAAGTTACTTATTTCATGTCACCCTAGCACAGTGGTTCTCAGAAGAAGGATGACAGTAAATTATTGCATTTAAAGGTTTCATTTTTCCTCTTAATATTCACTTCAAATTCACAGTTTCTATAAATATGCCTGTTAGTAAACTCTTGTGTGAAATCCGAGTATGTAAATATTCAGTAAAATCATTTTGATGTCTACTCATTTCTCCCTATAACACTATATATGGAGCAACAAAGGTACAGTTGAAAAGTCATTTTCTCTGGCCTATCAGTCTCACTGCTTGTTTTTCTAGGTGCTAGCTCCAGGCTAGGAGGATGACACGCTTGCTGCAATTTCCTTGCACACTTCTATAGACCTTCGCTTCCTTCACACATTTCTATGTATGCTTCTGACTGTAGGACTCCCATCCACAAACTCAATACTCTTATATAGCAGTATGTTTTACAGAAAGCTACAGTATCGTGGGTTTTGTAGTTCCCCCCCCCCCCGCAACTATATAGAATGTCAATCTATATAGAATACATTAGAAGAAATGTTGATGTGTCTGAAATTTTTTACCTTATTTTCTCCAGCTATGCCTGATATAAGCCATTCTCTCACCTAAAAAATTTCTTTCCTCTCATTTAGTTTGCCCGTAATTTGATGGAAGGGATGGTATAACTGAGAATTGAGCTTTTAGGCTGAATCCTTAGATCTCGGATGTGATGAGATCTCCAAAGGTATTTGAACAGAAACCATCACCTACTAGTGAGCTTTCATGATTATAGGGTACTATCTGCATACTTAAGAGTTTCAGCTGGTCACCTAACAGACCGGAATAAATTCCATTCTTTGGACATGTACTATGGTGTGTATGACTTTTGTTTCACCTTCTTCCATTGAAAAAACAGAGACTGTTGCCCACTCTTCTTAGGCCTTTGAGAATCCTACATAGTAATACCTATTAAAAGGACCAAACACCCAAATCTTTAATTTTCGCTTATTTTCATGGTTGTTGGTCTTATACTGCTTGTTTTAAGTTTGTAAAAAGTATCTCAGGAGTGTTTGGTGGTGAGGATAATGCATAGAGCTGTCTATTGATCCTCCATTCTTTAAATACCTAACTATTGTTGCTAAAAAGCCAAAGAGCAGCAGTGCCCAAACACTTCTGTCACTGCTCTACATTAGAAAGAGATCTAATTAGCGAATGCTGAGCAAGACTTGAGGTCTAATGATGTAAAGCTTTGGGCAAAAGCCTAAATCTCCAGATTTCACTGAGGTCTGTTTAAAGCAGTTGTATGGCAGCTTGGCAACCCCTGGCTGAAAATTGTGTGTCTCGGTTTGAGACAAGTTTAAGAGGAGACGTCCTGAAATGGCAGGTTTCAGCACTCCCTCCCCCACCGATACAAAAGGAATTTCTTGGATGAAAGTGAAAATGACTATTTATTTATCAAGCAGAGTGCCTGCATGGCACGCGGAAAAAATGAGTAACTGTTAAAATATTAAACCTCCTCTCTGCAGAGAAAGCTGATGGATTTAGAGTTCCCTCTGTAGTTGGCTCGGCCCCTCCCGAGGTCCAAGGCCGGGATGCGGCGTCCCCGCAGCCTCCCTGCCTGTCCACGGGGTCCGATGACCTGGTTCTCGGATCACAGCTAGGCTGAACAGTTCCAGAAGAAGAAGAAGAAATTACCGGAGGATTTCGGTATGCCGCTATGCAGTCCTGGGAAAAGCTTCTTGCCTCAGCTCACAAGCTGGCTAGAAGCAGGAAGGAACTCCCTCGGCTCCGCAGCGGCGAGGACGCGGGGGAGTGTGTGTGAGTCCTTCATCACAAACCGACCTGAAGAATTCGCCCAGCTTCCCCCCGCCCCGCCCTTTCCTCGGATGCACCTTAAAGCTGCGGGACCCATTTCTGGGCATAAAGCAGATAGGGAAATCCAGTATTACCATAAAATCACGCCAAGACAGTGTGTTCTGCCATACACTCTCCCCTGGACTTGATATCATTCTCCTGAAGAGATGTATTCCTGTGCCACACAACCTGTGTCACTAACATACCAAAAAGAACCATATGGAGTTGCTTTAATAGATCTGAGGGCTTCACTTAGACAGAAACTGAGGATTGATCCAGCATCATACACAAAGCCCATTGTGGAGGCAAGGGCAAGCAGCCCACAGCCCTACCAGCCTCTCACACAGGCCCTCTCTGAGTGTCGCTGAGCTGTGATCAAGTCAGAGTTATGGGCTAGGAAATTTCTGACAAGCCCATATCAACTCCCTCCAAGCACAGGAAGTCCACAGCAGTGTAAAATTTGGACAGAAAAATCAGATTTCATGCAACATCATTCATTGTTTTCTTTCCTTTCTCTCCCCAACTCCTAACTGCTGAAAGGCAGCAGGGGCAGCACACCAAGACACAGTAGGGCTGGAGTCTGAGCAGTAATGGTTCAGCAGCCCAGCCCAAGTGTATTCTCCTGTCCCTTTCCTCTGCCATCCCTGGCTGCAGCAGGCACAGCAAATGGCCCCTTTCTCACCACAGCAGTTGGCTTCTATTGTTTCTCCTGGGCATCAATAGGCCTCCGCCACTCTGTTTTATCCCTGGAACAGCGAGCACCCCAGCAAGCTGCTGCACTGTTTGTCTCTGTGGTCTCCAGAGACAACAGAGACTGAATTTTTTTCTCAAAAAATGACAGGTGTCTGCTCTTTGGCGAGGGAAGTTTAAGTCTAGCGCAGCAGACATACTGAGAAGAAAACAATCCTCACCTGGATTGTGCCTCCACTATAAAAGGTAGTTTCACTTGGTAGGTTCTGTCTGTTCTGGCAGTTTGGTGCCCTCATGTTGGATGGGGAGGTGGGGTACAATATTAGATGCACGCAATGCCAAGCCTGTAAGCACTATGGGCAGGACCAGTCCCTCCACCTGCTCCTTCTCCCCATCTTTGGGCTCTTCACTGCTGTTTGCCCTCTATGAGGAGTCAAGCCAGGCCAGACTGCATGCCTCTCTTTCCCTTTGCATGTTTTTTTTTCTATATGCTCTCTACCCCTCCTGATGATTTCTTCTCCTCCTCCCTGCCCCCCAACCGTAAAATCCCCGATTTAAACAGATTGACCTCTTTCCTCTCTGCTATTCACTGCACTGGCTGCCAAAAACACCTGTATTCCAGTCTCTGCGATTATCTCCTGCTCCTGGTTCTTGCAGATCACAACCCATGAAACAGGCACCCATCTTCCCCTACAGCTCCTGAGGACTGCTCTAGTGCTCTCAGCAGGAGCATCTTTCTTGCATCCATAATTGCAGCGGAAAGCCTAAAGGTCCCAAATAAGACAAAAGGAAGCACAGTTTGGGGCACAGGAGTCAGTGCTGCTGGTCTTTCTGATGGGAGTTGAGGACTGATGAAACCATCCTATTTCATGGTTTTTTGTCCCCTTCATCGTCCTACTTATTCTGGAGTGCTGCAAGCCTGCCAGGAAGTAGGCTGACCTAGAGAGAGAAACAGATACATTTTTGGTGATGAGAAGGGAGCAAGAAATGGGAGGGTTTCTCACTGGTAAGAAATATCCTTTACAGAACAGCATCAAATTTGGCAGCTCTGAGAAATCTCTCTGGATCTCCTAACCCCATCATATGTCATGGCTAAATGATAAAGCATGTTGTTATCTCATTAAACAACAGTGACAAAATCCAGAAAGTAGGACATTGCTTTCTCCTGAGTGGTGCTGCCTCTCAGCTGAATGCCAGGTGGGGTGCAGGAGGACTTCCGCCACTGATATTAAAAAAATTATATGGTCTCACCCTCCATCGTAACTGTTGTGAGTAAAAACAATTGCAAAGTAAAGCAGGTGGATGATCAATCAACACTACAGGGAAGAGCAGGGGTCTGTTATGTGTGTCAAAACCCATCTCGCAAATGGCAAAACTTCCCATACTGAAGGAAAGACTAAATGGTTGAGGCTGAGTAGATTTTCAGATAATTTCCAGAAATTGCATATTTCAATAGGATTATGATCTTTTGTAGGGCCACAACTGCCAAGTATTTAAACAGACACAACTAAAGAAGATATTTTTAAACTGAAATTTAAAAAAAATGCAAAAAAATAAGGATTAAATTAATGTTCTGCTTAGAACTTTGATTCTTTGATATTTCACATTAGCAAACTACATGCATACTTCCACACATACTTTGTATTAATTGACACATTTTTAGCTTTTCCATTTGCCCTTCTGCTGTGGCCTCGTGAAACAGAAGGGTCTCATGGCTCTGCTTTGGATGGACACTGAAGTGCTTGCACACCACAAGTACTTCCATTGCAGCCAACAGAGACCATTAAGTTCCATGTGCTAGAGTTGCCCATAAAGCCGTTACCAGAGGAAGCCCTACTCTATTTGTCTCAACTAACCTCTAAAATTCAACTTTTTTCCCATCATTCCCTTTCTTGCAAGAAATACAATGTAATCAGAACCAACATTACCACTCCTCCCCACTGCAGTCCAACTAACTTCTTCCACCCCATTAAGTGTTATGCATATACCCTCCCCACCCCAATATATGCAGCTCATTTTAGGAACCTACATAAGGTCAATTTCTGTATTTATGTTTTTATTTATTCAGTTATGACAGTGGTATTTGTTCCATTTTTCCATATAACTATATAATATTTCACAATATGTCTTCTTTACATCACTGTAGTATTTTATCATAACTATTTGGTCAGATAGCAGTTATTTTAATAACAGAATGCCTGCAATTTTCTGTAATTTCTGTACTATCTAAATAGGATTATACAACCTGTGTTAGTAATTGATCATTCCCACACAATGTTTACTAATGTAGCTATGTTGAATCTTGTGTAAATGAGGAAAACAAAAGGTAGGGAGTTTAAATGGTTTGCCACAGGGCTTACCAAGAGTCAGTAGTGAAGCTAGACACACAAAAAAATGCACCAGACCCTTTCTGGATTTGTGATTTCTCCTCCAAGTGCTAGGCCAGTCCAAAACAAATGAGCACAGGATTATCACCAAAATGTATAGTATTAGATAGCTGATGCTGTTTTAAAAGTAATTCCAGATAATGAAAATATAGCAGCAAGGTTCTGCAAATATGGCAAGTTGCTGAGAGAATGCTGGGGCTGCTGATGCCGCAATGGTTCATCGACATGGTAAGCATACATCTCTGTCTTTGCTAACAAGTCATAGAGCAGAATCAAGGCTGACATGTTTAACTACTTTTAATCTCTTTTCTAATAGGATTAAATCTGTTATTCACAGAAATTTACAAATTGTACATTGTGATGCAAAGCTGGGCTTCTGCTCTATTCAATTACAGAGCATGTCATATAGGGGGGACTATAGTGCACCCAGCTCAACCAATACACTTATTTCTAGCCATGAGTATTTTTCCGGGTTTAAACTTTTCTGTGTAGAAAGATTTGGCCAACAATTCTTTCAATTCTTTTGGCTACATATACTTGATTTACTGCGGAACTTACTCAGGCAAATTTCTCTAGGCAAAATATGATCACAATATTGTGAAAAATCAGATTTTTTTTTTTAGATTTTTTTCCCACATTTTAGTATGTTCCTGTTTTTCTAGGTTTGAGACAAAGAAGCTTATGTTTCAAAAGAGTTTCAAAATTTTTAGCAGACCCTAAAAAGACTGAAAATACTTATTTAAAGTGAGACAGTTTGGTATCTTTCCCCACACCCAATTAAAATGCTGGCCTGTGGTTCACTAGAATGCTACCAACAGCATAGCTCCAACTAATCTTCAGTTGTTCTAAAAGACAAAGTAAAAGTTAAAGTGCGAAAAAATCATTATACAAAATCCTTGCAGAAGCAGCATGATGCTTTTGAACTGCATAACACTGAGCCTCAGAGCTGCTGGCAATCCACACTGAAAATGGAGAGTCAGCTCAGAAATATCTCAAATCATATGCTAAAAAAATGGAAGATACTGGTAAATCACACCAGAAAGCAAAATAAGACGCAGCCTAAATTACGCAGCACAGTAAAATCCACTTCTATAAAGAATTAACACCAAAGAATCCAGAAGTCAAGTACTTCACCTGTTGAAAGTGAATTTGCCCCTGAATCCAAAATAATTACCATAATTGGCCATATTTGTCCGCTTTTTTTTTTTTTTCAGCTTACTGAAATCCCTGGATCGCAGTGACCTCTAGGGGTGAGTTGTACATCTGCAGGATTCTCCCAGTTCTGAAGGAAAAGTGTTTTTCTTCTACACAAAAAGAGACTTAAAGAGGATTTATATTGAGGGTACCCAAAAATTCCTCTATGAGTACCTCGACAGTGTATCCAGATATTTGAAACAGTGATAAGTATTTCCAAATAGGAACATGACACAAAAAGGTTTATTTACAGAAAACAGGTTAATGCAATGATCTGAGAACATGATCTCAGAGTGGAAGAAAATAAAAAGTAAAGTCAGACCCTCTGTCTGTTGAATACAGTGGCAAAATTCACAGCCGCCTCAGTGAGTGAAGGATGCAATGGAGTTTCATTCATTTTTTAGTACCCAAACAAAATGCAGACATAGTCCCGCAAGAAGAATAATGCTCTAAAAACACCCCAGCAATCCTTTGCACCTAAAAGCAGGTAATTTGTGAGTATTGTTCTGTGATAACCTATTCCTCACTAAAAACATTGAGAATCCAATTACCTTTTACTCAGGGACTCCTTTTTCTTGCCGGATCATCTTAAAAAGTCTGTAAGGCAGAGAAACATATGCTGCCAGGTTATGTTTTAGTACCTTGCATGAGGAATTAAAAGCTCAGTTCCTGTTATTTGTAGAAGTTGTGTAATCAATTTGTAGGCACGCATTAAAAACTACAGGCAACTGGAATAGGTTAAATTAATGATTGTACTACTGTTCAATGAAGCTATAGTTGAATTCTAAGGGAAAAGACAGGACTATAAACTGCAGGTTGTAATTTACAAATCCCACTTCCAGTCCTATGACAGCTCTTAAGGAAACCTTCCTGTCTGACCATCCAGGACCCACTCTGGCAGTCACAGTTCTACCACCCCAGAATTTCACCCCAGCTGGTGCCAAACACCCTTTGCAGTGGATGGCTTCAGTGGGTCAACAGGTGCCTCACTAGACTCCCTAAATACACGACTCTTACAAAGTTAGTCCAGATTTCCTTACAGGCTCAGCCACAGGTTTCCCATAACAGAGCCTCAGACGTCTGATTTCTCTAAGTACTATAATCATGCCACAGTCACACATAACCGACTCGAGGTCAAGCTGGGCGCTGCCGAGGAGGGATGCTGAACCAAGCAATCCCCGGGCTTTTGTATCCACAGTCCATGCACACAGTAGTCTGGGGCCTTCCTGCTGAGCCATTGGCTCCCGCTGTATCTCTGAGTGGCCAGTCACCTGGCTGGTGCCCCGTATCCTTTGTTATGCAAATGATCAGTGCCAGATCACTGCTCTTGCTGGGGACTCCAGCCAGTTCCCCAAAGTACACACAAAGTACAAGCTGCAACTTGCACTGCATTGCAGCAGCACACCAAGCTGCCCGCACTAAGTGTTTTCCTCAACACCAACTGCCACTACGGTTGAAATTCTGACTTTCTGGCTATTTAAAGGCTTTTTCCCAGAGGTGACTTGGCCTGTACTGGTGTATCAGAGGTAAGCATTCATACGGAAAGGGGTTACACAGAGAAACAGTTTTATGATATTTTTACTGAACAGGGAAGATTTCCTCATGTTAGCAGAGGTGGAACATGGCTACGTCTGTACACCCTGGCAGAACCTGAGGGCTCTCACCACAGGGTAGCCCATGGTGCCAGCTTGTAAAGATTTATGAAGTGTGGATGTTAGATGTTTGTATACAATGTTTGAGATGAGAGGAGGAGGTGACACATAGTGGTCCTAAGGAGAAGGCAGAAAGTGTGATGATCTGTCTAGATGGCTGCTGAGGAATGGGCTTCCACATTCTTCCACAACGGCTGATCCTTGTACATTCAAAGGTGTTTAGACAACACCTGATCTGGTTATTTCTCCAATGTAATTTTATTGCCATTAAAATTTAAAAAAACATGAACTCCTCCGCAAGGGAGAAAAATTCACAAACAATAGTGCAGCTAGTTAGGGTTTAGTGGACACATGACCACAGACAGGAGAAATACTGCTTGGTATAAAATGAAAAAAAAAAATTTAAAAAGGCCCAATGCTTCTTTAAGCAAGGGACAATCAGAGCAAAAGAGCCTTGCAAATCAATCATCCATTACAAACCAGAACATATTGGCATCTCAGTCTGCAGTCACTCAGGATGGAGGCAAAGTCTCCTGATGCAAGCATTGCTTGAGGCTTTCTGAGACATCTGGTCATTTCACTAAAAGGTGAAGAGTGCAGATAGAACAGAACATATATGAAAATTAATTTAAAAGAAGGGGAAAATCGTCTTGTGAGTGTTGTTGGGATGATTACAGGTAAATGCAGTGTATTGACTAAGCAACAAGCAGGAGGGGGAGAGGAGTGTAACTGAGCTTGCTGCATACAACAAAACCAGCATTCAAAGCAATTGCTTTGGTGCAGAGTTTTCATTCATACAGATGTGTAAGTATAGTCCACTACCTTTTTGCTGCTCTTTCCCACCTTTTGACTGCTTGACAACACAAGCATTTTCTGCTTTTTGTCGCACAAGTGTCAGATTTGCTTCCCCTCCATTGTCTTTCCCCTAAAGTAAGGGGCATCCATCAAGTCAGCCATTACTAGGTAAAGATGAGCAGTTTCTCATAGGCATGAGGTCAGGATAGACTGAGTCTTGCCTCCATTATGTTAATCATTTATGGCTTCCAGCAACTATCTTGAGGAAAGGGATGAACACTCCTTTTATTTTCTTAGTTTCCTGTTATTTCGTTCAGGATTTTGTTGTTACAGAAATTACAATAATATTTGAGAAAAAGAGCCGTCAAGTAACAAATATGGAGAAAATAGAAGTATGGGAAGGAGGAGGAAATGTCTCTGTATGAAAACATAACATGCAGCTAGGGAGTGTCTCGGTTATGTTCTGCTTTGGTGAGCACGGGGGCAATATTCATTCAGCCTCAAGAAGGATGTCTTGGTTGTGTCCAAGATGCAGACCATGTAATTATCTCAGAAAAATTTTATGCCTAGCACTTCTTTTAAAGATAAAATAATGTAGGTTGTTGGCTAAACTAGCCTCAAATAATGCTGAACTTTACCATCTTCTTTCTCTCTCACCCCAGACCTTAGGTACATCTCTCTCATTGCCCTCCTTCAGCTATCTCTGTTGCCTTCAACTCCCCAGTGAATTAAAGCAGCTCTCTTCAGGTTAGGTACTCCACAGATAATCATCATCCCCTGGGTCTCTGTCTGAGCTTCATAGTCTCAAAATCTATTTTCCAGACCTATCTTTAGAAAGAACGTACTGTGAAGCAGTGGGACCAACTCAGATTTCAACAAATGACAGAATGACCCTTAAGATCATCTAGTTCCAACCTCACCACTATGGCCAGGGACACCTTTCACCACACCAGGTTGCTCAAAGCCCCATTCAACCTACCCTTGAACACTTCCAGTGATGGGCCATCCACAACTTCTCTGGATATTCTGTTCCAGTGGCTCACCAACCTCATATTCTTCCTAATATCTAATCTAAATCCACCCTCTTTTTGTTTAAAGCCATTTCAATTTTAGGCCATTTCAACCCATTACCCTTGTCTTTACATGCCAGCATGGCCAGTGCTTGCTAGGCTAATGATCACATGGCAACATCCCTGGGCAAGCTACAGGCAAGGGGGCAGTGGGTCCCTCTTTCTCTGTATGGAGCATTGCACAGAACTGCTATGGGAAAAATCCAAAATATTATGTGGTACAATAGAATCACACAGACATCTAGCACAAGTAACAGAAGTTTCTGTTTAAAGCTTCAGAAAATTCTGTAAAAGGAAAGCTTTTCAGTAATTCTGGGTTTCTCTTAATGCGCTTTTTGAAGTCCACACAAAGACAAAAAATGCCTAAAATGTTTAACTAAGGCAAAATCCCATTGGCTGCCAGTGAAGAAATCCTGTCTAGACTTCTGCATGTAACTTCCAGTGCTGTAGCTATGCTACTTTATATTATGGAGCCTGTTACATGTTGACATAATAAAGTGGTTCATAAAAGAACTAAAAAGGGCTGAACCAATCCTAGGAGCAGCTGTGGACAGCTAATAGGACAAAAGCAGTTTAGACAGAAAAATGAAAGCATCATAGCTGAAAAACAGTGCAACAAGTTTTTATTTCAATGTCATTTCTGCAATAACAACAAAAATTAAACAGAGTAAGTTTCTTGCTGTCAGGCTAATTCTAATAGGGAAATTGGGACCACTGCTTAGACATCAAGGTATCTTTCAAACCATTTATGTTTTTATAGCTGTTGTGAAGAGGTTGCTTGCCTCCCAAAGACTGTAAAACTCATGATTTCTGTTAAGATATCATCTCAGCTTTTTAACAAAAAACCACTGAAGACAACAGAAATGGTGTTTTTTCTACTTATTGTTCACAATCTCACTAACACACAACTGTACACAGAAACTTGGTGCTTTCTTGTGTTTATATAGTGTCGGTCTTACCTCCAATGTTTCATTTGGCATGCTCGTCAGTGCTAGAACTGGACTGTAAAGTAAACAAATGAAGTTTTGTGGGGAGAAAATATTCACTCAGAGTTTCCGTTGCTGAATATTGTAGAAACCTAGGAAAGGAATATTTAAGACAAGCCAGTGGGCAAACTTCATTCATTTCCACTTCCAGTATCTTTTCCAAATCCTTTCTTTCCTCAGCTGCTTTAACTCCTAATAAAAAAAATCATCAATACATTAAATTAAAAAAATAAAATCTTAAATCCCTGATGTACTTTATCCAAAAGTGTCAGCAGGGTCTCATTCAGTGCAGTTGGCTGAAGCTGCAAGGCTAATGTTCGTGTCCATTAGTGCATATTAGAGTTGGTCTGATCTCTAATTTTACAGTCATCTTGTCTTCAATAGACTGTACATTTTCTTTGGCAAGCTGTTTGTAATCATAATGAATTGATCACTGCTGGATTGCTCAAGAACTACATCATCTTTATAGACAGTGTGCTTAAGCTCCCTCAGATTTACATTCACTCCGCTGTTCCAATTACCTCAGCCCTGTGCTGCAAGTGCTTGCCATAAAGAAATGAAAGCATCCAAACTAAATATAATGGGTTTTTATCAACCAAATGTTTAAACAATTTTAATGTTTTAGGGTTTTTTTCTGTCTAGGATTCAAGGTCTATCCAGGTTTCAAGTAGTGAGGTTTGTAGCATCCATAATATAGTCTTTGAAGTAATAGACTGAACTAAGGCATGCCAAATAGACAAAAAAGGATCCCTGAGCCACCACTCCTGCAGTCTCTGTAGTCCAAGGCACCAGGTCAATAAAACAAATGGTACAGAAAAGAAGAACGGCATGAAATAGTAAGGCACTTGGCATTGCAGGTGAACAGCAGGATGCTGTCGTGGTATTTTTGTACGCATCGTGAGACACAATCAATTTAAGGAGACTTTCCTAATTATTCAAAGTGTCTTTGAAAACATTAGTGATTCAAATTCAGGACAAACAAGGAGAGTATTCATATTACAGGATATGACCCATATTTTATTAACCCAGCCTACAGTTTTAAGACTATTACATCATATCACTGCTTGAGCAGGGCAGGAATGCTTTGTTTGGTGACGTTAGTGGTTGATTTTTTAGTAATTTAGGTCAGACTAGTAAATATAAGTTACAATGAAAACTTGTCTAATATCAACATGCATGCTACTCTAAAAGTCTAGCTATCATTCAGAGTGTGTTTAGAACAGAACGACAAAGAGAATGCTGTTTCATACTAGAACAACTTGCTTTCAAATTTTAGGTCCAATGTCACTTTTGCTAAAACCAAAATTTTGTGTTCCATTCTCTTTCACACTCTTTGGGTTGACCACAGAGTCTTCAAGAGCTGACAGATTTTTTTGTATCATTGAGATCAATCAGTAGGATAAATATCAAAATCCGGTAGGATCTTCTAATGCTACATAAGCTTTGGAACATTTCTCTTATTTTACACAACTGGATCTAGAGCTTAGAACATCTCGGCACTAAGCTAACATTGAAAAACAAAACAACAGCTCAGGAGAAAGAGAGGTGAGTCTGGTGTTATTCAGCTTTAAAAACACATATTTCAAATTATCCAGTAGTTAATTTAATCTGACAAATGCTGATGGTCTACATGAAATGAATTTTTATGCCTATCTAGTCCCTGGTAAAAAACTTCCAGCATTAAACGGATTTTGACTTTAGTCACAACTCCTCTTCTTAAATATATCTGCTGAAATGGGCTCAAGCACTATGACTGATTCTGCTAAACAGCCCATTCATGTCCACATTGCCACTAACAGTCCCACTGAAATTTTGCTCACAGGTAAAATTAGGATCCAGCTTCATATTCCCAAAGCATCTCTTTCAGTATACAAATGCTTGCCATGGCAACATTCATCACAACACTGGTGTTGCTTTGAGTGCCTACCTACTCCCCAGGAAGGAGACCTGGTCCTCCAGAGCTTTTATTCTGCCACAACTCAAAGCTTTTCACCTCCACTGGAAAAGAGAAAAAAAAAAGGAGTGGGGCATAAACATTTATTAGCACATCAGTTTATGTAATTGCTGCAACACAAAGATATAGAAGAAGAAGCTGTCACCTGCTATTTCGGATTACGGCTCTTTAGGAGGACACTTTTAACTTTCAGTAATGTTTCTGACCAGTCTTTAGCCTTTTAGGATGAGCCAAGCAAAGCAGAATTCATTTTGTCGTTGTTGTTATTAATACTGTTGATTGGCATCTGAAGGACAGTTTTCCTCTGGGAAAAACCTGCAATGTTTTGCTGCAGTAACATATGTTTGGGGTGGCAGGGGTAAGGTATTTGTTATCAGCCATATGATGGAAAAATGCTAGACAGTAAAACAATCTGTAGAGATCTATGGCAGAAAGAGTGAAAACTTTGAACAATGGAAACAATCAGAATGTTTAGGTATCACTTTGGTGAGGTTTGAGATGGCTCAAAAGCATTATTGGGAAACTGGATATTCGGAGTGCTTGACATTGGAAGCTTGGAATATTTGGTATTGAGGATATTATATTAATTTTCTGAAATATTAATTTTCCTTGGAAGTAGTTTTTGATGAGGTGAAAGAGCTGTAGAAATAATTCACACTTCAAATGCAAAATGTCAATATCCAAAAAAAAACACCCGAACAAAAAAAAAAAAAAAAAAAAAAAAAAAAAAAAAAAAAAAAAATTGAAAAAAACCTAAACTGATCTTGGTCTTCCTTATTCTGTTATTATGTTCTGTTATTCACTCTAGCACAGATGACAGCTGACTGTCATGGTTTAACTCCAACCAGCAACCAAGGGCTACTCGCTCACTCACCCCTGGTGGAATAGGAGAGAGAATCAGAAGAGTAAAAGAGAAAAAACTGCTGAGTTGAGGTAGAGACACTTTATTGGTAAAGCAAGAGTTGCATGTACAAGCAGAGCAAAAAAACGTCATTTATTCATCACTTCTCATGCATGGACAGGTGTTCAGCCATCTCCAGGAAAGCTGGACTCCATTATACATAATGGTGCCTTGGGAGGACAAACGCCGTAACTCCAGATAACTTTCCCTTCCTCCTTCCTTCCCTCACTTTATATACTAAGCATGAAGCCATATTGTCTGGGATATCCTTTGTTCAGTTGAGATCAGGTGTTCCAGCTGTGCCGCCTCCCAGTTTCTTGTACACACCCAGACTACTCGCTGGCGGGGCAGTATGAGAAGCAGAAAAGACCTTGAGGCTGTGCAAGCACTGCTTAGCAATAAGTAATACATCTCTGTATTATCAGTGCTGTTTACAGCACAAATCCAAAACATGGCCCCATACCAGCTACTATGAAGAAAATTAACTCAAACCCAGCCAAAAGCAGCGCACTGAATTACAGGGAAATAGGAGTTTTTAAATGTATTTTATAGTTGCAACCACTGAAACAAAACAAAAAAGGTATCCTTAGGAAGACAGAGAAATTCTCCGATGCCATTGCTCATCTGAACGATTTTCCTTGCTGATGTGATGCCTTAACGTGTGGCCCCATTCCCACAGACCGTACGCGTGGCAGAGACGCACTCGCCTGGGGATCCTCCCGACCCTACAGGTGCCGCGTGCCCCACCTCGCCCGTTCTGGCCCCTTCCTGCCGCCCGCAGCCGCTTCCGTTTCTCTCCAAAACAAAACTCGTTACTATGGAAACTGCGACAGAGCCGTCCGTCGTAGGCGCTGTACTCCCGCCCATGAGGGTATCGAGGGGCGCAGCCCCGCCTCTGCTTCCGCCTCTATGGGCGGCAGCAAAAGCAGCACCGGCCATGGGGATCACGTCGCCGCGGGCACTTCTCGCGTTCCTGGCCCCGTCAGGGGCCGTGCGGCCGCGGCCCGTCCGGTGGCCCTGGGCCGGGCCGCGGTGCCGGCCCATTACCCGGCCGTTTCCACGGCGACGGCAGGGGCCGCCTCAGCCGCCGCTCTCACAGCCGCCGTTTCCCCACTTCCATCACAGGGCGCGGGGCCTCCGAGCTCGCGGCGCTGTCCCGTGACTTCAGCCGCGATTCCGGGAGCCGCACGCGCCCCGAAATCCCGGAAAAGACTCAAAAAAAATTCCTTGTGCACAGCAGAAGCTGGGCCCTCCCTACGAACTGGCCTGCTTCAACTTGCTGAGGCCCACGACCTCTCTTTCCACAGATGGAATACTGCTCATGTTCACTACAATATAGGAAGTGGGCACCCCTCCCCGCTTTTCCACAATGGCGCGCACCGCGCCGACCCCGGCCGCTTCGAAGAACCTGTCCCGTTTACGCCTAAGTGTCCGTAAGCGAACACAACAATTAAAACCCGCGCGTGCTAGAAACGAAAACGAGTGTCATTGACTCCTCTCCACCAACAAGCAACCTCAGCCGGTGGCAGACACACGCACACACCCCGCCTCCCCTCCCAGCCGAGCTGGGGCGAGCTGCGAAAAGCAGCGAAAAGAAAAAAAACCCCTTGAGTACCCGCTCCAAATGCAAGTCCCCCTCCACACCCATGCCGGGCCTAACAAACCTTACAAAACCAGTGGGATGCTGCAAAAGGTCACAATTTGGTTCCTAAGAACCGAGATTTTACGGTAATTGCTAGCAATTACTGAAATTACAGAGATACACAATACACAGAGATATACAATACAAACTACACAACGAAAAGAGCTGCCTTTGTGTTACCTCCTGCGGGGTCCCGGGACCATGGCTCCTCACCTTAGGTCACTGCAGGGAAATTCTTTTAAGAGTTGCCAGCAGGGAAGAATTCCTTGCAAGATGTATCTGATCTGGTCCAGAAGAAGGCTACCAGGTCCCAGTCTCATCTGGGTCACCAGAAGACTGACGCCTTAAAGACCTAGAAATAAAACAACACACTTTTTGATATAACGTTATGATGCCTGAAAGATAGGCTGGAAATAAATCCCCATAGACCGATGTCTATAGAGCAGGTATTTGTTTATTGCAGCGCTGGTGGTGAGGGGGATTTCTCCTCCTAACTCACCCACCCTTGTCAAGTGCAGTGCCATATTTATACAGTAAAATTTCGCTGAAGGTTGCTATGTCATTACAGCATCATCACATACACACCGGAACTAATTTACATAGCATGATCTCATGGTTATTAGATAATTCTTTGCACTGCGCATGCACCTCCCCAATTCGGGGGTCTTCGGGGGTCTTTGATGAAGGCTTCTAAAGTCTTCTTCGCACTTGAACTCTTCAACTTTGTCTTCGAGGCATGTGCAGTTATGATGCTCTTCAGTCCGTCTGGTCTTAACCGGTCTAAATTCTTTGTTTTGTGGATAATTGGCTTTGGCTTGCCAATTTCTCATTAGTACTACACTTTCTTATCTCTAAAGCTATACGCCTGGTAAGTTATCTCTTTTTTTTTCCTTTCTTTGTTCTGCACATAAGCAACTAGTCAGCTATATACTAGCTATTACATTGTATAAAAAGTTATTCATATTAGATTACATGAATATCAAAAGTTATTATTTAGTTTGTAAGCATCTTGGTTATAGGTAGGTTATAAACATCAAGTTATAGGTGTAAAAGCTATGATTCAGACACATAAGTATAGAAGGCTATGTTTAAGGTTATATTGATATTCTTTAAGTCACATTGATAAAAGGTCGTGATTTGGGTTATATTGATATTAAGGTTGCCCAAGCTATATAAGCACTTGAGTTACACAGACGTCAATTAGTATAGGAGGTAATATAAAGGCTGGTCTTTATTTGAGGCCTCCGGGGGCAGGTATGGAAAATGCCCACCCCCACATGGGGTGAATACAGTTCTATGAGTTTAGCAAATTAACATAACTGACAAAAACCCACAATTAGAGACGTAAGTGGTGAGGTAATTCCCCTCCAGTTCAACCCTCTTCTAAATCCTCCCCCCTTAGATAGGAACTAAACTTAGTTTATGAAAATGTGTCTTGAAGAGGTGGTTTCAACCATGGCTCCCAGAGAGCCAAGATAGGATAGGGGCCTTGGACCCCCAGAGCATGGAGCCTCTAGAATGTGTTTTGTCTTTCTGCCTATCAGGGTTGGGAAAAGTATTGGGGCTAGCTAGAAATACAGTGATAGGCTACAGAGCTACAAATATATGTGTAAGGAATACAGAGAATATATAAAAGTAAAAAAGGCGAAAATCAATTTGGCATCACATTGAGGCCAGTTGAAAGCCACCAGCATGAACAAATGCCTCTGCATCAGGAGGTCCATCTTGGTCCATCTTGCCCAGCATTCGGTCTCCAGCACTGTCTGAGGCAGACATGTAGAAAAAAGAATAGGTCAAGTGGGGACTGACGTTTCCCCAGTAAACTCATCCTGCCTCCAGTGCAGAAACCTCTGGGATTTCTTGGGTCAGAGGTGATCTATTTCTTTTAATAGTGAATGTTTCTTTCACACTTCAGTTTGTTTCAAACTGAAAGGAAAATCAATGAGGTAAAGTTAATATATTTTCCTGTGTGTTCTCTATGGGAAGAGATAGGATGGAATTGCACTGCGGGCTGTGGGATGTGCCCGTGGAGTGCCATGACAGGACAAAAAAAGCACACGACAGCACAAAGGAGTACATGGCAGCACAGGGAGGCTTGTCTCTGCCGGACCCTGTGGGGAGGAGCCTGCCGGGGCTGACGGACAGGTGAGCAGTGCCTGGTCACCCAATACAGGGATGTTCAGGGGGTGTGCTGTGACATGTCAGTGTGTGATAGGTCCTGTAGTGAAGGTTGCCGTGTAAGGAAATAATGTGCCTTGGAAAAATCTGTAAAACCAACTTGTGTCTTTGAATAAAAGATTCAGTTTCCCTGCCGGACTGGGTCCGTGTTTCAATCACTGACAGTTCTCCATATCTTAGAATTGTCCCAGTTTACATATACACACCTTAACCACTGAGGGCAGATCCATTCTGCCAGTATGAAGCATTACCTCTTCATGAGAAAATAGGGTTCTGTACTATTATAGATGCAGTTTAATCAGTCAAGAATTCCCCACACCAGACATTATAGAAATATCTCTAAAAAAATTTTAACTATAAATAGAATAAATATACAAATGCAAAGATGCATTTAAATTAAACCTTATAGGTCTTAAAAATCATTGAACTAAAACAGAATAGTTCAGTTGGAAGGAACTGAGTAAGTGATCATCTAGTCTAACTGGGCTGGAGTACTTACACAATTTCCAAAAGGCTTAGCTTAAACCCAATGCTACTCTCCATGGAACACCACCACCAAAAGTTAACCATTGAAATAAATTAGAACAGAAGGAAATAACTCAAGATTCTTTCGTATTAGCTTTCGTTATCTTTGATAAAAGGAAAGCTTAGGGGAGACCATATCACCATGTCCCAGTATTTAAAGGGTGGCTACAAAGAAGATGGAGGCTTCCTTTTTATAAGGAGTCACATGGAAATGATGAAGGGTTATGGGTACGTTTTATTCCTGAGAAGATTCTGATTAGACACAAAATAACAATCCGCCATTGGAATGGCCTTCCCAGGGCGGTCAGTTTCAGTCAAAACACAGCCAAAGCCTCCCATAGAGAACCTCTCTGATTTCCTTCCAGCTCAGCTAACAGGAAGGCATTATACTCCTAAGACCTACAAATACAGCCATGGGATGGTTCCCTTCATTCATAATAATCTTCTCCCTGTGGTACGTACAGTATTTGGGTTCCGGACTCCACAAAATGGTGGATGAAAAGCTCTTGAGAAAGGTCGTTTGTGCTAGAGTTTTCAATGTCCCTTACTGTTCAAGACATCTCATAGAGAACTGGTAGCCTTCATGAAGCTAGGAGAGACAGTCTTGCATACTCGTGATGTACAAGGCATTGGACAAGGAATTCGGTATCTGTCAGAAACTGAAATATTATAATTTATGGCTTAAACATCTTCATGGAGGACTTTTGCCTATTATAGCAAAACTATATAAAAAAGGCTGCATGGGAGACCACTGCACCCTGAATGGGGCCCTGACTGAGGCCCTGGACTGCAAGATAAGATAAAGTGATTCAAGTCGGGGCTGGGGGAGAAGAATACATTCACAGGAGGATAAAGCCTCACACCTTCAGGGTGGAGACCACAGCTCCAGGCTTATCAGCTGTCAGGCTCAAATGGCCCCTCACACCAAAGAGTGGGGGGAGGAGAGGTTTTGGGTGTGTGATGAAAAAGCCTCTCGTCCAAGGCAGTCAACATCCATCCTCTGCTGTGCAGAGGAGCCCAGCTGCAGGGGCCCCTTCACCCCGGGAAAAGCTGCATTCATGTGAGGGACAGCGGAGGGGGTGTCATGGCCCATCCAAGGCTCCCGCCCAAAGGGGTCCCCAGACCCTGCACCAGAGCACTGCACATGATGGAACAAATCCAGAGTCTTGCAAGGGACAGTGTCAAACCTAGCCCACTCAGGGGAGGTACCTGGGCATTCCCACCTGGCCCAAGAGTATATTTATCCATTGGATTCTATACTTTTTGGCGAGGCGGCAGGGGACCCTCACCACCAAGAAGACCAGATGGAGGGAAGCCATGAGATGTCATTGGGACCCTCAGGAGGGCGATATGTTTCTACCTAATCCTTGTCACTCTCCCTGTCCACCCCCCAGACACCTCTTTTCTTTTTTCTTTTT
>VWZT01010363.1:48430-77476 GCA_013397055.1 Pachycephala philippinensis | reverse complement strand
ACAAAGGACGCAGCGCAGCCTTTGCACTTCATCCCACCACCTGCCTACAAGCACTTTTCACACGTGCAGTGTTGCAGAGCACATGCAGCTTGTGCTCACCCAGAAACACGTTTTCCTTCTCGCCTGCATCTACCACTGTGTTCTCTGCATCTCCAAGCCTCAAGGGAAAGCGACACTTCTTTCCAGCTAGGGCTGCAACAACAACAGCGAGCAGCACAAGCACCTGCGCTGCAACTGCTTCCTTCCCACTGCCAACGTCAATTCGGCAGGCAGAAGCCAGTGGCAGCCACGCTCGTCTCTCACGCTGGACGCTGTGCACACAAGCCGCCTTCTCTGCGCCTTCGTTCCTTCTGCCGCTTTCCTGCCGTGGAGCGCCTTCCTTCTGCCGGACGCGGACAACCGGCTACGCCGCGCACAGAGCGCCTTCTGCCGCAGGCGAAGCATTCAGCGCCGGGCGGCATAGCTCCGTGCCGGTAGCTGGGCTTCTGTTGCGTGCAGAGCACAGAAGGCGAAGAACGAATGTGCAGAGCATCGGGCTTGTGTGCTCCGTGCACCGATCTTCATTCAGAAATCAGTTCAGTACTTTGTGACAGTTCCAAACCCATTTTAAATGTAGGGAACATATTTAAAGAAGAACTTTAATGTCAAATCAAACCAGGCACACAAAAGTGCCTCAAACAACTTCCTTTTAAGTCAATAAGAACTTTCCATTGACTTCACTGGGCATTAAATCAAGACAGAAAAATCAAAGCCATAAATTTAAAATCTGAATATAATTAAATAAAGCTGATAGCCTTAAAAAGAGGTTCTAGGTAATAAGCTTCATACCTTGCCAAGCCAAAGTTCAGAGGCCATGTGCGCAGTAATACAAAAAAATTAGGCAGAGTGCATCTAAATGTGTGCGTGAGTTGCTTTTGTGCTGATAGCATAAGTGAGTAGATTCAACTATAGCAGCAAATGAAACTTAAATTATCCAATGTACTTTTTAGCTATATAATGTGTAAAATATACTAGATGCATCTTTTGTCCAGGTTATTGCTGCAAGAAATATTTTTCCCAAAGTCCTCTGGAAACAGCTTTGGATGCAGTCTGTATCAGTACATTCAATCAAAAATTCCTCAAAGCAGGACTTGTGTGATGTCAGTAATAGATGTGTCAAATCAGGGCCTGCAAAAACTCTACACAAATGACATTTATTAAGACTGGATTCTGTGAATGACAGTGCATAGGGCTGCATTTGGAAAGCAATTCAGATAAAATGTAGTCACTGTGCACTGGCGTTTGTCTGTGTTTTCCTACTGTCACTAAGATATGCCCACAGCTTTCCCTCTCTCAGTCGTGACATGCTTTTGTGTTTCTGGTGTCCTTCCTTTTGAACAGTCACTGGTGATGATAACAGCAACACCATATGGTACCAGATGAGGCCGAGAGACTCTAGTCCACAAAAAAAGAGAAAACAGAAACTGTTGCCACCACAGTCTGAGACTGTACTGTGTGTGGTGATAGGTGCCAGCATTGCTACTATCATTTTGCCAAAGTACTTGTCTGAGTACCAATAAAATGCCTACATGTGATACATAATTCTGGGGGATTCTTTATAGAAGCAATGAATAACGTTTTGATTTTGAGTCTCTGGCTTTTCTCACATTTCACTTTCTTCAAAGCTTTGTATTGGACCAGGGTGTTTCTGCTAAACCTTGATTGTTCTGTGGGATAGCTGTGAGTTTCAGTTAGTATTGCAAGTGTTTATTTGGGTCTGAAACTGTTAATGAAGGTTTTGCAATGACTCAGTTAAGCTCTGACTGTGATTCATCAAACCTGTACTGAAAATTCTTTGCAGAGGCAGGTGTCCCAGACTGAGAATGCATTGTCCTATGCTCTCACACGCTGTATTGACAGGCTTCGAGATGTGATTAATTCTCTCAGCAGAATTCTTGAGTCTTTTAACTTGAGTGACTTTCAAAGTGATAAGATGCAACTTATTAAAAGAGCTTTTAATCTTACAGTAGTTATTCATGCATTAATATACACCTCAGTGTAGTCTTAGTTATTTCTTCCTGAAATTTATCCTCCAGATTACTATTACCCCTTCCTTCTTGCCTAGCCATGTCTTACACTCAGAATATAATGTTCTCCATGACTCATGTTTCAGGCAAAATGCCATTCATCCTAATAGAGTGAAACAGAGTATATTTCCCTCCTATTAATTGTTCGGGTCATTTTCTGTACTTTCAAATAAATCTTACTGTTCTTCTACCTATCTTCATCACACTTAGCAGTTTCATGGATTAGACCTTGCAACTTCACTATGAAGCATGGAAATACTAAGATTTTGGTTTTTTCAACTGAAAAATTTAGATATGGATAGCTTATAAAATCGTTAATGGCTATAAACTGGTAAACGGGCAGTGGTCTGGTTAAGTATTTCTTTATTCCTTAGCGCCTTATCCTGAACTTAACTCTTACTTACTTCGTGCACAAATCGAGTTTCTTTAGGTGAACACGTGTGTAAAACTCACACTTCTGGAAGTGAAAATTCTGGCATGGTATCACATAACCAGTTTAATTTTAAGTTGGGAAGGAAAGTTAGAAAACACAGTTCTGATACCCAGGGCCACTCTAATGATCTATGATAGTACTGTATTGTAGATTGGGAACACTGATGTGGTCTGTATCACAAATGACTTTATTTCTATAAGCTGCTTGCCGGCTCTAGACAATGAACATTCTTTTCACAGCTTGCTCATAGATGTACTTGCCAGTTCATCCCTCTTGAGGCTGAACATCAATCTGAGAGCAGTAGCTGTTTATCTCAGTCATTCCTGATAGCTTTTGAAGAAGTATTATGATGAAACTATTTCTAATATCATACTGGGAGTGATGTAGTTGACCTGCGAATTATGTACTATTCAGGTATATCTAGTGGATCTGTTGCTATTTTTTCTCTCCTCTCATCTCCCATTAAAAAGGATAAATAAAACCTATTTATTTGATGTTTTGCTTGCTACTGGGAAAGTTTTGCTTATTGAGCATTGCAGCTCATTTATCTGCAGTATCATTTAGTTTCAAGACTTCTGGCTCTGGGCTTGAGTTGATGCTGTGTAGGTGGTTTTGCAAGGACACGTAGAAATTGAAGTTAGTCTTTTGAAGCTATTCAGTCTTTGACAGATGATCTACAATGACAGTGTTAGGAAACAAGAGTCTGGCTGTGAAGGAGTGCTTAAAGGCAGTACTGCTCAACATCAGGGCAACAAGGCCGCATTTGGCCCACAAATGCAGTGGTACTCTCCACTTGTGCTCATCCCCCGAACATGTGAACTGTAGTCCTGTGTCAGTAGTACTCACCTGTGTACTCAGGACTTCTCTGGGGTTTGGGGGATGGTGTTGCAGCAATCAGTTGCACAGACAGGCATGACATGAAATTTGTGGTGGTTGGCTCTCAGAATTGAGTTTTTAAACAAAGTCCTTATTTCTTATATTAGATCCCTAATGAATGGATAATAGATTCATCTGCTGTCATTGGGCCTCTCTTTTTTTTAAGAATATTTAACCTAACTTTGCAAAATGTAACTGAGTCAAAGTGAGATTGAAATAACCTCACCCTAACTAGCTGATCTACATACACACGTGCATTAAAAATGACACGGTGCACCCAGCTGGCATGTGAAGTGAACTAATCTGCAGAGAAACTGCACAGGGGGTCATAGACTTACGTATGTTTCATAAACAAAGCAAAGCAAATTCCTGAAATATTTCTCTGCAAACTGCTTTCCAATTTTTAATGGCAGCTGTGAGTCTGCTCTAAACTTTCTCAGTGTCTCCACACTGAAATTAGTGGAGATCAAACACACAAATGTCAAATAGGCCCCTTCACTTTTGATTTATAAGTACATTTATGGATTGCATTAGTACTCTTGGCTGCAGAATCAGAGCAGAGGCTGAATGCTCAGCAGACAATCCAACTTACTCATTCCCAAATCCTTTCCAATGTCACATTTTCACATGAGAGCTCTCCCAGCCTTCACCTGTTGTCTGAATATGAGGGATATTCTTTCATCCTAGATGTAAAACTTTGTTTGAGTATGTCTTCTGTGTCCAGTTGACGATGCCACCCAGATCATTCTGTATTATTGATCTGTCTTCATTCTTCACAACTCATTAGACTTTGTTGTATCTCCAAACATCATCGTCCCTTAGGCAGAGATACACTGTTGTTTCCCCTTTGGAATGTTTGTCTGTCCCCACCACAGCTTCTGTACACAAGTTTGTTGAGGCAGCAGAGTTCTGGTAAATGCGAGATGTACAAACAACAGAGACAAGGTGCCTTCTGTTTGCTCAGCCTGCTTTGTGCTGGGCTGCAGGTCTGTGTCCTGTGGACTGGGTCAGCCCACTGGTGAGAGGCACTGTGGTCCTGTGGGCCAGTCATCGAGGAGGAACTTCCTTTATTTACGTACACGGTACTGCCACAAAGCACACAGGGACAGCACTGTGGAGACATCACAGCCTGGTTTCCAGGGAACAATTTTACATCAAGTGTGGATCCAAGGATCCTTCCTAAAGACTTGGATCAGAAGGTTTTAAGAAATGGTGCTTTTCTCCACTGAGAAGACAGACTCTCTGTCCAGCTACATTGGTATCTACAAGAGGCTCCTTAGGAGAATCCTTCTGAATGCAGGATTGGGATCCAGCACCTGTACTGACACATAACTGCATGAACTGGGCACTTTCCTCAAGACTCAGATAACTCCACACTTTTGCATATCCTTGGCAAACAGACATTCCTCTTCCCCAGAATTCCAACTGAATACAAACAGGAAAATCTGCACTGGGAAAATTGAACAGTGTCAATAACTTGTAACAATAGAGTATTAGAATAGAAATGCTAATGAGGTATCAAATATTCCTTCTCTTTTGGACCTTTCTTGCTATTAATTTGATAACAATTTTCCTGCAAATTATCAGTTTCATAATCTCACACATAATAGTTTCATACAAATTGCCTCAAGAAAGTATGATACTGGCTTGAAAAATGGCTACAGATTTTTCCCCAAATATTGCTATAAAGCAGTATGCAGTGGATATTACGCATTTCTGATTTAAAGTTGGGGTAATATGTTTCTTGTTCCTGAGATTTTGGTTGTATACTGAGACTGGTAAGAGTACTGAATGAGCAAATATAAAATTTTCTATCCAAGAAAACACTAGATCCATGCTGATAACGTCCCTCTATTGAAACTTCATGTCTGAATTGATGTTCTCTCTGGAGACTCCGACAATAATTTAACTGTGACCTGGGTTACTTGGGTTAGTACCCTCTTGTACAGATTTTTTTTCACTGTCACTTCCTTGGTAATGAGAAGTTCTAAGAATAGATTTTGAACTAATTCACAAAACTGCGGAAAGACCAAACTACGCCAGTATTGCTGGTAAATGGAATATTCTTGTTGCTTTTCTTTACGTGTGAACCCTTGGCACCATCTAGTGTTTGAAAATGCAGACCAACCCTCAACCACTGAGTACAGAACATCACTACGAAGATCTTTCAGACAGAATAAAAGCTAACGGTCCTCTGAACCATCACCCACTTAATTTCACACAACTGTGTTTTTCCAGTTACAAAATACAAATATAGCAGATCAGAACATAGAAAAGACTTTCTGTGCTTGTGATTTCCAGTCCCTTGTCTCTCCCATGATGTTACACTGGAACCAGTAGATCAAGTCAGTGTCCGTAAAGGATGTTTGTGTGCCCACTAGTGGCAAATGCACAGTACTCTTCCTGGAGGTAAGTATGGTGTTAGATAAATCTTCAAGCACAGCCTGGATGGAGAAAATTGTCGTCTGCTTCTGCTCTAGATCAGAGCTGTTCTGCAGTTTCTGACACAACCATAACAGCAGCCCTTTGCATTCCACATTTAGCTGCTCATTATCCCTCTTTCTAGGGATTGATGTTTACCTTCCAGTTCTTGCATGAAGTTTGGCAGAAACAGAACTAAAGATACATATAGATGTATGTATTAGTACATGTGCTACTCTGCAAAAATGTGCTAGCAAAACCTTTCTGCCAACAGTTTGCATTTCATGAGTTTGCTACCAAAGTATTTGTTTTAGTAAGATGAGTAAAGTGTGTATTGTTTTAGCATAGAATTTTATGGCTTCTAACAAAGTTGAGACAGCATAGTCTCTGATTTCTGGTACCTTGGGGCCATTACTTGCAGCAGCTGAGTGAAAAGATCTGTGTAAAATGTACAGTGTGGCTAGCCAAGTGTGAAAGGGAAAAAATGCTGTGACAGCAATTTGCACTTCCTTCTACATGCTGCGAGAATGTGGGCAGGCAAAAAAAAAAAATTACATCCCTTTGTCAGTTTATGCCAGGCCAATGAAAGCCAGGGAGAGGAGATACAGTTTTTAACTGATAGCTTTGTCTTGTTCTTGTGACTCCATGAATGTGACCCAGCTGCTGGTTATTGAGGTATTGCCAGGAATGGCTGGGAAAAGACAATCTGCTATAGATAACTAGGGCTAGAGGCAGAGGATGTATGGAAGACAGAGAACAGAGAGGATATTCAGCATTTAAACTAAACTTTATGGATTCTCATACATATAGTGAATTTTGTTATGCATAGAACAGATCATGAGTGCTTTTCGGGAAAAGTAATCAGCTTGACTAGAGAGTCTGGCCCATCATTAAGGAAATAATTCTGATTGCCTTTCCATGGCTGTCAAATAATTCGACACCTGGCCTAAGGCTGACCTAGTCACTCCCTCACTGATCAATGGAGAGAGGCAGCACATTCAGGAGATGATTCATTCCTCGTCTCTAAGACATTTATTTTGGAATGGGGTGAATCCAGGGCTCGAAAGGTAGTTCATCTTTTCCCAGACTTTTCCCTTTCCCAAAAGGGGCTTACATACGATACCAGGTCTAGGTGCTAGGTGGGATGAACCCTCTACTAATTCAGAGGTGGGAGCAAGGTGAGAAGAAGCCCTGAAGAAAAGCACACCATTAGTAGTGCGAACTCCCTCCTCTGGTCTTTCTTCAGCACACTGAGGGTGAAAGGCATAGGCATGACAGTCTTGAGACCCATGACCTGTAAGTACGTAAACTGACCTGCATGTGCTTGACATCTCTGTTCCCCATTGCCCTCTGCCCATGGACTCCATTTAGTTTTGTTTCAGTCCATTTTAATTGTATTAAATGATCTGATGAATGCAAGGATCTGCTCATAAAACCAGCGGCAGGAACAAGTCTTTCTCTGGGACGGATTGCACCCAGGTCCCTGTTGGGGAAGATGAAATAGGAAAGACTTATAAATATGATCACATAGCAAAAGATGCTGACAATGTGGAAACTGCAGGCGAGATTGAAATGAAGGCAAGCTTTGAGATACCAAACCCCAGTTACTGAACAACTGGAAAACAATGGCTTGGCCGACTGAAGGTAATCCCCCTTTGATGAAACAAAGCCCTCTGTTTGCTGACAAGTCCAAGGGTCAGAACAGACCCTGTTAATGTTACAGAGGGTCCAAGAAGTAGTTTTTAGGGTTTAAAATATAATGCTGTATGGTAATGCGATGATTCTTATAGGCTATATGTTAATGTAGTAGGATTTGTAGCATGTTCTGGATTGGTTAGTAGAAATTAGAATATTCAACACAGAAGATGATTTATTGTAATGTAATTGGCAAGCACGGCATTATTTTTCTGTTCTGTATTCTGTATACATTCTATTCTGTACTCTCTATTCTATGTTATTCTATTCCGCATTCTATTCTCTTTTTCTTCTGCTCTGACCTGCTTTGGGCTGCATCTAGCAGCTCCTAGCAGGTCCCCTAAACCCACGCCCTTTCACAATAAATCCCATGCTCTAACACCGTCTCCAGAGATCTCTCGTCTCCGTCCCGACCGTCTCGTATAGGCTCGCCTCACAGAGACCCACACAGGAAATCTACAGGTCCCTGTGCAAACTATTTGACAGCATTATCCTTGAGCTGTGTCTAGTTTGGTTGTGGCTGGTGGATACAGGCCCTGAGGCCCTCTTCCCTCACAGCTGTCACAACATGATGTGATCTACCCCGTGATCCACCCTCATCTGTCCCTCAGAGGCAGCTCAAGACCCTTAAGCAGGGCTTGCCACAGCCCTCTCTGCAACGAAGCACCCTGGGTTATGTGGGTCACAAGCTGGACATGAGTCACTGACGAGGCAGGATTGCAAAACCAACAGTGTTCTGGGAAGTTTTAATAACAGGACCACACGTAAGCCAAAAAGATAATTTTTGGGGTCTGTTTGGCACTGTGTTTTTCTTCCACAGACAGAATAGAGAGTCCCATTTTGGGCACTGTGTTTTTAAAAGACTGAAAAACTAGAGAGAGCTGAGTGAAAAGTTGACAGGCAGTTCAGAAACCCTGAGCTCTGAGAAAGAATAGAAGGAATTTAGGCTGAAAGAGGAAACTGAGAAAAGGGAAATTATAGGAATCTGCTGAGTATGTTTTCAGTTGTCATGAAGCTGATTCAACTGGCTTTGTACCACTGCAGATACAAAGATAAGAAATAATTACTTTGGTTTGTAACCAGAGAGATTTGCATTAGCAATTAGAAAAAATGTCAGGTTAGAAGGGCAATGAAGTAGCATGAGGGAATGCTGCTTGTGATCATTGCAGAATCACCTTAACTGGCAGCTGTTAAAAAATAAGCATCTGTCAGGAATAGCGTGATAGGCATTATTCTGTGCTGATGCTGGAGAACGGAGTAGATAATACCAAGAAAACCCTTCCAGCTATAGCTCTCTAGTCTTGTTAATGCTGTCAAAATTCAGGAAAACCTGTATTTACTTTGCTCAGATGGAGTGACAGCTATACATGACCTTTCCCATCAATTTAACAATATGCCTACCCTTTTTTTTCCCCCTAGAGCTGCCATGCCTTGGCTGCCTCTGGATGTGCAAATTGTGGTGGTGGCAGGAAGCCCCTTGTGCCTGACTACCAACCTGTGAGTACCTGTCTTGGACAATGACTGTGCTGCTTTTGTCCATCCATTTCTCAATTCTGTCCCAGATCACTGCACTCTTTCTCCTCAGAACAAAGGTAACCTGAGCTAATTCAGAACTGTGCACTTGTACTCTGTTTTGTATCATACATGGATCATGGCATGGGGTTTAATCACTGTATTGCTTCATCTCAGAAAAGAGACAGTAGAAACTAAGTGCAGTTAACCTATTTAAATGTTTGTATCACATGTATTTTTAAAGTACAAACCCACACAGAATGTAAGGTCCTGTGAAAAATACATTCCTCACTGAACTGTGTGTGCCATGTAGGAAGCACAGGGCCAGGAGTTTATTGTAAAGTGTTTAAGAAGTTTGCCAGCTGCCCAGAAATCTGTGAGACAAAAATTAACTTTTTCTGTCTGATGCAGAAACAGAAGAGCGGGGCAGGGGAGGAAGTTACTCATGTTGAGTGTCCGTTAGTAAGAGGAAGATGCAATGGAACCTTAAGAATGGAGCATTTCATATGTTCCAATTTATTTGCTTAACACAGCCCTTTGCTAGAGAGACCATGCCTCCAACACAGAGTGTATATATCAGAATCCAGTATTAAAAGGAATCTCATACCTCACCTCCTGAGGTGTTTATAATTGTCAGTCATCCTGCAGATTTCACAGCTGATAGGAAAAAGAACAGTTTCTTGCCTTGTTGTGTATTGAAGGTTATATGTGCTACACTCATTAAACAATGACCTTGTCAGATAAAAGCTGAACAAAGGAGGATAACATAGCAGTTCTACCAGTCCTGCTGTATGGTATTTTAAACAGTAAGCTGTAATATTTAATAAACCAAATAAACAGACTTCCAAGTGGCAGGAGAGATAAGTAATGGAATAGCTGGAAGTACATCTGGTAGGATAGTTTCTTATCTTCCTGTCATCTGCAAGGAATGTTCCCAAGACAATAAATTTAGGATTCAATTGGAAAAATGGTAATTGTTTTCCACTCCTGTCATCAGGAAACTGAAGACAGAGCAAAGTACTTAACTCCTTTTATCACAACCACAGATGTCTGTAGCATTCCCCACACACCTCATACCCCCAGATAGTTTGCTTAGTGTTTGCATTCAGGGAATTTAACACTTTAGGATAGGTATGTGCACTGTACAGGCAACCTGAATGTTCATGAGTGTAAAAAATAATACAGAATTATTACATAGGGTTGACTGTAGCTGCGTGTTACATTCTATGCCCTTTATTTCAAGTTGACCACTCAACAAGATTACAGCTGGCAAAAAATTGGGACTGAGAGGGATGTATTCAAAGTTCAGGAGTAACTTTCCAGCTTTAATAGTTCAGATTCAGGCAAATTCCATCAACTATTTCAAGGAAAGAGAAACTCCTTCCTGAAGCACAGGGTGCAGAACCACTGAGGTTCAGCTGGCTAACCAGAAGCATCTGTTGTCTTCTTACACACCAAGCAGACTCCAGCTGCTGCTGCAAAAGGGCTTAGAACACCCATAAGTAATTTCAGAATTTTCTCTTTTTTTCAATTTTGTTTCATTTCATTTCATTTCATTTCATTTCATTCCATTCCATTCCATTCCATTTCCTTTCCTGTCTGCATTTCACTTCATTCCTTGATTTCTTGTTTCATGAAGAATTTTCGTTTCATGATGAATTTTCAGTTCATGAAAGTAAATGAAATCTCAAGATTTCTGTGAGTATCCTTTCATTAAGTTTTGGCTCATTTCAGTGCACTTCATTCCATGCTATTTCAGTAATATAACTTCTCCTAAGAATTTTCTTTTTTTTTCAATTTCATTTCATTTAATTCCATTTCCTTTCCTGTCTCTTCATTTCACTTCATTCTTTGATTTCTCATTTCATTTCATGAAAGGACATGAAATTCTGAGATTTTCATGAGTATCATTTCATTAAAGTTCGGGTCATTTCACTGCACTTCAGTTCATTCCATTGTGTTTAATTGCTTTCACTTCGTTTCAGAATTTTCTTTTTTTTTTTTCTGTTACATTTAATTACATTCTACTTCCTTTCCTCTCTTTCTATTTCACATCATTCCTTGATTTCTCATTTAATTTCCTTGTATGAAAATCCTTTATTTGTATGAAAGGAAATGATATCTTGAGATTTCCATGAGTATCATTTCATTAAGTTTCTGTTCATTTCACTGCACTTCAGTTCATTCCCTCCATTTATTTGTTTTCACTTAATTCCAGAATTTTCCTTTTTTCACACTAACTTTTAAACGAGGTTGGGGCTGCAGCTGAGGTGCCTAGCCCCATGCATGGCCCTTACCTGAAAGGTGTGGAGGCAGCATTATTATAAAAAAAAGGCAAATCTCTAAGGAGAGACAAGGTAAGTAATTATATTAACAATGAGCTTTATTTCAAAAAAATCCTGTGGTCTGAGAAACAATTTCATATGATGTCATTCTAAATCCTAAAAACCACGTTACAACACTGTAAAGCTGACTGGCATTTAACTGTAATGGACATGTAATTGATTCTGTAACACTAAGACAAATTTATTTGAAGAAATATTAGAAGTGCCAGGAAAATTAATGTAGTTACAATAGTCTCTACTCTCTTGTTAAGCCCCACAGTCTTCCCCGCTGACTTTTTCTCAAAAATAAATGTTAGCAGTAATAGAGGCTAATATCACTTTACAAAGCTGTAAGATCATATATCATCAGAAATGGGAATTCTTTTCCAATGAAAATAGGAAAAGATTTTCACATTCTCAAATGTCTTAGCTTTTGGCATGTGGAGTAAAACCAACTCTTTTTGAAAAATAAAGCATTATTTTATGGAAAACTTATGCTCCTTCAGAGCCTAGGAGCTATAAAAAGATACTTTCTTTAAATCATTGCAACTCCTAAAAACAATAATGCAACTCATATGTTTTCTAAACCAAATTTAATTAGTTTTTGTAAATATCTCAACAAAAGGAATTAGTCTTTCTAGCAAGCCAACACATCATAGCAGAACCCACTACTGGTTTTTAGTGTCTCTCCACTGTGGATGAGAGCAGTCAATAAGAGTTGAAAAACATTCCAGGGGTAGAAAAATGTGTTGTGACAGAATGAGTGGCACATGGGAATCCTGCAGCCACAGCGTCACTGCTGTTACAGGGCTGTGTCAGTACTGCTCTGTCAGGAGCAGAAGGTAATTACTACACAAAAATAATAAAAGGTGCCAGATGTGTTCAAATTACAAATGAGTTCCATGGAAAACCTTTACCTTAAAAAGAATAGAAAGCAAAGTTTGCAGATGTTGGGAAATAGTAATTTGAAGGTCCTTTAAGCCTCTCTAACTCTGCTTCTCGTGCACATGAACATATTTACTGTTAGGACTCCTCAAGAACATGGGCATTTTCTGTGTGTCTCTTAATCACTTCTTTTATTCATAAGCCCTGCAGCCAGAAAGAGTCATTGCAGATCATCTTGTCTTATTCTGGCATGGCAGAGGCAGCTGGATTTCACTGATCAAGCCCACCACTTCCAGTGGAAAGATACCCAGCCTGACTTTTGAAATGGCAAATGCCAAGGGCCAGCCTTCTCCTGAAACCCTTAAGGTAAACCCAAGAGCTCTGGCCCCACAAAAGAAGGGAGTTTACCCGTGTGGAGTGGGGGGAAGGATTCTGTCAGTGTCCCTCTTACTGAGGGGAAGCTCTATTTATTGGGACAGGATTTCTTTAACTTCCATGCAGAAGCCTAGAATGAAATCTAGAGAGTTGGATAAGAAAACTCAGAGAGCGAAAACTCCTTTTCAAACTTTTCAATTTTGACAATATTTACTGCAGATCACAGAAGTCACATCAGCAAGTATTTTTTTTTCTGCCAGAGAATCTCAAATCACACAGCAGTGCTAAATGAACAGAAAAAATAAAGAATAATTTCTGTGTCCATTTTTTGGTCCACTTCATTGTAAAACACATTTCAGCCATATTACAGAAAGCCCCTGAGCAGATTATGAATGTGCCAAATTTTAGGTCCAAGGAAGGGGAAAAAGGTTAAGAGAGATCTACAGTTAATCCCTCATATCAGTTTGATTGCTGCACCAGTAGGTATCAACTTGCTTCAATAGCACCATAGTTCTATACTGTGGGAAAGGACAGCCAAGACGGTCAAAGAGATTTCAAATGCTTTCAAATGTGAAGTGAAAATTTTAAATATCAATTGTCTTTATTTTATGGTGTAATGAATTTCTGCAGTACTTTGTGAAACACCTTAATTTATCAATGTAAGTTCAGACCACTCTTAAAAAAGATCTGACCACTTTGTAACCATTCTGAAGGCAAAGGTTAAACACTAACAGGAATTAACATCTTCCTGAAAATAAGAGAATTGTGCTGCTGGCTACACATTAAAGCAGAAATTTTGTTCTCATGGGAACTAAGGCACCACAACTCTAGAGCAGTCAGCTGAGATCTCTGGATCTGCTGTGAAAAAGAGGACTGAGCCTGGTCCTGAATCACTTCATTGCTTTCTGCTCTGCATGTGCAGAAATCCTAAAGAGGAGCCTTAAGCTGATTTTAATTGAACATTGATAAAGAGGCAAGTCTGTTCTAAGATACCTCTTATATTTGTAAGGGAAGATAATAACAGAAAGAAACCAATCATATGGAAAGACAAGTAAAGTTATATAGAAGTCCACATTATCACTATTAAATAAAAATAATATTTAAACTTATTTTGACATGAAACTACATAAATATCAGAGCAGATGGAAAGGCATTCTACTACCACGAAGGAGTCACAGAGATTTGGGAACATAACTGAACAGTTGTTGAAAGTTCATATCTAAACTTGCTAACTTGATAGTGTCCATCACAAATATACAGCAAGTACTGGGAGGACAAAAAAGGAATCCATTACAAGCATTATTCCTGTTTTATGAAAAAATTATGACATCTCTGCTGTGACACAATCTGTTAATTTTGAGCATTTGGTACCTTTAAACCAAAAAAAAAAGTTAATGCAATCCACCAAGAAACACAGCTAACAATCTTCCAGCAACTTACTACCAAAACTGAAAAAAAAAAAATAAAAAAAGAAGGCAGAGTTAAACTGAAACACTGACTAAATGAGTTCCCAGTAATATGAAAAAAGAGAGCCAAAGTGATATTCCAGATGGAGATTATTTGGAGTTACAGCAGTGAACTGTGTAAAACTAAAGAAATGGTAATAAAGAATGAAAATCAATCTGACTATTAAACAGAAGGGATAGGAAACAGTGCCACTGAGAAATGGGTGTGTTAGTCAGCAATGTGAAATGGGATAGCTCTGCAAGAGATTGGCTCCAGAGCTGACAATCCTGCAACATGTCAATTCTTTTGAAAGCAAAACCAGCAACTCCTATGAAATACCAGATAATCTGTAGCGAGTTATGAAAACAACTTGCCCATGCACTGTTACTTGACAACAGGGAACAGAGAACGGGTGAAATAACTCTCTCCATCCTTCCTTTACTCTGTAGGCTGGCTTTGCAGTACTGACTCTGGAAGTCTCCTGCCCTAGCAGCGGAGGCTGATGGAGGACCCCATGCTTCAGGGAGATGGGTGCTGCAGCACCTTTGCACCTGAGCCCTGAAGCTCAGTGACAGGATCCAGTGTGCATTCACCAATTTCCTCTTCACTCTTAAAGGTGCTGGGTTAGGGATAAAGAAGATATCAGGGGTGAGACAGTTTGAAAGGGGCTCCCTGCTGCCATCACAACTACAAGTCAAGGTCTCAGTGCAGATCAGACAGCCTCCCTCCCACTGGGAGAGGAGCAGCAGTTGGGAAGAGGATCCCAGGCACTGATGTCCCGTACTCGAGGGCATCAAGGTATCTGAATCTTTCTTAAGGCTGGAAGGGTTCATTATAGATGTATTTTATTTCAGTGTGTTGTTAGGCTACAGATGGTATTCACACTTACTTCTGCACAGCTGAGTTTCCAGTTTGCTTTCACTTTTATCTGGTATCTTTATCACAGACCACTTCCACTGCTCCAGCTGGATTCTCTACTGCACTCACAGACAGCCCTTGGCCATATTAAATTTTTAACCTGGGGAGTGGCAGAACCTTTTCCCTGTTAAGGACCGAAAACCTTCTGAGCACCTTTGACAGGTCACAACTTGACACACATTTTTACATTATCCAATAGTAACCAGAAAAATAAATAAAACATGTGTTGGCAAGCAGCCTGAAATAAAATCACAAGTCACATTGAGGCTTGACTCCTGTCTCACCTTCCCTTATTGTTTCTTTCTCTCTCCCTCAGCATTTTAAAATCTTATTCTTCCTCAAAGCATCCATTTAAGGCTGAGATCAGGGAGTAAAAGCCACAGCCCTCAAATGCCTTATTTTCTGCCATTGTCTAGCGATGCACAGCAAAAGCTGGGAAGGGCCTTGTCCTTCTGGACCCAGCCACATCCTGAACTCCAAAATTCAGCTTCTACTATTTCTGTACCAGTCTCCATTTGCCAGCCCATTGCTGTTGTTTCCTGCTTCTCTTTTAGTTCATTCACCCACTTTTCACTCTTCCTGTGCATCCTGCTTTTCACTCCCACCCTCCTCTCTCCAGCTTTCTTCCTACTCTCCTTTCTTCACCTTTGTAAACCTCTGTGTCTTGCTGCATCAACCTCTAGGACTCAACACCAATATCCTCTAGAACAGTGTTTTGACTTCTCCCCTTCATGCTCATGTGCACACACCCATTATGTGACTCTTACATATTAAATACATGCTTAATATAGAAGGTTATTTATCTTCCTTCATCAAGTTGAGTGGAGAGATCATTTATTCACACAGGTCTCTGGAAAGGTCTTGTATTGGAGAAGTGGTTGGTCCCCTACTCTGTTGCTTGGTACCATGTTCAGGATCATCCATGAAAGAAGGGACAAATTAGACCAGTTCTGTCCCACAGGTAAAAGCAGCAAAGAGTAAATTTTAAAAAAATAAATAAATAAAAAAGAGAAAAAGAAACCAACCAACCCACCAACAAAACATGCAAAAGAAAGCAGACAAGAAAAAGTCCTTCAGACAGAAAACAAGTCAGGATAAAGGTTTAGCAGTAAGAACAGTATCAGAGAGGAGAACTTTGTATGACAAATATCACATCATATGCAGGAAAAATGTGAAGCCAGATGTCACTGGATCTTCAGAAGTCACGTGTTGGCTCCTCTGTACAACTCCTAGGGGGAGGAAGTACTTGTATTTAAAGCCTTCTGTTTCTATATTGTTTCTTAAGTTATATTTATTGCTTGACAGTGGGAAACTCATCTACACCTGTTATATATAAATCTCTTATCCTGTTTGAAGGACACCAGAGCAGAACATCTATCTGACATTTTAAATTAATGAGACAGTTGTGTACTGTCTTTAGCTGTGCCACTGTCAATCAGCTCAATTTTGTTTAATACCCTGTGCTCATAAAATGTGTGAAACGTTTTGTAGATAAAAGGGGAATGTAATCCTGACCTTCAACAAACGGTAAAATTTAGATAGTTCATTTGCACACTTGGTATATTTTACTGCTAAGACATATTTAGCACAGTCTTAAAATTGAAACTCTTATCAGAGCTAACACGGAATGGAAAGTAAAAGTCAGTAAGAATGTCCCTAAATTAAACTGTATCAGTCTTTCCCACAGTTCCTGTGATATGTTCCAAACGGATGGCAGTCAGATGGTAATTATAAATCACTGCTTTCAGTTTTCTAACTTGAGCATGATCCAAGATACACAGTGAACACCTCTGAAATAGCTTACACTGTCACCTCAAAGACTTCAGGAAGATGTTAGGTTTGCTGTCGTTCTGTAGGATGTACATGGCAAAATCTGAAAAGTGTCTTCTCACATCAGGTTTTTTCACCCCTTTGCAATTTGAGAAGGTGCTGGGCAGCAGCGGAGACTCTGGAATAATATTCTGTGCACTCAAGAAGATGGTACTATACTGTGTCATTCTCAAGTCACATTTGAACTTTTTTTCAGGAACAGCACTAGAAACTTTTTTTAAAAATGAAAGTTATTGGCATTCATGGTGGAGAGCAGGGGGCATCCTGCTGAGTGTATTTTAGACACTTTTTTGGATCAAATTCTATCTGTCACTAACTCGCAGAAATATATTAATACTGCTCAAAAGATCATGTATTGCACTCTTGATCTGTGAAAAATATAGACTGGGTAAGTTTCCTACTTGCAGTTTCCTCTTCCACAGCTCGAAGGATCTTGTGAAATATTCCAGCAAATTCAGGCTGGAGTAATACTAGAACAGCTATAGAAAGTGTTGGATACACAAAAACGGAGCAATGGACAGTAGGGGCTCTTTCAAAAGGAAGCTTGAGAACATATATATGTCAAACAAAAGTTCTGAACCTGGTGAAATCTGGGCAGAGGCTTAACATTTTACTTTGCGACCAACTCTATTTCTAAATAGAGCCTTTAAATCAATGAGGCTCTTCACAGCATGTAAAACTTGACACATACACAAGGCTTTGCAGGATGAGGGCCAAATATTTTTTTTTTTAAGAGTGTGACTTGCTTGGAGACATTCCAGAGGAAAAAAACCATGTGGAGCTCTCTATAAAATTGTTGGCACCATTCTGCTTATTAAATAGACATGAATTCACTCAAACAAAATAAGGTCTAGACATTTATATCAAGTATGTGTAAGTTTGTGCCTATTCCTAAGTCTAAAAAAAATAGTGATAATGCTTCTGGATTTGTACGTTGGGTTAAATTCTTGTAAACATTCATTTAGAGTTTTATAAGCTTCCCTCTCTTACCTATTTTACTATCTTACCTATAGTTCCTCTCAGGCAAAATTTGCTCTTTTAGCCAGTAAATTGCTGTAAGTTTCAAGCTGACAGCATGGAAAACAATTTCTATTATTTACTTTATTATCTTAGAGGCAAAACATAAAATTTCCTATCTTACCTCAAGTTAATCTCATGCTAAGACAAGAATTTATTGTTCAATTTGCAGCTTGTGTATTGAAGAGCAATATATTCATTTCAAGAACAGAGTCTAATTTTAGATCCATATTGAAGGTGTGACGAAAAGGCAGATGCTGCGAGTGTCAGTAGGACTTTTCAAGTGCTAGCCCAATATAGTTCTTGAACTATATAATGATTGTGAGATGAAAGAAATCATAGGATAGACTTTACTGATCTAAGTGGAACCTGTTACACACCTGAAATTATTTACCCCCTAGTTGCTATCATGGGCATGGCCTTGAACTACTTCAGATAAATGCATCAACATTATAGCTCTTCAAGAAAACAGAAATAGTCATTTGGCCCACTGGGTCCTGGACTGCTTGTGGGTAGCTGCTGCCAGCACTTTAAATAAACGGTCTGGGGAGACATGGAACATCTGGCAACAGCAGCTACTTTTTTGTTCATGCAGGCCACAGGTCACATTGTGCCACAGCTCACAAAATCACTGTTCCATCTAGCAAAGCACGTTTACTTGATCACAAGGTGTCTTGAGGTCAGACTCAAAACCTTCTGCAGATGTAGATGGGAACCCAGCAGGATCTTCACAAGCCCCCAAGTGCTTATTTCCAATTGGCTTCTCTCGAGGACTGTCTTTGTAGGAATAGTTTAAAAACAGTTAAAAAATATGGCATTAGGTGTCTCAAGGCAAGGCACACTGCTTTAGGCTGCAGACAGCCAGATGCTGCCTTTTGGGTAACTGGTTTTCAACTACAGTTAGGGCAGCTGTCCCATATCCACACCAAAATCCTCTAGTCCTCCCAGTCTGGGAATGTAGGAGACCAGGATGGGTTAACAGGGAGAATTGCTGCATGAACCAGGTACATTTTAGTGAACAGGATTGCAAGGAAAGTCCTGCAAGTCTTTTTCATCTCCTAGGGTGTGACAATCCCTGTGGGTTATTCAACAAAGATCACACCCCATATATACACGGAAAAGAATAGTTTCTTCACCAGCTGGGCTGGGCTTCAAAATCATCTTTGCAAGCAAGGATTCCTTCCCTTCTATAGGCATACTTTCCAGAGCAATTTCTGCATTCCTATTTTTAAAAGTTGCACATTTTGAAGATATGGGAACACATGTTCTTTGCAAGATAATCTCTGGTTCCTTCCCCACTCCACACTGTCACACTGCTCAAAGCCAATTTTAATGCATTGCTGCAAAGTCTGTTATAGAAATTGTATATAATCTATATTACGACTTGCCTGAGAAAAAATGGGGAATGTTGCCAAGAAAGGTAATTGCATTTTCAAGGTTTCAGAGTGTTTCGAGATAGAAGTACTGAATGCAGAGCAATGTCCTTGGAAACTATACAGCAAATCCAAGGACCAGCAGAGTAGCACTAGGTGGCACTACAGTAATTTGCACTCAAAAAGCATAGGCCAAGCCCAGGGAATGATGGACTTGGGTCCAGCTCCGAATGGGAAGCCCAGATTTACTATCCAAATTTTACCTGTGTGGCCTGGGGAGATTCTGAGGAATATGAGGTGTAGCGGTCTTTCCAAGGATAAAATACAGAGCCTTCAGTTGGTTGATAAGTGATATCATATAGATGATGAAGAGTGCAAAGCTACCTGAAATGTTTTAATTTCACAAAGTGAGACCACAAGGTACCTGAAAGCCTGTTACGTTCTACTGAACCCAAGGTAAGCATATTCAGATTCAGTCCATCCAAAGGCATCTGACTCAAAAGCACACCAGAAGTGTTAAGTGTCATTTGAGCAATGAGACAGTTCATTGTCTGTCTGCAGGTACAAACTGCCTGTTCATAATTACTGTGGTTTGTGCCTAAAAATGAAAATTTGACTTCCTGGACCAAAATCACCTAGATTTTGGGGCTAGCCTCACAGCTTACATTTCCTGCCACACAAAGTTAAATGCTGGCTGTTGCCAATTTCTTTTAATGTTTCCCATAGGGGGTAGCCAACATCAAAGCTTAATACATATCTTGTTCTTATAACAGTCAATATAACTTGTTATCTCTAACACACTGATTTGAGAGCTTACTTTTAGAATTTTGCAGAGGTACAGTCTTTAACAGGAACAAGCGAGTGATTCTGTAGTTTACATTAACAAATACACACAGGAGAAAGTAGAGCCTGTCAAGAAAATCATACTCATTCTTGTAGGCTGAACCATTTTAAACTAAATTCATGTGTTGTGGCAATGAAAAAAATCATGGTCTGTCTTAGATTTGAGTTCTAAAACATTGTAGAACCAGATTTATACATCTTGTAAATCCTTTAAAAGAAACATCCAAGTGCAGAATATTCACTGCAACAGCACTACAAGTTATTTTTACAATATAATTATTTTTCTATTATGCATTTCTGTGAGTTATATTTTGCCTTCTGTTATGCTCCAGGTTCAAATCCTCAAGGGTAATTACTATCTATTTCACTGGAATCAGTGGGAGTTAGATATTTCAAAGATAGGAAACTCTGACATTTAAATTTTAAGGCAAGTTCAATGTGAATGTTTGAGTTTCTTCAAGTAAATCTTGTTCTAGTCATACAGCTACATTTACTTTAGGGATATTGCCAGCTAAAAAGCCATCTATGTGTCAGTTACAAACAAAAAACCCTACTAGTACATTCCTTTACAACAAGAATGGTCTTTTATCAATTGAAATAGCCTGACTGGAGACAATACAATTGCTTAGGGAAATAAGCACTGGAACCAGTAATACTTGACCATAAGTTGTGCTCCCACCCAGCCAGTATGTGCAGGTTAACCCCGACGGGCTTTCATCCCAAAAAGGGTGAAGAAGGATCATAAGAGCATAAAAATCTAGCATTGCACCCTTGCTTCAAACTGCCAACATTTAAATAGCATCATTTAGTAATAAATGAGGCGCCCCTTGTGCTGGAATCGGACTGTTTGCCCATGCAAGGCTAAACCTGTGGTAAAGATGAGAGACATATGATGTCCAAAAACACTTTAAACTGTCTCTTTTAGTCATGAGCCACTGCTCTTTGAAACGATTCCTGTGTGGTTCTGAGCACATCCTGAGAAAATGTTCTGGTTGTCCTACTTCTTCTAATGTGTTCTCTAATAAGGGCTCCTTTTAATCTGTGCTTTAAATCTCCTTTAATCTGGTCATGGTTTCACACTTTGAGATGTACCCCTGAGGCCTCCTCTCACTTCAGAAGAGGCTTGAAAACAACCATAACTTGCTGCTTGCTTTCTCAGACATGTCTATGAGTATATTCCTAGAGTCCATGCTGGTCCTGATAGACATTGCAGACTCCATCCTAGATGCAAAAATGGACTGTGTAGCTGGCAATGAAGCATGGCACTCGAAAATACTTGGTGAAGTGAAGGTCTGATGAGACATGCAGTTTGTTGTTCCCATTTTGCAACCTGGGTGACTTAACCAAAGTCAATCCCAACAATGCATTTTAACTCCAAAACCCCATCTGGAAAAGATCCCCAACAATGTGGTGTGCCTGTGGGAAACAACAACAGTGCCCCAAAGCTCACTGTTTTCTTTGTCACCCCAACGGAACAGGGTGACACAGAGGTTAAAGAAGCAGTGCCTGGCCTTACCTTGAGCAAGGCCAGCCCCACTGGAGGTGTATCACTGCCCAGCTGTGCAGGCTTGGGATGAGGACTGTGCTTGACAGATGTGTTCAGTGCATTGATGATGACATTGCCAAACCACTCTGGGGGTGTGTGTGTGTGTGGGTGTGGGTGTGTCTGTGGGTGTGTGAGGCAGGAGATCCAGCAGTTGTCTTACCTGGCTCTATTACCAGGTAACTCGCCTAAACTACACCCATGCTCTCTTTGTGTCAATAGCAAGGTAGGTAGGCTAATAAATATATTCTGTTCTAACCTAGGAGACAAAGCTTAGAAAACTAATTTAGAAGGTTATTAGCTACTATTTAGTTAGCTGAACATGTGATAAAAGTCGCCGCTCATTTAAAAAGTAAGTCAAACTATCATGAAATATTTTCAAATATAGCACATTTAAGACAATCTAATTCCCTTCTAGGTTTAAAATTCACATCTAAAACTTTTTCAACTTCTTTAATTTGTCTATTGTCCTGAATTTTGTCCCCCTTCATTTCCAACCTAGCCTGTTTCACTCCTCCTCAGACAGCCTGGGCTCCCTGGGGATCACCATAGTGCTGCTGGCCTTATTGAGGTGCTCAGCAGTGTTTAGCTGACAGCCTTCAGAAATCACATTAGTAGCCACTAACACCAACCATTACCGACTATCATCAGATTTTT
This sequence comes from Pachycephala philippinensis, assembly GCA_013397055.1. Taxonomy (NCBI): domain Eukaryota; kingdom Metazoa; phylum Chordata; class Aves; order Passeriformes; genus Pachycephala; species Pachycephala philippinensis. Next base: position 55,262 of record VWZT01010363.1, on the reverse strand, counting down.
ATGAGAGTAAAATATCTAAATCCTAAATCCTACATTGCTGATCTTCAGTGCTTTGAAAACACGGAACAAGTTCAAAACTTCTTTGCTGCAAGCGTGGAAATCTCCAAGTGGAGTGAAGCCACCAACCAGAATGTCTCCCGAACCACCTCCTGGTAGGCACTGCCACAGAAGAATACAGCCTGCACAGACATTCTTGGGGACTGTCCTGCTGCTTCAGTATATACTCAAACTATGCTGACAATCAAGTGACTTGGAGAACAAAGAGATTTTTTAAAACAATTTTGTAGGTTGGTTGGTAAAAAACCTTGGTTGGTGTAATGCAACCCTGTTGATGCTGGTGTCAGGTGTCACTTACACACAATTTTGCTTCACCTCTCTCTCTAACTAATGGTGATTTCTGCAAATTAAAAGTGCTGTTAGAAGTGCTAAAAGCTGGTCTTCCATGTTGAATCATGGAAGGCATGGTCTGCCAATCCTGCAATACAGTGGAGAGTCAGAGGGACCGACTGAAAATACAAACCTGGCGTGCATCTGGGTGGTGTTAACTAGGCTTCAACCCAACCTCTTCCTACTGTTGCTGTAGCCTGAAAAATTGTGCAGATGCATTGCTGCTGAAGAAAGGAAGGAAAATGAAACAAGTCCAGAGAACAGAACCACCAGCTCACATTAGTATTCTGCCCTGGTGAAATAAACCAGATCCTTCAGACTAAATAGGCACAAACGAAGGTCTCCTCGGGAATAGAGCTGCTTGAATAGGAATGGCTCTACTCTCAGCAGTGCCACAAATCCCCTTTGAGAAAAGGAATTTTGGGACACTTTAAATTTTTAACTGTTCCTCATTTTCCGTGAAACAGCACTGTGCCTCAGGCCACTTTAATAAAATTCTTGGCTTGCTCTGCTGTAACAATCTGTAAAAACTCATCCAGTCAGATGATTTGGAGTTTAATATCAAATTGCTTTGGAGAACATTCATGGTTGGAAGTGCGTAATAATATGTTTTATTATTGCTGTAAAAAAAAAAAAAAAAGCTAGAAGAGAAGTGGTTTGCTTTCATCCATTGGGGAGCTCTGCTTTGTTATTACATTCTGTGCAATGGTAATTAATGATTCCACAACCAGCACTAAAAAAAAAATGTTCCCTGGCTAAAATTTTCAAAAGTGATTAATGATTTGGGGTTTCTTTGCTTTTATGTATTCAGTTTGAAATACCTTGAAGAGGGACCTGGTTTTCAGAAAATGATAAGCACTGATTTTCTGCAAATGATCCAGCTTCCTCTCAAAACCTTCAGACCCTGTCATTTTAAGACCATGGTAGATACTGTTTACTAGTCACAAAAGTATGCCAATTCATAAATTAGTAACAGAGCACCGGATTAGATCACAAATAAATCCATTTCAAAGGAAAATATTTTAAAATTATACCTTCCTTGCAAGAACAGACTTCTCGACTCTTGGGATGATTGGAAGTTACTTAATGAACAAACAAACAAGCAAAAGAGGGTAGGCTAGGGACCGGTTCTAGCAGTTGCTTTGTATTACTCAGTAAAAGAAAGATCAAGAATGCATACTACAGTCTTGGATGGTGCTTGGACATGTCAAGAGTACTTTTGAATGTCACTACATGTGTTGTGCCTGCCTGAAGCTGTCCTGGAGCCTGGCTGTCCTTTTTCTGGCAGCAGGAATGACTATTAACACCTATGCAAAGTGGGGAACCTGCAACCAAATCAGAAAGTTGATGTTTCAGCCTTGATGTTGATGCTTATTCAAGGTACAGAACAATGGAGAAAGAAGCATCATAGATGTTCTTATTTCATCCACCCTAATGACTCAGCTTCCAAAAAAATCAGAAAGGCTTCTAGGTCTTTTCCCCAGCTCAGCTGCAGTGGAGCAGGCCGAGGAAAGCAAAGGACTGAAGGAGAAACCAACCCCTCCTGAGCTCTTCCTCCACCACAGTGATTACACTGTGGTATCCTTATTTCATGCCCCTGTATTTCTAGTCGTGTTTAGTTAGCCCAGACTAAAAATACTTGGACCTATATTTTCAGCTTGGTCCAGTCACTTTACCAGCCTTGCCTTTTCTTTGAAGGGCAGTCCCTGGCCAGGGCAGGTGTGCTGGATGTTCAGGTCAACATTTCAAAAATATATTTCTCTTCTGATACCTGAGGTTCTTGCATTTTTAAGGGCAAACTTGCCTTCTATTTATTTGGGCAAGATAGAACTTTTGGTCCTGTAAAATTAACGTGAGTCTTCTTGTGAACAACCAGATCTCCATGCTGCAACTGATTACACGTGCAAGCAAAACTGCCAGAGTTCAGCGAAGGCAAAGCAGGGCAGCACTTGGTATGTGAAGGTGCCCAGCAGGAGCTGGCTGGCCTGCTGATGAGTGTTCCTCTATCCTTAATCCTGAGCTGTGCCATGTTAGGATTATTTTGCTCTAGAAATGTAAATTTGTTAGATTAGACACCAGACAAGACCCTGCATTTGCTCTACCATTCCCAGGATTGTCCACTTTTGCTTTGCAGAGGTCTCTGTTCCTATTGCAAGTCCCTTTTGCCAAATCTTGTGGTTTTTCTAGTACATGCTCATCAGCCTTTTGCTTCAAGCCTTTGCTGACAGGATTTATCCACAGACATCAAGATTTCCTCAGCACGATAATGAAAGTGCTTATTGTTTTACTCCTGCTCTCTTTCCTTGCTATCATCTTAGATTTTCCATCACTAATTATTCTTCTCTGCTTGGCTGAAGGAAAGAGTAGTGTTCATCTCACTCTGAATGGAAAAAGCCTGGAAGTAAGAAAGCAGCATCAAATGTTCACACTTCTGATGACTGCTCTGACTCCCATGGGTGATCCTCTGGCTGTGTGTCACCATGGCCTAGAAAAAGCACCCTAGCACAGGAAATTTCTACCACTGTAGCTGCACCTCAGTTCCACAGACGCACAGATTTCTGGGCACAGATGCTGGGTCTGCAGAGAAGGCTGCTTGCCACATCAGCCAGAATTGAAAGGTGCCCTTTTGCCTTGCTGAACTCTAATTCAGTTTTACAACCCTGAGGTTTGGTACATGGTTGACGCTGGTAGGAGTGAGGGGAGAATATGTAAATTGACTAACTTCATCAAACCTTATTAAGTTCCATCTGGAATTAAAAAGTTTTATTTAAAGTCTATGCCTGCATTTGCTTTTTCAAATTGCTCTAGGCTGCAGAGAGGATAAACTCTGGAGAAGGGAGTGGGAGAGAGTCCTCGGGGCCAGAGCTGCAGAGGTTGCCAGGGTTGGACAATTTGCAACACAGAAGAAGGATCAGCCAGGGACACACGGAGAAGCAATGATCTGGGCTAAGGAAACATGGTTAATGTGGCAGCTCGGGGCTGGTGAAGCAAGCGCGGTGGCCCACAGCACAGAAAGTGGGCAGTGTCACCCAGGAGTGGCAGACTGAGGGCACTGTGCACAGCATGCCCCGCAGCACTGCATTGTTGGCAGCACACACCCCAGGCTGGCGGCATGCCTGGGAAATAAACACTGAAAGATGAAAGCAAGCCAATGTGGGAGGTAGCAGCCAGCTCAGTTTCCAGCCTCTGATCACCTTCTTCCAAGTGGTGTTTCCTCTCACCATCCCCTTGTCCTCCTACAATGTACAGATCATTGCCCTCCATCAGGAAAATTAATTGCCTTAGAAAAGAAGGGATTGCCCAGAAATTTCCCCAGGGAATTGCTTTTCACTCAAGGGTGTGTGCACACCCTGAGAAAGGAGGTGATCTGATTTCTTCCAATAGGGTCATTGCAGCCTTATAGTCTGGAGCACCCACAACAGTCCATGGCTTTCTCATATCCTTCTCAGTCTTACTGACAGAGCTCTTCAGATGTCCAACACATTACTACAGAAAAACCACAGCAAGTTCCATCATGCTTTGAGGGCTCAGACCTGGACCTTAGCACCAATGCTTCCTCACAAAATCAAAGTATGTCCTACAGCTGTGTGGGTCAGGTTGGTGAGGCCCAGGCATGATAACCACCAGCTGCACAGTCTCCATCCTGCTGAGCTCTGGCCACAGCCTAGCTCTGCTGGTATTAGGAATTTTTCTTCTTCTTTATAGCAAGTAGCAGCCTATTTCCTTTCCTGTCCTCCATCCTATCATCAGATCTTCAAAATGAAACAAAGCAGTTGATTATTTCCCTCCACCCAGTTACAAGTTCTTTGCCCTAGAAGCAGGCCAGAATTGCAGGTGTTTTCATTAGATGGAAACTGTAGCTGAACCTTAATCCTGACAAAAATGGTAACATCAAGAGGACCTGCTCTACAATTATAAAGAGATATAGCAAATCTGAGGGTTTATGTTACTAAAACTTTATACTTCTGGTAAGTTTTAGGTATCTAGCATAAAAATATTTACTGCATACTGGAAATGAAAATGCTACAGTTTGCTACAGAATTAATTAAAAAGTGAAACAGCCTGTAAGTTGAGGTTAAAACTGACTTATGGAACTTTTATACAAGTGGAGTCAGTGTTGGATGACTGCAGAAAAGACTTGCGGTTTAACCCCTGGCTTCATCCTCTTTAGATCCTCCCTTCAGGTTTTTATACACATCAATGACATCCTCTTCTAAGCCTTCTCTTCTCCAGCCAGAATAGCCCCATCTCCTCCAGCCCCTCTTCACAGGAGAGGTGCTCCAGTCCCCTAATATCTTAGCGACCCTCTGTTGAACTCTCTCCAGTAGCTTGGTATCTCCCTTGTACTGGGGAGCTCAGCGGGTTCAGCCTCACCAGTGCTGAGGAGAGGAGCAGAGTCAACTCCCTCGACCTGCTGGGAACATGCAGCCCAGGATACTGTTATCCTTCTGTGCATCAAGGGCATGTTGCTGGCTCGCGTTCAACTTGGTGCCCACCAGGATCCTCAGGTTCTTCTCACAAAGCTGCTGGGACAGCCCCCTGCATGTACAGGCGCTGCTCCCCTGGTGCAGGACTTTGTATTTCCTCACGTTGAACTGTTAACCAGATCCTGGCTATGCTGGCTCTGAATTTATTTTGCCTGTTGTTGCTACTTGTTAGCACATTCTTTCTTGCACTGTTTACCTAGGACTGCCAAGCGGCAATTTAGCTGCATTTGTGTGGGGTGCACATGAATCCTTCATGAGTGCTACCCTCCTCTAGAAATGTAAATTCACACATTGGCCTCATCAGTATAATTTTGAATGCAACTAACACCAATTATGTATGTTTCATTATATTTTTCATCCTCTTCCAAGGTGCAGAATTGCTTATATAGTGTATTGTTTCATCTTTGGGGTTTTTTTGCTGGTAATGTATATGCTAGGCTGTGTTCTGTATGCTGAAGTATTTTAAGCTGTCTCTTCTTCAAGCTAATCCAGGCTGGTTACCTCAGACTCTCCTCACAGGGCAAGTGCTGCACCTTCTCCTGGAACACTTGGTGGCTTCCACTGAACTAGTTTCAGTTTGTTGAGATTTTCCTTGCATTTTAGGACCCAAAACTGGACACACTATTCCACATGTAGCTGAGCAGAAATAAATAATCACTTTATTTGGCCTATTGGCTATGCTTCCAATGGTATGACCCGGGATGCTCTTGGCCTCCTTTGCTGCCAGGACACACTGCTGGCTTATGGCCAATGGTGCTGTCCAATGAGACCCTACATCCTTTCCTGCTCCACAGCCCATCAGTCCCCACCCTGGACTGCTACAGAGCCCTGTTCCATCCCAAGTGCTGGACTTGCCGAATTTCCTTGTATTTGTCCTTGCTGAGTTTTACAGACTTCCTGTCAGGTCATTCACCCAACCTGTCTAGACCCATTTAAATGGCAGCTCTGTGCTTCAGCACTTCCACTGCTGCTTCAGCACCACCTGCAAACTTGTTGAGCACACACTCCATGTCCTCCTGAAAAGTCTCTGAGAAAGATGTCAAAGAGAACCGGCCCCTGCCATTCTCTGCTTGCTGCTGCTTTCCAGTAGGGTAAACCTATGGACTCTTCCCTCCGAGCCTGACATCTATGCATCTTTTTCCCCTCTGAGTGTCCACCCTCCGCACTGTAGTGTCCCAGTGTGTCTGCCCGATACAGGAAGATGTGATGCGCTGTTACTTGGAATATCAGCTGTCTTTTTGCGCTGGTGCAGCAGCGAGCGATTCCTTTGCCGACGTGATCGGATGTTACTTCAACTGCACTTAGATCAAGCCATGGATTTGCTCCCCATTAACTGCTTCGAATGGGGTATTACTCCCAACAATACCGACGTGTCTCCAAGGGTCTCCCAAGTTTTTGCTGCTGCCTTCAGCGCAGGAGCCGCCTGACTCCTGCAGCCGCAGTGCCGGGGCGGTCCCTGCCTGCGCATCATCCGGCCGCCTCGGGAGCTGTGCTTGGAGACGCCAGCCCCCCACCGCCGTTCCGCCTCTGACGCCGAGTGTCACGGGGAATTCCGGCTCCCGGCGGGGCGGGGCGGGGCGGGGCGGGACGCGACGACGCGGCGGCTCCGCTCGGCCGCCCCTTCCCCGCCGCCTCCTGCCGCCCGCCCCCGCACGTGACTCCGCCCGGACCCAAGATGGCCGCCGGCCGGCGAGCCCATTCCCGGGGCGCGTATCCCGCCCGACTCCAAGATGGTGGTCAATGGAGGCCACCGGAGACAGCCTAGCGGGTCAGTGCGAGCGCCGCGGCCCGGTTGGCTGGGCGACGCCCCGCCCCCGCCAGCGCGCCGCTCCCATTGGCGCCGCGGGGGGCCAGGCCGGTTCTCATTGGCCGGCGAGGTGTCGCTCCCGGTGTCTCCGCTCCGGGGCCCGGGGAACTATTTTCCATTGGGCGGAGGGAGGGAGGGGGCTCGGTCCGGT
>VWZT01010363.1:0-48222 GCA_013397055.1 Pachycephala philippinensis | reverse complement strand
GCGGGGAGCGGTGTGTGGGGGGGCGGTTCCGTTCGGTCCCGGCCGCTCTGCTGACGGTTCGCAGCGGAGCCCCGGCTGCGAGGGGCCGAACCTGCCCCGGCCGGCCGGGAGTGCCCGGTGTCGGCACCCGGGGTGATTGTGGGGCTGGTGCAGGAGCAGCAGGGTGGTCGGCGGTCTCCTGTGTCCGAGTTTGCACGCACGGTTTGTCCGTATGGAAATTACCCTGGCAGAATTGCCACTGAAGAGCCCTCGGGGCGTACAGCCTCCTGTTAACCCCTTCTGCGGAGGGGGTGCGTTAGGCATCAGGCCGTCGTCCCTCGTGAGCGCTCATAAAAGTTTGCAAGTGGTCTTTATAAGCATCTGACTCGAAGTTGTGAATGGTTTCTTGGAATTGTAGGAGCAGTAAATCGAGTTATTTCTGCTGTTGTTGTTAACTTTTTACTTCAGTACTTGCACTGGATCACAGTAGCTTAATCCCGTGGAATACATTTCTGTCTCTGAATGTTTATTTCATCAGGGTTGTGTATCATCTGGTCATGTAGTCTTAAGAACCCAGCACGTACAATAATCAGGTTTCCATTCCCTGAATACTTACAGAATGCTCCCCTCTTTTATTTTTTTTTTTTCCTCTCCTGTAAAGCTTGTTGAAGTTTTCTACCCTGCTTCTGATTGTAAGCTATAAATTTTATGCTATTCATCATATGGGGCCATATCCCATTACGTGAGATGTGATCCCTGGCCATATCACACAAACCAAAGATGCTTTTTCACTGAAGCTAATTCCAGTATGGTTTGGGAATTTTACATCCATAGGAATCTTGAGGTGTGATCGATGCACCTCAAGACCTTGTGTCATGCAGGTTTGTGCTATTAAAGGCTTCCTGCTGAAGATGTCATGCAGCTCTCAGCCTGAGCATAACCCCCGTTACCTTGAATATCCCCAGCTGATGAGTTTGCTGCAGTGAGACATTTGAAAGGAGGCAGGTTTCCAAGTTAGCAACCTCCTACTTCATTCAGTTGTCAGTCTGTAAACCAAGATACTCAAATGGACCTCGTATCAAAGCGATAGCCTTAGCAACAGAGTCTCTGTCAGAACAGATTCAATTCTTTATGTTTTTGTACACGACTAAGTATGGCGGAGTCACTTAGCTATACTACTAGGGCGAATTATTTGTCAGTCCAAAGCAAACTACAGAAGGAGAGGAAACAAACCAATTTTGCGACCTGGTGGATTGAGCTGATGAAATCCGTTCTGATTTTCCAGTTGGTCTAAATGTGCTGCCTCTGCTCTGGTTTGCAGGATTGCATTAGCAATACAAACCAGGCGGTGAATTCAGACAGCTGGGTAGCAGTAGCTTGACATGACTTCATGTGTATGAGAGCATTGGAAAAATGACTGGGTTAGTCCTTGGAGGAATATCTAGAATTTCTCTTCTATTGCTCTTTTAATGATGGTAGGTACATCTAAGAAAGAGGGAGCAGATGGAAGGGATTAGAAATCAGCTGTGTTCTAGCAGAAAGGGTTTTTTTTAATCTTCTTTGAAACATGTGAAACCTGTCACTCTGCAGCAAGGTTCTAGAGAGATGACTGACTCTTCATCGAATTAGATGTGGCAATTTATGTGTTTCCTTGATGGACTTATAACCCGAGGTGGTATAACATGCATTTTTTGGGCTCGTTCATTATGTTTAGAGATGTATTTTAGTCTAACCGAACAGTAGTGATGGTTTTTGTTAGTAGTTGTAAACCACCTTGTCCTGTGATAGTCTCTTGCCAAATAGCTCAATTTTTGATAGATATTTCATGGATTCAGATCACTCCATGTGACTTCCGTACAGCAATTTTATCTATTCTTAAAATTTAGTTCGAGTCGTGATATTTTATTTACTGCTGCAAATAGTGAAAAAAAAAAAGTGAAAGCTAAACGGGATACCTTTTTATTTACTAAACTGTACATTTCTGAGTTTGTAGAATGAAAGAACTTTTGATGTAAAGGCTCCATCATAAACTCCTAAAATATTGATTTTTATTCCAAAGTATTGGAATACGTTGGCTTGTTAAGTAATTCTTGAATAACTGTCTACTTTAGGCTGATTTCCTTGCCTCTTGTTTCCCCAAGAGCTGTGCTTCGTAGTTTCAGCTGCAGGGGGAAATTAGCACTTGGTTTTACCTTGTGGTATTTGTGCCTAGAGGCTTCGGGGAGGTGCAAGGTTTGGTTGTGTTGAGCAACGTGCAGTGCCTCCCCTCCATCTGATCATGGCCCGCGCTGTACTGACAAGCCCTCTGTCTTCCAGAGATATCCACCTAGTTTAAAGAAACACGTTTTGATTTATGGGGTCTGGGGTCTGAAGGATGATCAGCTTTTCTGATATGCTGACCTATGCATTAGTTTGAAACAAGCATGCAATTGCTCCATTAAATAAGACGTGCCCTGGAGTGATATGTATTTGTGTGGTTTGGTTGTTGGACAGCTTATTTTAATCTTTGAGCTATATCTAGTTAAAATGTTGTATTTAAAATTTAGTAAATGTATGCTATACCTTCTGGAGCCCTTATACTTTGTCAGCTTGATAAATTAACTTTGACACACTGAATATTTTTCACCAGCTAACGTAGCTGTTAGTTAAGTTAAATAAAGGAGAAGAGCCCACATGCTCTCTCCATGCATACAGCTGGACATTTCTGTTAAATTTTTCAACAAAAATGAAATTTTGATTGGTTCTTAAAGCTTCATGAATACACTAATTGGTGAATCATCTAATGTGCAGTTTAGTTTCAGGAAATATGAAATGGCTCACTAACTTCATAGTTACAAGATTATGCAGACCTTCTGAAAATCTCAGTAAGAAAATGTGTGCAGTGGTGGTGGTTGATATTTTTGGCTGTGAGAGAGGTTGGCTAAAACTCAATGCAGTTATGCATAGTCTGCACTAGTTTATATGGTAGGAACTCACTTGAAGAATTATCTGGAAGGAAGAAAGAATAATTTTACAGGTTTATCTGCTCTCAGGACCTTATCCAGATTTTGCTGAAGAAGTTTGCAGTCAGGAACCTCTTCTGGCTCTGTAACGGGTCTTGAATGTAGTTGCTTTTCACCCTGTGCTTTTACAGTGCCGTGGTTGTTGAATTCTTCAGCCTTAATGTTGGACAGCTGCAAAACATTTAAAGCCTATCTTTGAAAGATTGGGATAAGAAGGAGGGGGAGATGGAGGCTGGCCCAGATAAGTAATACTTCTTGAGGACTCTGAAATATTTTCTTTATGTAGCTGTATACAGTGTGCTCAGGGCTAGCTGGATACTACTTGATTATGTACTGCATTATCAACTGAAGTATTTAAACCAGTACTCCCTTCTTGTGGAAGTTTGAGTTTTTACAGTAGTTGAAGAATCAGAGGTCAGGAACTTGGGTTTTTTTTTTTGCTGCAGCAGAGTAAGAGCAGTTTCAGTGCAGTACATAACTACTCTGTGTAAACTCAAGGTTTTTATAACAAATATTTTCACTGCTGTTGTAGGTGCATGGAGCATTCCTTAAGATACTGTTGTATTGCAACATATATTGCAATACTTACGGTGAGCACCAGTTTCTTAGAGGCAGAAACTTTTACAGTGTTTATAAGTGCTTCAGTGATTTCTGACTGGAGCACATTTACAGAAGTGAAATTTGAAGTATTGCTTAAAAATTGAGGTAGAGTAGGAGCAATCAAAAATAGTTTTTCTGCAGTACTAAATCTGATAACATTTTTGTTCCTCCTCAGCAGAATGAATTCTGATAGTAATTCAACAGTCAGCCTGGCTCCCAAATGAAATAACTTGGGCCTCATTGCTCAAGACTCAAATGTCAATCAGAGGATTAAGAATTGTAATTCTGGGATAAAAAAATGTCTGGCACTTAACTACCTGATATTCCCATTAGGCTAGTAGAGACTCAAGGACTGCAGTTGAATGAATTAGGCTTGATCAAGACCATGATAAAACCTGATCGAGATAATCTCTTAGACTTTTTGACCTCTAATAACAAAAATTTAGCTTGTAGTAACTGCTTATGCCAGTTACTACAAGCAAGTTCATGGAACTTGCCTAGCTAACGATGAACTTGTTTAATGGGGTAGACTTGCAAGTACCCTGTTTCTTGAAAAGAACTTGGGACAGGAGACTTCCATCTCTAAGGTGTCTCTAACTTCTGATACTTAAAATTTCATCTGCTGTGGTACATCTGTTTTTATATCAAACTACATACTCTGCCTCTGTACCTTGGGTTTTTGGTTTTGGAGTAAGGTGTGTGCAGCACTGTTTGATTTACTGACCGATTTGCTTGTGAAAAAAGTACTTACTACCAAACGTTGGTTTTGGGGAGCTTTTACATTTGGCATCTGTGAAGAAGGAGATATTTTAAGCATTCCACTAGTGCACTAAGAGATCTTTTATTCTTTTGAAGTAGCACATGGATAAAGTGAATTAATCTTAGACTGCAAATTATCTTTAATGTTCAGTTGATCTGTATCTTTGTGATAAATTCTGTTAAACACACTGCTTAGTTGATGCTTTGTTTTCTTAAGTCTTTAATTTTCATGTTTCTGTTGGGGAGTAGTGAATTAAGTATTTTTTAAAAACATATGTTAAATTGCACTTGGATAGAAAATGGAAGTCAAATATACAAAAAGCATTTTAAAACGGTAATGTAGTTTATTAATTCAGATGTGCAGAATGAGTAGTTAACTCATCAATTTTATCCAAAATATTTTTTTTTTAATTTAAAATTTGCTCAGTAAGTTTAAATTTCTATTCAGTTGTGTCTTGCAGTGTTTTGGACTTGGTAGATATGATTTCTCATTCATTAGTCGTACTTGTGGCTTGGAAGAAGGAAATAACAATGTATTTTTAAGCTGTCAAACAGTTGTGGTGGTAAAATTTTTAACAGTTAAGATTGAGAGGTCTGGCTAAGAGTTTATCTATACTCAAGAACATTCCTTTCAACCAAAAGCTAGCAGTCTGATTGTTTCCAACTTTGCACCTCAGATAGGATAATACCAGGCCATCCCTGTAGGCTCCACCAAGAGGCATGTCGATATTGTCACGTTATTTCCTGCCTGCGTCCTCATTAGAATTGTGCCCGTTTAGCAACAGACTTAAGGAGTCCATCCCTCCCAGGGAAGGGTACCTGGCTTTGTTAACATTCATATGATTGCTTTTCCTTGCCTTTTTTTCTGAAACAGGATATGGGTTTGGTCTCTGCAATCGCTTGGCAGACAATCAGGAAAGATGCTCTCAATGTTCTCTCACTGTGATCGTAGTTAATAAAGCTTCTGTTTGACCTGTCTTAAATTGTGCCTGTGTTATTACACACTTGGAGTCCTCAGAATCTCTGACACAGTTTCTCAATTTTTATTCAACTGGTTCATTTAATTCACACTGTTCTAATTTTTTTTTTCCTCTGGGTTAGTTGGTAGTGGGTTGTTAAGGGAGACCAACCCTGGGGTGTGTAATAGGGCGTGGGGGTACAGAGGGGTATGTTGTCCCTTCAGACTGCAGTGACTTGTTGTTGCTTAAGTCTGTCTCATCTAGCCACACTCTTAATGTAAGAAAAATCTCTTGAATCCAGTGAGCAAAGGTTCTGCTGCCAAGATCTCACTGGGTATTTCTGTAGGTTCTTGCCAGCAGTTTAACTCATTTGGACATTTGACATTATTTAAAACTTTGGCAACAAACCTGATCTGCTTTGATTTTTGCTTCTATTTGTTAATAGTACATTGAGGCCTTAATGCAGATTGTCACAATGATGGTAGATTGGAATATAAATCAAGTTTAAAGTTTCAGTATCAAACCAGCTTTATCTTCAAAAATACGTGGTTTATCCACTGAAGAAATTCCTCATATTTATTGTTCTTAAGATCTGGACAACTTATTTATGGAAGCAAGAACTTGGACAACAGGAGCTCTGGTTCTTAGATGTAAAACATTGTGTCATAATTTAGATTTAAATTATGAGATTGAGATTACTGATAGTATAGTATATCTTGGAGAATGCAAAAGTACTACTTCTGGGTTTAAAACCCTGAACTGCAGAGTACTGACTCTGGGAGAGGATATCAGGAATGTGTTAATTAATCGTTCACCTGCTCTTCTATTCTCTGCTGAGCAGCGTGTATTGGCCAGACAGGTTTTTCATGAGGTGTACCCGGTGATGGTCAGGGCTATTCTTACGTTACATCCCATTACTGTATTTCAGGAGTGTGTCGTCTGCCTATTAGTATTTGCTGACACGATTAGCATATAGCCTGGTTTGGCAATTAACAAATTCTGTCCCTTCCTGGATTATGACATTGTAATCGTTGGTTTCTTTCCATAACTTAGTTCTCTTTAGTTGAGAATGTTTGAAATGGTCTTTTGCAGAAAATCTGGCTTTATGCTTGACACTTAGCGTAATGTGCACTGGTAAAGTTGTAGAAATACTGATTTTTTTTTTTTTTAACCCTTATTCACTTAATCTGTTCAAGAAGGAAAATTCATTTTTTGTTCTTTATGAGAAAGATAACTTAGCAATTAGTCTTCCTGTATGACAGTTCCAAAATAAACTCTCTTTGGTCTTCTATGATGCTTTCATGTCTCAGTTAAATTATTTCCAAGTTCAGTTAATCCACACAGTAGTCTGTAATATGGAGGTATTTTTATTGAATTGTGTTCTAGCAAAATTTATTTTAAGAAATACATGGACTCTTTCAGATTGACCTGATGATTTCCTGTTTCCCTTTACTGGAACTAAAAAGATAAAATCTGAGAATCAGTTAGAAGTTTTAATTTTTATAATACTGAAATAGTTGTGCTGTGAGAAGTGAGAAAGCTGTTTTGCCTCAAGAGTCTGTGTTGCCCAGTATCAATTCTCTTGTGCAGATGATATGGTTTTGTTCTCTCAAATTCCTTGGGGTCTGAAGCGTTTGTTAAAGGATTTAGCATTTTTGTCGGTAGAACTGTTAGTCCCCATGTGCATACGACATGGTCTTGTTCTCTCAAACTCCTTTAGGAGTGAAGCATCTGTTAAAGGGTTTTCAGTGGTTTTGTCAGAATGATTGTTACTAATATTCAAAACTATCAAGTAATTGCACTCATCTATAGCTCAGAGTTGCTTTTGTGAGTGAGTGCTGACCACTGCACTGAACAAATTTTCTGTTTTGATATCTGTCTAACAGTTGTGAACAGAATAAAAGAGGTTTGGTGCCTTAAGGTCCAGACCAGTAGAGCAATTGGTGTCTGAAATAGTAGTAGGCATCTTGTATCTTAAATCAAGGTTTGGACTTAGATTCAGTATGGCACTAGTTTTGGAAAAACATTGTGTTCTGTAGTTCTGTATAATTCGGGAAAAACTGACTTTTTGTTGATTGAACTTACACTTGTTTTCAGGTCAGAAGCTGGTTTCTAGGGGCTAATGCTTAAGCAGCCTGAAAGTTTGAAATATCCTTGCTTTGAGTGTTGTTTGGTTTGTCCCTTCCCCACATTTGGTGACCACTGTTTTATTTTTTGGTGACTGGTGTTTAGCTTTTTTCACAACTAGTTTTGATCAGAATTTTAAGAATGGAAAAAAATAGCAATGTACCGTTGGTTGTCTCTTTGATGGTACCTATATTTAAGTATATATGGAAATCCTTGTTGATAGTGAGCTCTATAGGAACTTCATAGCCCTGCTTTCAGCAACAGGGTTTATTTGGGTAGAAAATATTCTCCTGGCGTATCACAGAAGACAATAGATAGCAGTAACTGCAAATCTTCAGCTTATTTTGTAAATGGTTTTTAATATAGAATTTATTTTGGTTTTAGTCCTGGAAGTTCTTGCTTACAGGCTCAAAAATTATCACATTATGAAACCACATTTTTTTTTCAGTTATGCAAGTAATTCAGTTGAAGCAAAAACTGCAGAATGTCTACATAGCCCATGAATTCTGTATTTTTTAAACTTTAGTCAAATATGAAACATTTATCAATTTTGCACCATAAGCTAATTGTCTCAATGCTAGTAATTAACATGGCATTCTAATAGTATATCCGTGCATGGTTGAGGAATATGTGATCCTTGTACTTGCTTTAAAGCCTGTAATAAGTGAAAATAATCTTGATTTGACAGTGACGTGTAATTGCACATAAGTTTCCTAATGGGACACCTGCAATGGTGTTTTCTGTTTTTCTGAGAAATATAGAGAAAATGTGATTTTTGCTTTTACTTTGTTCATAATTGCAGAGAGCAGTAAGTAAAACAAACTCAAAAACTGTGGAGAAAAGACAATAATGTTGTGTAAGGAGATAAGATACCATGCAGTTACAGTTCATGGTTTGTTCTTTACTATGAAATTTCATAAAGTCATATTTCTCCTTTTTAATGTTAATGCTTTGTTTGACAGAAGTTTGATACTGCAAAGATGAGCAAAGCAGTAGGTAGTTTTCCCTTTTTGTTACGCAGTACAAATCTAGAAGGAGAATGTTCAGGGTCCATTCTGTATTTTTCCCTGTAAACTCACCACTTGTATCTCATTTTCTGGGTTCTCACAAATGCTGGGCTTGTTTTCTTCTTGTACTTTTACTTGCTTTTCTTTGTACTATTAAGCTATAGCTCAAGTGCCAGAAAATCTACTTTGCAATTTAATTTTGGCTGACTTGAAGAGGGTCAGTAATTATAGTTACTGTTTCCAGCAAGTTGAGTTTTTCCAGAAGTCTTTCTATGAAGAATGTGACTGTGGATTAATTGAACGTAAAAATGAGTCAAAAACTTCTTTCTGCCAAAGGCAAATATAGGAGTAGGTGCTAGTAAGGTTTTCAAAACTCTGTTACCTAGGTAATCTGTAGATGTAGTGTGAGCTGTTGCCCAAAGAAGTATAAAACTGATTTAATTTAGTGAGAAAGTTACTGGAGTACAGCTTACCTGTAAAATAGATAGCAATTCTCTGAAGTTTTTTAGTTTTTGCTCTCACACCCAAATTCATATTGAGGTATTTTTAAAACCTACTGCCTCCAAGCTTCCTGTCAACAGTAAGGTTGTCATCTCTAAAGCATGGTAGCCTGTGTTTTTTCAAGTTATTCTGGATTCAGAGAGGACAGTAAGTTAGCAATTGTTGATTTAAGAAGATGCTGACGTCATGGATGACATACCTAACAGAACATCTTCTCTTCTGCCTCGCTTGTTTATGTGCCATCCTTTAGTGTCTGGAGGGGCTGAAGAGGCAACAGTGGTGCTCTGAGGCAGCAGGATGACGTGCTTTAGTCATTCAGTGGCGTGTGAGAGTACTCAGCCGATGCCTCTCTTCTGAAGGATGTTTAGTTCTGCGGTTTCATTAATCACTGTAAGTTTTCCTAATGTTCAGGATGCACTTTTCTTTTATAAAAACATCATAGTATTGCTGTAAGGAATGATCCAAAGGGAAACATTTTGCAAACATAGCAGAGTTTGTTGTTAGCATGGAAAAATAGTCTTGGTCTTTGCTGTTGGAAACCCTTGTGATTTGTGTATAGCAGGAATTATGGTGGTGTTACAGATACAGCTACATATGAAAAAATTCTGGTCTTTGATTAGGGACAGTGATGAAAGCCAAATCTGGAAAAGAATGTCCATGTATAAAGGTAACTCTCTATTACAAAATCTCACTAGGTGGGCCTACCAGTACAGCACCATTTGCAAATCCCTTAAGTGTTGCTGAATCCAATGCTCCTAATCTTTGTTTCGTACTCATTTAGCTTTGCACATGTATTTTGTCTTTTTACTAATTTTGGAGTTGAACCGTGTATTTAGCTCTAGCTCTGATGGGAGGTGATGCCTCTTTGCAGGAGCTGAGCCTGGGGCTCAAACAAATGCATGTAGAAAGTTGCTACTCAAAAGGCTTTGCACAAACATTCCTGTCCTGTGTGTGCAGGAGTCAAGTAGATAGGGGTAAACTCTGTATTCCTGCACTCTGCTTGTTGTGTGGGAGTACACAGGAAGAAGACAGACTTGGGCCTCCTTGGTGAGGAGCAGCAGCAAAGGAGTGTATCATGGAGTGAGGAAAGTGGAGTTCTGTGTCATCCCTACCCAGCTGAAGCTGGCAGTGTGTCGGCCGTGGCACAGCCACAGGTGCTGTGGTGCCAAACTTGTGTGTGATCCCTGGACTGTAACACAGTACCAGCCTGGTAAAAGAATTATTTCTGCTTTTGCATCTTTCTGTCTTCTCATTGGGTAGAAAGGACATATGAGCATGGAAATCTGTTGTGGGAATATGTTAAGTCCTTACATCCAGAGGAGGCCAACCAAGCTGGTGCAAGGCCTGGACGCAATGTCCTGTGAGGAGCAGCCAAGGGCTTTGGGCTTGTCTGGTTTGGAGAAAAGGAGGCTGAGGGTGACCTCATTGCTCTCTACAGCTCCCTGAGGAGAGGAAGTAGAGAGGGAGGTGCTGAGCTTTTCTCCCTGGGATCCAGAGACAGGATGTGTGGGAGTGGTTCAAAGCTGCTCCAGGGCAGGTTCAGAAGGAACATTAGGAAGCATTTCTTCAAACACTGGAACAGGCACCCTAGAGAGGTGGTCAATGCCCCAAGCCTGTCAGCATTTCAGAGACGTTTGGACAATGCCCGTAAAACGTGCTTTAACTTGGCCAGCCTGGAACTGGTCAGGCTGTTGGACCAGCTGATCATTGTAGGTCCCTCTCAACTGAAATACTCTATTCTATAGAACAAACAAACTGAAAAAACCCCCAACAACAAACAACCAGTATTTAGACAAAGGTGACTTTGTACCAAGCGTAGCTGTGTTCAAAGGTATTTCAGTTTTAGGCTGGTGCATGTAGTGCTCATGACACGATACTTCAAATAGCTTACAGTTTCCTGTAGTGGGAGTTGAACAATGGTAACTGGATGTAAAGAGTTAGTGGCCATGGCTGTTTCTGGTTTTATTTATATATGATTTGAATTTAAATGGAATGTCCAGGACTGCTTGTAAGAGAATCACAAGAGTGAAGAAAAACCTCTCCTGGTTGTTGTATTTTCTTACAGTTGAGGTGGGGTTTTTCCCCCTCTTCAGACTCTTTGACAGGTCTTATCTGGTCCTTATGGACTTTAGCTCCTGCTTACTGTAGGCCTAAAAGTCCTCTATTTTCAGTATTAAGAGAATATTGTCTTTGTATATGCCCATGTTGCTTCACTTTCTTGTTTGCTGTCTTAGGATAGAGTATGCCATTGTATGAGACCAAGGCTGTGAAGTCTTCCACTTGAGTCTATCTCTGAGGCTTGCACTCTGATTTACCTTCAGATTTTTTCTGGAGAAAACAAGATGGCATAGAGCGTTAATGTTACCTGATCTCAATGAGTAAACAAGTAATTGGAATTTTTAGGAAGGAATATAATATTATGTTTCATTTGTGTTTGCTGGCTCCATTCTGTGCTGTCATTTCACTGAACCTGACATTGGTCATGACACAGATAACTCTGAGAGTGTCTAGCTGTTCACCCAGCAGTTTGCACAGTCAAAATGGACAGTTTGAATGGTTTGATTTTGTATCATTTACAAAGCATCCTATTTTGTTATGCAGCTGTAAACTCCTGTAACAAAGAGCATTGCTGCTTAAGTGAAAATGGGAGTTCACACAAGTCATTGTTCCCACTGATGTTCTTCCTTCATCTGTTTCTTCCATAGATAATAGGAAGTGTTGGAAAAATTTTAAGAGATGGTATATTCAATCATTTATAACTTTCCTAATCTCTAATCTTCTGGATCGAAATACTTTATGCCTTCTCTTTGCCTTGAGTTTAGTTTTGTTTAAAGCTGTTTGTCAAAATTCTTCATCTGTTTTCAGAAACAAAACCAGAATAATTGTGCTATTTTTTTATGTCAGTCTCTACTTTGAAATATTGTAGTGCACCTCTGAACTGGAACATCTACTTGAAATTTGTCAGTGGGCAGCCTCTGGCTGAGCAGTATTGTTTTAATTTTACATTAAAATCTGTCAAAATTGAGCCAATTCTCTTCTTGAAAATTTCTGATCTGGATGTGGCAGTTTTTTGTTTTGTTTTGTTTTTTGTGGGGTACCCTGGAGACTGTTTGCATTCTGTATGCTCAGCAGGATTTTTCTTTCACGTGCATTTCTGGACTGCAATAAGCTGTGCAGAGCATGGGAGCCAGAATTGTCCCGAATTAATTGGGGGATTGAGGGGCGGTCCTATGGCACAAAGCCCACTGAGAAATCTCTGAGACAGCCCTGACACGTGTCAGCTCCAGAATCATGCACTTGTTCCTCCTGCTTTCCTGTCCCATCAGCTCCATGGTATCTCCAGACTCCTACCAACACTGATACTTTGACTGGGACTTTGACTGTGTTAAGACCCTTTTTTCTGAGAAATTGAGGTGTCCATACTAGGCTAAAGCTTGGCCTCTTCTGTATCTGAACACATTTGTTACTTCTGGGCATAACAAGGATGTCACTCATCACACTCATGGGTAACTGTGGTTGTAGGGAGGGTGCTCAGTCACTTCACACAAGCAGAGTGCATGCATTTGGTCAGGACTGATTGCTGTGACAGCAAAAAAAGCTCAGTGTGATTCTTCAGAGACCTTCACAGATAAAATCTCAAAAGACTTCTGGGCTGATGAACCTAAAGGTATTTTTCATTTGGAGTTCCAAACTGGACCAAGTTTGGCTGAACTTTTTAAGAGTAGCAGAAGATACTCCACAAAAGGCTGCACTTCCTGAATTTATAAAATGAGGAGGTGGCTTTTTAAAGATGACCAAAATGTAGGAAAAATGTCAAAAAAAGTTACAACAACTTAGACTTTGAAGAACTATTTTAGGTAGCTACCCAGCCTATGAAATGCTGACCAAATCAGAAAGCTACAGAAAGCAATTGAATGTGTGTGATAATGGAAGGCGTTAGGTGATGGTTGTAAATAAATTATTTTTTAAAAAGGAAAAAGGAAAAAAAAAGCATTTTCAGAAGCATGTCCCTCTTATTAGGAAAATACTTAGGGGCCAGCAAGTAGACTGACTTTCTTTGCTGTTTTTAAGGTGGCTAGTTTAAACTTCAAGAAGGATGGCCTTGCCTGTTGACGCAGTATAGCTGAAAGTTTCCTTTTTAAAATGCATTTCCCCTGTAGGAAAATCCATGTCAATTATGTAGACACCTGGAGCTGTGTGAGAGAACTTTCCCTGAGTTCCATTGCTGTGCTTTCTCTGAGCCAGCAGCAGAGCCCACTGTGGCAGGGTGAACTTCTCAGGATGTTGGTACCTGGTGGATCAGGTGTTTCTTTTCCATACTCATTCAGTAGAGGAGCAGACAGATTTTGCTGAAAGAACATTCCAGTCTGGCTGCTTATCAGAACTCTTAGGAAGATAAATAATTCTTCTTCAAATCATGACAGATTTTAAGTTACCTACAGGTTAATTTTGTATGTGTGTGTGCCACTGGTGCCAGTACAATCAGAAATTTGTAGCCTTGTGTACAGTCAAACATTAGGCAGTGTTCTGGGGTTTTCCCTCCCTCCCCCCACCTAAGTGGCAGACTCCTGCCAATCTGGAGCAGAAGAGTTTGAGATCTCTGAACCCGAACAACTGGGTTTAGTTATTCAGACCCTTCAGCTTTTTGTAATGGTTTGAAGGGTGTTCAAGCTGTGACTAATCATGAGTATCTTAAGAAAATGTCTTAGTTTTCCATCTATTTTTGAATCTAGAATTTGGAATTCTCATTCTTGTGATCACCATGAATGTTTTCCTTCAGGAATTCCTGGCCACTGTGTGACAGCACCTGGATGTGGAAACTGCCATGTCTCATAATGACAGTTTATTTATTTTTAACATCAAGAATCAAATTCTTTTTCATCATGGAGGATACTTAAAGATCACAACTTCTTGAGATCATTTATTGAACAGGTTGTTCTTGTGCTCTTGAAAATGTTTATGAAAATACCAGAAAATGTCTGGTCTTTCAAGTAGCAGTTGAACCATCTTTTTGAAAAAATAAAGATGACTATTTCTTGTATTTCTATATTAATAGTTTTTCCTGTTAACAGTGTTACAATTCCTGGTCTTCTGAAGGGTACAGTGTTTTTCTGGATGAGTATTAGTCTTAAAGCTAAATTTTTAATTTTTGCTTTACAATTAAGACTTTGATTTAATCTTTCATTTAAAAAACATGTTTCCAGTTATAAGGAGAATCTGGGTTAACGTTAAGGAGTGGGTTTCACAGAAATGGCTAAAGCCAGTATTAACAGCTCACTGCTACTGGTAGACATGGTTCTTTTCCCTTTCTCTCTTTGCATAAGACTCTGGAGTTTCTCCTACCCCTGTGCTACCGCTTGTCTCTTCTGGCTTCTTTTTCTTCATTGAAGTGCTGTGTGTCTGTCTGGTGCTTCCATCAGCTAGCTTATGGTGAAAATGGAGGTCAGATGAATGTTGGAACTGATGCAAAGGAATGGGAGGGAAGCAAGAATATTCCTTTTAATAGAAGCAAAACCGTGGTAGGTTAGTTATCATGGATTATCTATCACCCTTGGGGTGCCCGTTCTATGGCTAAATTCTGTTAATGAGGAACAACCTAGAAAGAACCACACTCTTCAATAGCTGCCCTCTGACAAGTTTATCACTCAGTAATCATTGGTTTAGGTTTGCTCAATTTTATGTGGTGCTGCAGACTCTTCCTGCGTGAAATGCAGCCTGTTAAGCCATTACAGAATCCCAGAACAGGTAGGGTTGGAATGGAGGGTCTGCAGTGGGTGATCTGGTCCAGCCTCCCTGCTCAAGCAAGGTAAACCATTCATACAACTGAATCTCTGCTGTCATGAGGCAAAAGAGCATTATTGGTTTTATTAGTCTCATGCAGCTGGTAATGCTGTTGTAAAGATTCGTTTTTCTAGTGTGTTCCTTTGCTGCATCTTCTTGGAATTCCTGCAGCCTGTAACTTATATTCATCCATATCAGACAGGAGCCCTTGGATACTAAGCAGCTTTCCAATACTGAATGAGCTGGTGTGTAGGTGTTCAAGTGGTGTCACAGGTTAGTGAGTTGTCTTTTCAGATAGGCCACTTTCCTATTGATTAATAGGAATGCCCTTAGCTAACCAGTGGATTAGTGACTAGGTCTCACTGCAACAATCTTTAGCGATAGCTGGAGTCAGCTTTTGGATTGGATAGATGACTTCAAAAGACAAAGCATTTATGTATTTTATTTTCAGAAGAATTTAGGAGCTAACTAAATATGTATATTTTTCTTAGAAAATTCTCATCCTGTGGAGGCTTACTTATTTAGCATACTTACTTAGGTGCTTCTTTGCTAGAAGAAGGATTTCATTCAAATAGTTTTTATTTAACTGCTTGCTTTATGTAAAACCAAGAAGAAAGGTGTAGCCACATCTTGACAATTTTGCTATCCTATTTCATCTTACTACGCAATAGAGTCTAGCTCCTTAAAGATAACAAAGTAGTGTAATAATCTAGTTAGCACCTCAGTTGTAATGGACTGAGGCAATTGATGCTCTTAAGAGGAAAGACCTGATTTTCTTATCAGTGATTGTTCAGTCTCTGTAATGCATGCCCTGTGCATATAGTCATGGTCTTGCATTTCTGACCATGTCAAGGGTTAGATTTTTTTACTTCAAGCTTTTATGGTACACCTTGATCCTATGTTTTGAATCATGGGCATTCTTGTTTTGCATGGCACAAGGAAAGTGTGGTGTGGGTGGGGTTTTTTTGTTTGTTTGTTTGTCTTGGTTTGGTTTTGGGGTGGGGCTTTTGATTGGGTGTTTTTGTTTGGTTTTGTTGGTTTTTTTTTTAAAAAACACTGA
Organism: Pachycephala philippinensis; assembly: GCA_013397055.1. Classification (NCBI taxonomy): domain Eukaryota; kingdom Metazoa; phylum Chordata; class Aves; order Passeriformes; genus Pachycephala; species Pachycephala philippinensis. The sequence continues at coordinate 32,447 of VWZT01010363.1, read as the reverse complement.
GTCACAAAGCTCAGGAATAGAGACCAAGAGAGCCTCTAGATTTACTGGTTAGTAGTCTGAATACAAATGGAGAGCAGGTGTTGTAAAGGGCTGGATCCTTTGCTGTCAGGCAGAGAAACATTTTTTTGCTATTGCTGGAGCAGTAACTCTAAACACAGTAATTTATAATCTTGTTACCCTTAGGCTTTTTTGTTTTAAATATTGCTAATGGATAATTTTATCGGTACTGTTTAATATCATAAGCAGTTAAAGGAATGTTGCAATCATTTCTGTGGTGTGTCCAGCTAAGAGCAGAGTGGCACACTCTGTGGCTCTTGGGGTGACTTTGTTCTACTGATACCAGAGGTTTGACTATCAGGCGGTTCCATTGCAATCTTTTGTTCTCCCAAGCACCATAATTTGGCATTATTGCGTATTGGTTGAAGTGTCTTTCATGCTGAGACTGTGTACAAATACACTTCCAAATTTCCAGGGTTTTAAGATATGGAAACGTTTGTGCTGCTCTACATTGTTAGAATTCTTGACTAGCAAGCTAAAACGCCCAAAATGTGAAACTTGGCAGAGGCATAGTCAATGTATTTGCTGAGCAATTTGCTTTGAAGAAATTTAGTTCTGACTTTTTAATGTTTATACTTACACTATCTTGCACAAAAAACATTTTGATGTATATTGATGTTATACATATTTTATATATATCAATTTTTGTGTATGTTTATATCTAATTAGACACTTGTTGGTTCAATAGTACAAACTCAGCTAAACTAACTAAGGGATTTTTTTTTTTTGTCCCTTACTCCTAAGAAAGATCTCCCTACCTCAGGGGCTGAACTTGCAAGGCTAATGCTCTAAGGTTTTTTTTACTTGAATTTTAATAATGTGAAAAAAAAAACAAGGGCAGAATGTCAGAAAGCTTCACATTCACTGAAGTCATGATTCTTAGCAGAGGTCAAAAGATGTTTAAAGTTTTTTAACTTTTCTGGAAATCCCACTTAAAATTCCTCATGCATCCTACTTCTAGCTAGTTTCCAGAATGTTGAGGATTTAAAAAAAATTTTTTTTTCAATTACTTTCTTTAAAGGTGCACTGTAATGGGCTATGTTCATAAGTTTTCATTGCACATGCTTTATGTGTTCAATGTACAGAATATCCAGAACAGTCTTAGTTTTGATTTTCTGGCATATTAGTCCATAATTCTAAAGTTACAGTAACACCTTTAAGTGAATTTTTGGTGGCATTAGAAAACCAAAATTTCAATTCCACTGCAGTTTTGTGATAGTGTTGATGTTTGTGTTGGCTGTGCTGCAGCGTGACCCTGCACAGCAAGGCGTGGTGGGTGCTCAGTGGCAGAACTTGCAGGTACAGAACCACAAAGAACAGGTTTCCTGTAGCTGGGAAGTTGCAGAGAAATGTTTGTGATAGCTCTGACTGGGTATAGTCTAGGATAAAGTTGCCTGTGGATTAAAGTGAAAACATGAAACAGGCTAGACCTACTGGCAGCCTTCCAGCTGCTTCTCCTTCTTCTTTGCGGGGTTTATGGTTTATGTTCTTTTACCTTCCCCAGGCCCAGCCTGGGGAACCAGGTGCTTGCTGCCAATTAGTCTTGTCAAGACAGCCCAGAGCTTCTCTTGACAAGCCTGACTGCTGACAGCAGCTGTGGGGTAGTCTTAGGCAGGATTTTAACTCCTTGCTTGCCAAATGCTTCGCAGGTTAAATCCCCTGGTCTCATTCTGCAGTTACTCAAATAGGCTTCTATTTTATGAAAGTATATTTTATACAGAAGCTGATCTAAGATTTCCAGTGGTGCTGTAGTGATAGAGTTTACTTGCCAAACTTCTGGCGTGAAAGAATGTGAGTTGGGAGTTAAGTCATTATGAAGGTCACTTTATAAGTTTATGGATGTTGTTAGAACCGTCCATCTCAGGCCACCTTCTACTTGCTGTGCAGCATATCTGTAGCTGGATGATAGCTTAGGCTATTGCTCTTCTCAGTTGTCATGGTTCTAGAAACTTTGGAACTTTTGGGTCTGTTTCACTTAACTTTGAGAGAAGGGCTGCTTTATTTTATTTTTCTTGCTAGTTGCATGAATAGCAATAATGCTTTTTTCTGTGTGCTCACCATTGTAGATACATTGCTAGAGAAGGACAAGTACAGCTTTGGTTTTATCAGTTGATAAGAGGTGACAGGTAGCTAGTTTGTGTTGGAGAATATGATCTTTTGCTTGATCAGGTCAAAAGGACACATGGGAAGTGGCTGGGTGCATGAGGAAAGCTCTGTGCACGGGAGGTGCCTGTAGGCTGATGGGGGCACAGGTACAGTGGTGAGGGAGAAGTATTAGACAGGGTGTTGAGGTTTTGAAAAATGTAGTGAGAAGAAAGAGGACTGTTAAACCAGTATCAATTGATCCAAGAACAGAAGAACTGTGTTTGGAAAATAGGCCATTTGCAATTGAATGAAATGCTCTGTTTACAAAATATATTAAATTGGATGTTTTTACTGAGCTAGTCAAGGATGTGGGATGTGATTTGACTCATCTTTTCAACTTTGCTTCCAATTTCCTTTGCTTTTAGTGAGGCATAGCTATTAAGGTATGCTTTTTTTTAACTCAGAACTCCCAAGAATTACATACAAATAACCATTAGATCAATCTTTGTATCAATTTGAGACCTATTTATATTTTAGAACTTTATAGAGGAGGATATGCTTCATTAGTGTTCTTAGAAGTAGAAACAAATTCTTCTCTGCTAGGGGAGAGCTCCGTAATTTTTCATGGAGTACTTATGGCTTTTGCAGAGGTCATCAAGAGGGCGGTTGTACTTAATTTGAACACTGACTGGAACCATTTATTCTGTCCACATGAATTTAAAGAAAAGTATAGTGGCAGCTTCTGTGTGAGAAGGGTTAAAAACAGCAGTATGCAAAACATTACTGCACTAAGTCACCTAGAGTTCTCTTGCATAGCAGGTACTTTACCTTGCTAACTTAATGCTTGTTCTTTTGTTTTTTCAAATATTAAGGTGAAATTGAATTGCCTGCTTAAGGTGTATGGAGGTACTTTAAAGGAAACTGCTTCCATTTAATGTTGCTTGTGTGCATTTACATGTTACAATGGGTGGCCACCATCAGGATACTGCCTAAATGATTTGAAGGTTTCTTGACTTGGAATTAATGTGTGCCATTGTCTTGAATTTGCAGTTTCTAGCATAGAGATCTACCACTATGTGGAGTTCTTGGTAAATCTGTATACTGTCATTTCTGTTTTAATATCTGAAACTCATGTTTGTTCTGATTCTTACGTAATTAGAAATACCAGCTTTGTTCATGATGGTTGTGTTATACCTACTAGACTTGTGTAAGTAGAGAGAAAGGAGTATTTAAAAAACAGTTGTCTTTAGTTTTGGTTCAGTGCCATTACTTTCTGTTTGTCCATTGGTGGCTTGTATGCTTCAGGGATTTTAGATTTTCCGAACGGAAAAGAAATGGATAGCAACTGTACAGTACTTTTCAGTTCAGGGTGAACACATACAGTCCCAAAATTGTCCTTTTGGAAACCCAGAGCCTAGTAAGGGGCTTGCAAGAATGTTCCCACTGTTCAAAATCTTGGAGCAGTACTATTGAACTGAAGCTACCAATGTGTTGCTGCTTGGAAAGAAACTGGCAGAACATCAGCTGTCCAAGCTAAGACTGCTCTTTGCTCATTGTGAATCTGCACCAAGGAGGGGGAAGAGTTTACTCCAGGTTGGAACAATGGCAAAATATGATTATTTTACTGTGACTTGACAGTCTGCCAGCTTAAGTCCTTGAAACTTGCAGCTTTCCTAGGGTTTTAGCAGAATTCATCAAGGCAACTCAGCATTTTATTTTCAAAGTACAGGTTTTCAGTGGCTGAACTTTCAATGCAAATGTTCAAAGCAGCATCCTGAGTAGAGTTCTAATCTCTCTCTTTGCAGCCAGAGCCCCACAGCTGATTAATATATATAGGCTTCAAATGGAGATTTCTTTTCAAAGTAGCCATCCAAGGACTTAATAACTTCAGCAGAACTAACCAGTGCTGCTGTGGAAGGAAGCAGTCTTGCCCTGGCTGCTGCTTCCTCCCTCCTCATCTGCTCCTCCCATGTGTTAACTTGAATGTTTATACAGAAGTCATAAACCAGATGGAGTAAATGATTGAGACTTTTTCTGAGAATTCATTTTAGTCTGGATCAGTTCCTTGAGCTGGTTGACTGAGCAGCCATATGGTGTACAGACCACCTCCTGCACCAGCACAGGTGGCCAGGAAGAGGCTGACGCCATTTCTTTCGGTTGCAGTGCTGACTTAGGCCAATTCTGTGCGTTGTTGGAATCACAGCTCAGTATCCTTTACCTCTTTTCTGGCAGGTTTGAGTTTTTGTTTGGGGATTAAAACCTTCATATTCATCTTCCTATGCAACTGCACTTCCAGTTTATCAAAGCCTAATAGGAAAAAACCAGTAGTACTTTATCCTAATAAGGCTTTCATGAGCACTTGAGACACTTGGCCCCTTTACCTTGTTTAGTTAAAAAAATAGCAGCCACCTTTTCCTTCCAGGCCTCTAAATCAGCTCTTTGAGCTGTCTGCAGTGAGCACATTTTTGTGTGTGTAGAAAAATGCATGGTTCCACTTGAGCCAACATATTCCTTGTTTTTTAAGAAACGTTATCTCTAGTATTATGGTAGTAATTCATTATTTCTGGAATGTGCATTGGAAGGGAGGAAATTGCTTTGTAATCCTTAGCATTGCCCTTCCTTCCTCAAGTGGATTACTTCAGACATAGGGGTTTGCCAGCCTTACTCGCTTTGACTGAATAAGGTTGAGGAGTGCTGATGGGAGCGGCTCCCGCAGTGCATCCCTACAGCAGGAGCCTGCAGCAGGCATTGGCAGCGTGCAGACAGGGCAGTGACCTCTCCAGCAACCATCCCTTAATGGAAGCAAATGTCCTTAATAAGAGTCTCTTGTCACTGCTAAGCAAATCATTTTAAGGCCTGATACAAATAGAAGCAGAGTTTCCCTCCAGTCTTGTGCTTGTACCTCCAAGGTCCATGGGGGCATGCACCAGTGTCATGGAATGTGGTAGCTTGTTTGCCTGTGCTGGCTCCTGCTAGCATTGAACTAAACAGCGTGCAACGAGCAGGGAGACTGATTTCTCTCCCTCCCCTCTTTTCCCTCTCCTGTCAGCTTACTGGGTTTTTGACTTGTAAGAATTGTCTTGTTTTGTATTCCTTCAATGTTTTGACCTTGTTAACTTTCAATGTTTTGAAGCTATCATCTTACAAAAATACCAAAACAAATAATCTTGTAGGTTCTTGTTTTTGAACCCGTTCAGTAAGGTCTCATACTTTGTGCAGTGTATCATCTTTTGTGAAGATGGTAGATTGTTAGGAGTTAATACTTTGAATATAATAAACCATACTGAGTAATTTTTAAATTGGGTGAACTGTGAGAGTGAAACGAGTGTATTATCTTTCAGACAGAGCACAGCCTTGACTTTGAATAGTCTTCCTACGAAGTCACAGGCAGAAAACTCTGGCTAGAACTTGTGACATTTCTGGAAAGAGTGGTCTGAGTTTTCACAGTAATCTGTTAATATGTGGTATTTTAGGACTACAAACAGATTGTAACTGTAGTTTTATTGTATTGCTCAAAATCTCTTTGTCTCATCATTTGTGCACTCAGAATACTTGAAGACTACACTCATGCAAACTTCGTGCCTTTGAATGTCTCTATATTTACTGCAAATGGGAATATAGCACTAAGGTACTACTGCTCATTGCTTCTGTAATCCCTGTAGAGTGCTTATTATCTGTTATTTTTAAGATCATTTATGCCAGTTCAAAGTAGGTAGAAATAATTTTTAGTTGAAAAGAGATTGTGTTAAGAACATCAGTAGAACTTCCATTTTTCGTAGAAAAATAATTGGGGTTTTTTTCTTAGAAAATCTACAAATGGTTGAATTCACTTTGTGGATTTTGATGGAATGAAATTGATTTCCTGTTTAGGCTAGAATAACCATTGGCGGTGCTCCTTTGTGAAACTGGGATGGCTTTAGAACCAGTTCAGAAACAATTTTTATTTTGTCAAGCTTAGTGCTGCCACAAGAAATCTGTGAAACCACACATCTGTTGCACATTGATTTAAACTAATTTAAAATCACTAGGTTGAATTTTAAATACTTTACCAGTGACTCAAGTTTTATCCTAACACAAGCCTGAGATGTTTAACTGAGACAATTTGCCCAAATTCAAGAAACTGTTTTCCATTAGGGGAGGCTGGTTCCCAGAGAAGCCACTCCCTCCTGGAGCCACCCAGCAGTTTGTCCAATAGGCCGTGTCAGCTGGCTGGCAGTGGGGTTGTGATAGGTGCTGCATTGACTGCTCATGTTTCTGAGCAGAACTGGGAAGAATAGTGATATATAAAGCTACTACCATTAAGCATGACACTTCAGGATAAGCATCCACGTGAGATTTTTGTATTTTTAATGAGTTAAAATGGTTAGCATGCAGCCCCCTTGCCACCTGTGCCCAGTAAAACAGCATCGCTGGTTTTATTTGGAATGAGGACATACTTCTGAGGGCTGAATGAGCTAATGTTTGAAGTAAGGTTTTGTTTGAAGTTGGGTAGCCCTTTTTCTAGCGACTTTACCTTGCATTGCTCTGTTAAGGCCTTGCACTGAACCAATTATAGTAGGTTTGAGTGTCTTGTGTTTGTAGGCTTGCTAGGAACATAATGCAGAACAAAAGAAATGAGAGTAAATGTTACAGTTGCAGAAGGACTGTACTTGTGCTTTGATCTTCCTTTGGTATAAATACTTTGTACTTGTCACTCTGTTGCTCTCTGGAAAGGTTACTTTTACTGAGTCTCGATAGCAATAGTGTGGCCTAACTTTAAAAATGTTTCAGCAGTTTTAGTGCTTCCAGAGGTGAATGGAAACTAGTAATACTTGTACTTTTCTGCCATTGTTCTGGAGTTTCTGCCTAGGAATATTAACTTTTAATATTCACCTAGTGATTGCTCAACCCTGTAGCTTTTCATTGAAGTCCATGTGCATCACATTTCAATATTTTTCTTCCTGTTCTGTATGTAAAGGTTTAATATAAGTTCCCAATGTTTTCTATTAACTCTTACTGTGTTCCTGGGCTTGTTTCTAGCATGGAGAAGCAAATTATTCTCCTCTGTTCTGTTACTATTAGATTTCTGACATGTGAGCATGTTAAATCCCTCAACTCCTCTTGGATTTCTGAAAAACAATGATGATTATTTTAGGGAAGTGCTGACCTACTCTTTTAATAAAGAACTTGTCTTGTATTCCACTTTCCCATTTTTAGAACCGTGGTTCATATTGCTCTTGCTTCACAATCATGTAACATCCTTGTGGAGAGTACAGCAGTTGCTTACCTGGAAAAGTAATATTAGAAAAGTGTGTATTTTTAGATGCCTTTTGATGTGATGTAGCAGCTGGAAACAAGGAGGAGAGACAGTATGTGGTGATCTGACAGCACTGCCAACCACAACTTGGGAACCACTGTTCTGGACTTACGACCAAAATGTGGGGAAACCATTTCATAGGCCTGATTATGCCCATTGTGCCTGGCACTTCAATGATCCAGATACTGTGGCTTTGCTCTTGGCTGTCAGAAGTTTTATTTAAGAGTCCTCCCCATGACTGTACTTGGCAAATGTTGTTAATGTATAAAAAAAGAAAGTTCTGTGAAGCTTTTTGTTTATGTTAATATGCATTAAAAATATATAATGAGCAGGCAGTTCCGTACAGACATTTCAGAAATAAATAGTAAAATATCCCTTTGATGTCAGTGACTAACAGTAAATACCTAAATGAAAAGATATTCTAACTATTAACAAAATTTCTGCTTTTCCCTTTGTAGTAATCATGTCCACAAGTCAACGAAGGAACCTAGCAAGTTCATGTTGAGGTATAGTCTCAAGACAAGACACAGTGACTCGTTTGCTTTTCTGGGTAAGAAAGATATCTTTATTCTCTTGAGTGTGACAAAAAGTACTTAACCTTTTAAATTTAACTTTTGAAAAGTACAGTCTGTCAAGCCAGTGTGGTGGGGGGTTTGTGGGTGGAGTGTTTTGTTGGTTTTTATTTTTATTTGTTCTTGAAGCTTTCTGGGCACGTGTAGAGAACTTTCCACTTGTCTAACAGTCTTCAGACATTTTAGACTAGTAGTGCAAAGGAAGAGCAATAAAGAGCAATTTCAGAATAAAAGACACCGCTGAATAGCATAGGATTGTTAAGTAAAAAGTGTAATTCCAGTTCATTGTCACAAAAATGTATACATTTTCTAGCCTGACTTGCCAAAGGACTGCAGTTTATATAATCTCTCATTCTTTTCTCTTCCCAAAAGTTTTAAACACTTCTCTGACTAGGAAGAGAATAAAAAACTTACAACTTGAGACAAAAGTGTAGAAGTCAACCTTATATATATTGTGTTGACAGGCTGGCAGCCAGCAAACACGTGCTCTCTCATGGTCAGCATGAATATTCTGAGACACTACAAACAGCTCTGATCATTGCAATGGCATGATACGTGTTGGATGCTTCCTGCAAATCTGTATGTGGCCTGACTTTAGTAATTCTGCTGCTCGTGGAATTTCCCCTGCGTGATCCAGACAACTCCAGAAAGAAAAACAATTTTAGGATTTTTTATTTTAATCAGGAAGACATTCCCTGCTCATTTGCTTACAGCCTTTACATATACATGGAACTCTATAGCATCTTCTTTGTGTAACATTGCTCTGCAAGTGTCTCCCTCCTTAGTACCTACTTGGGTGCTGTGCAGATGGTCTGTGTTGTAGGTAACTTGTACCAGTAACTGCCAGAGACTGTGAAGGCCTGATTTCCCTCTTCTCCCCGCCTCCCTCATCCACACTTAGTTCTTAAGGTCTTATTTAGTGCAGTTGGGTGTAGATACCTGGCTCGCTGGGTTTGCTGGATCATCTGATGACAGAGTGAGAAAGAAACCTTCTGTTTTCTGTTCCTGTCACAGTCAGGTGTTACACATTCATTCTTTCTCATGTTTCTCGTGTACGCTATGGCTCTGACTCTTGCCCAGTCTCAGTGGATTCAGCTGTAAAGTCATGGGCTTACAGCTGTGCTCCTGTCTTAAGGACTTGTAGGCTGGATCACCAGAGTATTGCTTACTTGTTTATCATCCACTTTATGTCATGAGCCCCAGTGCGTTCACTGCTTCAGATACTTCTCCAGTTATGAACAGAAGTGCAGCAACAGAGGAATGTTGCTTCAAAATAATGTTTCCAAAGAAAAGAGCAGTTTCCATAAAGAGTTAAATTAGATAAGATGACGTATTTTAGTCTTTTAAGTTTAGCACTTCTCTCAGAACTTAATTAGATCTAATTTAGCTTGGCATTGCCTGACTTTTTTTAGTACAGAATTAGCCTGTTTCTCTCTGTCCTAGGGCAGTCCTGTAATTTTGGCAGTCTTGTTCCAATTATCAAACTCAGTTTCTAAAGATGCAATTTCAGAATACACACTGCTAATGTTTTTATCTTTTTACTGTATCTTCATGATTCACTGTCATCGTGTTTCTGCTGTGGAGCTGCTTTCTTTTTAAGTGTTCTTACTAAAGATAGAAAAGCTCCTTGGGCTCTTTCATTCTTTTATATCTTAAGTAATAAAGCCAGACTGTTGGTTGGTGGGGTTTTTTCATCTGTTTCATATGGCTTATATTAATGTATCAGAGACCTTATAATTCTAAAATTGTCTTTCGGTGATTGTCTCATCTAATAATGATGAATGCTTTTTTCCCCCCTAAATTTTTATTTTTGTGCTAATTCTTTTAATCTTGCAAAGTTATATCTTGGAATTTATCTGGCCTGCAGCTGGAGCTTTTGCTTTTACATGGTATATCTGGACATTTGCAGTGCACTTGTTGGATTTTACTAACCACTCTCCTAGTTTAGAGTGACTTGAACAGTTCTTATTCAGGATTTGTTTTACTGCTGCTTATTGGAAGCTTATCAGGGAGTCATACCTTATATATGACTTAAAAATTCTTCCTAAAATGAAGAATTTTAGACTGTGTATTCCCCATCCATCAAACATAACTGCAGACCTACCTACATGCCTACAGAAAAATGGGAGGCCCTATTTGTAAATGAAATATTTGTAGCTTCCTAAACACTTTCTTTGTGGTGATTTTTCTAAATATCAAAATGGTGTGATGCATCTTGCTTCCACATAACCCTACAAAGACTAGGGCACTTTTTAAAATGTATTGCATTCAGTTAATAGTTGTCTTGGGTCTGTAACTTAATTGATAACTGAAGATGTATCCTCATGTTTTTAAACCATATTTTTATTTTAATATTTCTTCTCCTCTTGAATTTAGATAACATAATCCATGGATAAAGTGGGAAAGATGTGGAACAATTTCAAGTACAGGTGCCAGAATCTCTTTAGTCATGAGGGTGGAAGCCAAAATGAGAGTATAGTTGTGAACTCCAGTAATTGTTCATCTGGTAAAGAGAAAGCTATCCAGATAACTGACTTGACTCAACAACAACCCAGCAGCCCTTTGAGAGAAAACATTGCTTTGCAATTAGGCTTAAGTCCTTCAAAGAATTCAGCAAGGCGGAACCAAAACTGTGTCACAGAAATTCCTCAGATCGTTGAAATAAGCATTGAGAAAGAGAATGACTCGTGTGTCACCACGGGAGCCAGGCTTGCTCGAAGGGACTCTTATTCTCGGCATGCTCCTTGGGGTGGGAAGAAGAAGCATTCCTGCTCTACCAAAACACAGAGCTCCTTGGATACTGAAAAAAGATTTGGTAGAACACGAAGTGGTTTGCAGAGGAGGGAGAGAAGGTACGGGGTGAGCTCAGTCCATGACATGGATGCAGTATCCAGCAGGACGGTAGGCAGCCGTTCCCTGCGACAGCGTCTCCAAGATACTGTTGGGCTGTGTTTTCCCATGAGAACTTACAGCAAACAGTCCAAACCTCTGTTTTCTAACAAAAGAAAGATCCATCTCTCTGAACTAATGCTCGAGAAATGCCCTTTTCCTGCAGGCTCAGATCTGGCTCAGAAGTGGCATCTGATTAAACAACACACGGCGCCTGTGAGCCCTCATTCGACTTTCTTTGACACATTTGATCCTTCCTTGGTTTCCACAGAAGATGAAGAAGACAGGCTCAGAGAAAGACGTAGACTTAGTATTGAAGAAGGGGTTGATCCCCCTCCTAATGCCCAAATACACACTTTTGAAGCTACAGCACAGGTAAATCCATTGTATAAACTGGGACCAAAGTTAGCCCCTGGTATGACTGAGCTGACTGGGGACAAAACCATAACACCTCCAGGGAACTGTGACTCCGAAGAGGACACAACAACGCTTTGCCTGCAGTCGCGCCGGCAGAAGCAGCGTCAGATGTCAGGAGAGAGCCACGGCCATATCAGCAGGCAGGGGGCTTGGAAAGTGCATACTCAGATCGATTACATCCACTGCCTCGTGCCAGACTTGCTCCAGATCACAGGGAACCCATGTTACTGGGGCGTCATGGACCGCTACGAAGCAGAAGCACTTCTGGAGGGTAAACCCGAAGGCACTTTTTTGCTCAGGGATTCTGCGCAGGAGGACTACCTCTTCTCCGTGAGCTTCCGCCGCTACAACCGCTCGCTGCACGCACGCATTGAGCAGTGGAACCACAACTTCAGCTTTGATGCCCATGACCCCTGTGTGTTTCACTCCTCCACTGTTACAGGGCTCCTGGAACACTACAAAGACCCCAGCTCTTGCATGTTCTTTGAACCATTGCTTACTGTATCTCTGAACAGGACCTTCCCCTTTAGTCTGCAGTATATCTGCCGGGCAGTAATCTGCAGGTGCACTACGTACGATGGAATTGATGACCTTCCTCTACCCTCCATGTTGCAAGACTTTCTAAAGGAATATCACTATAAACAAAAAGTCAGGGTGCGATGGCTGGAGCGGGAACCTATAAAAACAAAGTAAATGGAAATCAAAATAAGCTTCTGGAACATGCTTTTTTTTTTGTGTATTACAGTTTAACTGCAGCAAGCACACCGACGACGTCTAGCTTTTCTGCAATATCCTATTTAAGCTGAGTGTTAGTATCCTGTCAGATGCTGCCTGCTGTTAATCAAACTAAGTTGTGCTGCCTCTTGGAAACAATAAGCAGACACAATTCTGCACGTTTTTCATTAAGGCCTAATGAAAATATTTTTGCTAATTTCTAAATATTTTGTTTCCCTTTTATAGCTGTAGTAATTGGATGAAGAAACTATGAGGCATTTCCCATGGGGCATTCATGTAATGCTAATAAAGAAAGGATTTATCAGAAGAGCATTTTTGCTAATATTTGAAATATTTTTTTTAAATTCTCTTCTTGAAAACTTTACTCAAAGTAATAATTTAGCTCACAAACAAGTTTCCAAATACTAGTGAATATTTTCTTTTAACGAAGAGCAGTCCATTAGAAGCAGTCCATTAAGAGTTAATGGTGCTTTGATGCTAACAGATGAATCATGCTTTTCACAGTGTATAAGGTTTCCTAATCATTAAGACTTGAATATGCCTGCTCAGTACTGTAATTCCGTTATAAACACTTGGAGATTTAAGTGGCATTGTTAGCAAAAGTAATACTGTCTCAGTTAAAAATACCTTCCAGTGTGAATTGCTGATTCTGTGGCAGGACACAGAATTAGATTACTGCCATGAAACATAACGTTGTGGTTTTTTTCCAAAACAGATTTTGGTCATCTGGCTGCTAGTAACTCACAATGGAAGGTAATAGTGACAAGAAAAAAATGTTTAATTATTTAAAAGTCGTCCGATATTTTTATGGAGAACATGACAAGTGGTTGAATTATTATAATCAGAGTACAAAATCTGACATATCCAAAACAAATGTCAGGTTTCAAAGGTACTGTTACACTTTATTTGTAAATACCTTTCCATCTGCGCTTTTAAAAATGTTTTGAAGTAAAATGCACTGATGATAGTTTCAACAGATTATTTAGAAACAAGATTCTAACTTCTGTTTGCTTATTTAATTGGAGATGGAACTTAAAGTAGTTCTGTCTTAGATATTTTGCACTAAAATTATGTTGGAATGCCCTGACCCCTGTTTAATGTTTTGTACCAATTCTGAGTGCTCCCTAGTTTCTTTACCAGCTGCTACAGTATGTTATTTCTTACTTCTCTACAGCAGTGACCTGTGCGAGGTAGGAGACATTTTGGCTGCAAGTACAATAAACGTTATTCTTGTACGCTACACTAACCCTTCTATTGATGTATTTTTCTGCTTGCTGTGCCTTGTTCTGGCTTTTTGTGCTAATAAAGTACAGTATGTTCAGTGTTATACTTGTATATCTGCTCTGTTTTTATATATTCACGTAACTTGTAGCAGTTAACTGAATTTTTAATAGGCTTTTCTTAGTATTTAGTATAGGTAATGCACAAGTACTGTGCAGTTGAGTATTAGTTGGTCAGCACACCATATTCCTGGTTTTCATTACAGCAACTTGACAGTGTACACTATTGAATAATGTTTCTGTAGTCACTGCAAAGTAATGGACTTGTCTGCAGGCATAGAGCATTTTACAGGTTTTTGTAATGCAAAGGATAAACCTTAAGCAAAAAGTGTTCTAAAATATTATTTATCCCCTGTAATGGTTGCTGAAGGTGTTTCAGCTTGTTATATAGGTAACTGCTAAGGTTAATATTTTGATACTCCCCACTGAGCAAGGAATGCTTATTCCTGTAAATTGACAGTACGGCAGTGGCATTTGTTCACTTTTAGACTATTTTAATAAATAGATGTACACACAAGCTGGCCAAATGTCCTGCTTTTACCAAAGAATACTGTCAATTTATGTTGGGGTATTTTTTTAGTTAAAAGAAAAAACAAACTCAAGAGTGGAGAGGTGCAATTTTTGTTCTATCAAATATTTATCCCAAGCTATGATAAACCAAAGTATTTGACAATTTCATCTGAACCTAAGTAATGTAGACATTTATGTTGGTAGAGCCTAAAGCTTTTTACATCAATGGTGTCGTCATTATTCCTGAACTCAAAATGCACCTGAAGAAGAATGATTTAAATAATTTTGTAATGACTGGAACAGCACTACATAAAAGCTCGTACTGCGAGGGGTTAATCTGAAGCACCCAGAAAGCACTTTAAAACATGTGTTTATATGCTTGTGGAAAGTTTGTGATCCCGTTATGCATTCTTTGTAGTAGATTATCTTCTTTCATGTGTTAAAAGACTTCAACTGTTAAAATGGAACTTTGTTTAGAATATGTAAATACTAAGTTTATGTAATTATGTGTACAACTGTGCTAATGGTCCCTTTAAGTTTCAAATTGTGTGTGTCATTGGATATGCAACTCTTGGTTTAAAATCTGCTCTAAGCATAAAAAGAGGAAAAAGTCACCAGCATGAAATTGCACCTAAGTGTACCTTCACTGTGTCGTTCTCACTGTTCCCTCAGTCAGATCTGAATGCCAGATGAGTTTACTTAAATTCTTGCTTTCAATATTAGTGTCATACAGTCAGCCTGCAACCAAGCTTTGTCCCGGTGTAGGGACCTGTCTTTCATTTACACCTGTTGCAGTTGCTTGTCATGAACTAGCTGTGACATTGTCAGTGTGGTCAGGAATACACATTCATCTAATTTTTTATCATGTGGTGGAATCTTTGGGGAAAAAAAAAAAAATAAAAACCCCAAACCCTTATCCCAGAAAGTTTGCTCTTGCATTTGTGTAAATAATCTTTATGGAGAGATTTGCTCCTTTAAAACACACAAAAAAGGAATGATCTATTTCTCTACAACTTTTTTAAAGCTCTGCTTCACTGAAATATACAGAATAATTTGCTAGTGTGGTTATGCTAAAATGAGTCACTTTTTAAATTATGGTGGACTTGAGTGTTGACTACTCCAGTTGCAGTGTATTTCTTAATGAATATATTTTCAGTTCTAAAGGCATTAAAATACTAGTATGTGGAGAATGCAAATAGTTGATTTCTCATTTGTGTTTCACATTCTGATTTTGCTTAGAAAATCTTACACATGTCTTAAAGAGGTGCACAAACCACAGATTTCTTTTTTTAATTTAACAGTAGGATTCAATGTAAAAAGGTACACTTGTGTTATTCCAGTCTAATTTGGTTATGTGACAGATGAGTTTTTGAGCCTCGGTCTTGTCAAGTGTTCTTTTGAGGTGATTCTCATTTCTGCAGAAAGTGCTATGGAAAGGGCTTACTCCCTAGGAGGGTTTTGTGAGGAGTCTTACGGAGATATTTTATATCCCCATGGAACTGGAGAAAGGAAAATATACTATATTTTAGTATACAGGAGGGTCTATGAGTTTAGGATCTTTTATCAGGTCTATGGTGTTTTTCAATTTTAAAGGCATAACTCTTGAAAATACTCGTAAGGCAGGTAGACACTTGTCCATAATTTACTTGTCAGAAGGGAACTTCTGAAGAAAATAAGTTACAAATTCATGTTTTGGATTTATGTACTTTTATGTGCTTTTGAAGACTTGCTGCTTACAAAATGATAGTCCTTAAATCAGAAGCATAGAATAATGAAAATATGTGTCTGTGTATCTGTAGTGTTTGACAATATGAAGTAAAGCCTTACAGAAGTCACTCAGATCCTTGAGTCCATATTTAACTTGGAGGTTCTGCACTACTTAGAAACAAGCAAAGATTCTGAATTTCTGTGATAAAAAACCTGTTTGCTCCAGTCTCCATGTGCAAGCCAAAATATTTGCAGAATGCTTTAAAGCTTGTCTCTGCTGCAGAGCTGCATGTAAGACAGAAGTTGTCATTGTCAGAAGTTGCTGAGTACCAGAGGGATGTATCTGCAGGGATCATGGTTATTTTTTTTCAAAGCTATCTTGAAATACAGTATTTAATGGAGAAATATGAACTGAATCTTAGTTGATTCTTTCAAAAACAGCATTTCTCCATTTAAGACTTATAGAATTCACATTTAAAATTACCTAAAGCGCTTTTTGAGCCTCCTTTTCCTAAACTGTTGTTGTGAAGTGAGCACGTACGTGCCAAACCTTAGTCTGCAAGTATCTGGCACATGTATATTTATATGTTAATAAGATGCCTCCAAGCATGTTTACGTTCATGGTCTTTTTTGAAGCTACTGAAGTACACCAATACGGTGAGCATTAATATATTGGAATTCTGAAAATTCTCTCTCAGTTTTCTGTCTGTGCATGGCATGCTTTGCAATTAAAAGGACTACTTTATTTATATCTTCACCTGCACTTATATATTACAAGCAGTTGATTGGTGTGTTTTTTCCTGCTATTGTCACACTTGCCTAAACAGTTGTCTCTGGACTGTGACCAAAAGAGATTTTTCATACTTGTTTATTTTTAAATAGAAATCAAATCAGTTGGCTTTAAAAGTATTAATTCCTATGGAGCATTGTGTAACACTGCTAATTGCTCTCTCCTTTTGCAGTATTGATGTACAGAGAATCATTTAGCTTGACCATGAGTTGTATCTGCTGAATGTAGATGACTTAAAATGTCTGAATTTTAAGCTTTTTTTTTTTTTGATTGAAAATGCTCCTGATGAGGGCTTTGAAAAGAAAAAGGTTTGATGTTTTTATGTCAAGATACATAAAGTGAATGTTTTGCAATGAGATAAGGATCTCTTGAAGATGCTTTTTAGAAGTTTTCCCCTTTCACTGTGTCTTAAATCAAGACTCTTTAAAAAATAAAAAAACAAAACCCAAACAATCTCTCGATGACTAAAACCTTACAATCATTTAAAACCTGAAAAGAAATCTGGTGCTTTTACTTAATTTGCTTGCATGTTGCCACACTGATTTAAGAATAGTTGTTTCAAGAAGCAAATTAAATCTGTTATTTCAATGAAGCATTGCCATTGATTATTTCATAAAATATTCCATTTACAAAAATTGTCTACCAACAGGATGTTAGCCTGATACTGTACTTATTGTTATCAAGGTAACTATTGTGTGTATGCTTTTCGAGCTGAGTAAGTGTTCACTTTGTAAATTTGCATTAAGGCTACAGCTGTTACCAGCAAGGTTCCCTAGGGCCAACACAATGAATTTATGAGCTGAAGCTCCTGGTGCTTGACCCTTTTTTGTCTTCAGTAGGAAAAAAAAGTGTGTAACTCTGCGCCATACAGCTCGTGTTACAAATTTCCATGTTAAGCACACAGCTACGCTGACAAGCAGAAACATACCTGAACTTGCTTGTCTGGAGTAAAGCAACCTCTCTGACTTCTCAGCAGGAGCTGTAACTTGGTGGCACGTTGGCAAAGAGGAAGCAGAAATAGGTTTTGCTCTTCCCTGAGCAGCTGTTAAACTGAACACGGGGTGTGCTTCCTGTGTGATAAGGTATCTGAACTCCTTAAAGCCCTGAGAATTTTAATAGCATTCGGAAGATACAGAAGCACTTGGCTGCTTTGTCACTTCTTGCTTTCATACTTGTAGTTTTGCAAAAGCTTGAAGAGATATATTTATTAAAATTGAATCTATGTAGTCACCAACTGTATAAGCACTGCTTTGTAATATCTTTACAGAGATAGCAAATTCCTACACGATTATATTTAAACTGTTTTGGGAAAATGAATGACACTGTGGGCACAAATTAATTCAGATTGCACTATAAACTTTCTTACCAGAAGCCTTCATTCTTACAAAGAACTATGCGATCCCTGCACAGAAACTGTAGCTTTGGTGGTGCGCTCTTTGGTAGATGTCCAAAAAAGCGGCATCCAGACGGTCCCTGGACCTTTCCTGACATTCCAGTTGAAGGGGCCTGGCAGGCCCGCTGGGCACTCGAGGAGTTGGCTGGCAAACACGCCATGCCGAGCGTCACCCGATGCCAGTACCTTGTATAACTGTGCTGCTTTAGGTCTCCCCAGCTTAGGTGTTTTTTAACTCACTGCAGCTTAAATGTTTCTCCACCCTGCCTAATTTGTCTTTGTTATTTGGTTGCCAAACTGTCTTGCATCTTAATAGAGTAAGAAAATAATGTGATTTATGGCTACCCAACCAGTGTATTAAGTAATAGATGGCTCTGTCTTAATAAACGGGGTATAAACTGCCATATTGTTTTCTTTTTATATTTGTTTGGGAGCAAAAAGTTGTGGGTTTAATGAGTTTATTTTAAGTCCCTGCTGTAAATGCATAGTTTTACAAATATTTAGTTTCACATGTCAAAAATTATAAGTAGTTGAATCAAAGTAATCAGTAACTCATGTTTGTTAGAGTCCATTTCTGCTTCATCTAAAATACTTGAGTGAAGAGATCCACAGACTGATAGTTACTGTCTTTAGAAGTTTTATTGCTCTCTGAAATTCATCAATTAGTTTACCAAGTTTTCACTTAAATCTCAAGTATTTTTCTCTCCAGCTATGGGCTAAGGACGTGTTTTTGTGACATAAACGTGTCTTCCAGAGCACAGCCCCCATGAGCACAAACTAAGGAACAGATGTCGGTGTCATCCTGTGAACTGGGAGGGTTTCTCCTCTGTGGCTGATGGGAGCTGCTCCGAAAGCAAATTAGTGCAAACCCTATAGCTAATTATGAAAAGTGAGCAAAATGCTGCTGGTGAGGAGTTAGAGCTGGGCACAGCAACAACCGTGTGACAAGCTGAAGAAGTGTCGTGGGCTGCTCTGTAGAGCTATTTTGGGCTTCTTAATTTGTTAATTATATATTTTCTAGACCACTGCTTCTAAAAATACATTTAGTCTAGGCTTCATTGGAGTATTTATATCTCATCACTGGTGAACTAATAGAAAACTGAAACCCTGAAAACAAACCATGTGTTTTTGGCTGTTTTATATAGAGATTGCCCTTGTAATTTTAGCGTCATTGGAACATGCAGAAGCATAAGTGTCTTAAACTCACCTGATATAAATCCATAATTGATTAAGAAATGAAAGTTATGGAAATTGATTTGCCTGTTGTAGTGGTGGGTTTGAAGTATTAAGCTCTAATTCTGTAAAACTTACGGCAGCTATCCTAATGTCTTAAGTATTTTATGTGTTTAGCTAAGGAAAATACAGGCACAACAATATTTCAAAAGGGTTTCAAAACACCAGGTGACCTGAAGCTAAATTTCCTAGAGTCAGTATCTTCTGCATCACTTTCCTAGGGAAGGGAATTTTAGGAGTCTCTTAGAAAGCTGTTGTGTTGCGACTTGGCAGGTATCTAGAATAGAACATGTCAGTATATAGGGTAAATGTAGGAGAGGCCCTGGAAAGAACGTGTCTGTTACACTAGCACAAGTTGTGCACAGGAGAACACATACCTCTGGGGTTTTTCTTGGGCTTCTAAGTGTCCAGTAAGCATTTATTTGGTTACCTAGATCGAATGCAAGAGATCTGAGCACAGTAGAGATTGCTGAAGTGACATTGCTGCCACCGAACATGGAGGACCTGGACAAACGAATCCGTAAGAAAGGTTTGTGTTGTCACTTCACCTCTGAAGCAGCTGGTGGTGTGAGGAGCATTAGTGTGGTTTCACATCTGAGCTTCCCAACATCCCATAGCTTGGGTGTGGATGAAATAACGTTGGCATGACTTGCTTGTGAGACTGTTTTCATGCTCCCACCAGGTGTCCTGGGGTATCTGGGAAGTCAAGGTTGTAAACTTTCAGTAGGGGTTTCACAGCCTCTCCTAAAAAGTTACCAAATGAATTAAAATTGCCATTTACAGAGTTTCTAATCTTCAGAAGAGCATTAGTTGTAGCTCTCATCTGTTGCCTTAGTAGGAATACATAAATTCATCTTGATTTCAAGAGCAGGACAAAGACTTCACAAGGTCACAAAGAGCTGCTTGGAATTGGACTTGCTGGACATGGGGTAAGTGGGACCTGTGGCTGCTCGGTTTTCCCTTTTGTGGAAGAAGAATGATGATACTTAATTCACCTGTGAAATACTCTGTGCTCTAATGAGGAGCAGCATGCGTGTGTCACTCTCCCTTCAGTGAGCAGCAGACCTGAGGTAGGTGTGTGTCCGCCCTCAGTAGTTGCACTTCAGTGTTTTTGCTCAGGGATGACTGACATGACGTACACGATACACAGGTATGCAGTGGCATGCACTGAGTGTCATACGCCCTGTATGGCCTAACTCAGCCTTTGCCAAGCCATAGTTTGGGTTTTCCCACATAAAGTGGTGTTTACTCCTTAGAAGCGCCGTTGTGGAGACACTGACTTTTGCCTCCTTGCTTTTGTAATTTTATTTTTTGTGTCCAATCTGATAAGGCTGATAAACCTGCAAGCAGCGTGCAAGGAGAATTTCCTGGCGTGAGCCGAGGAATTGCTGAGATTGTTATCATTCTGTACTACAGAAGTGCCCTGTTTTATTTATACACCGTTTGTCTTCAGTTTCATTATGTGCCAAGAGGAAAAAAGACAGTCTTTCCCTTCAAGTGGTTGCTTGTATAACCATTCATACTACAGGCGTGTGGACGCCTTGATACTTCAGCCAAATACTTTTCTGCCCTAGCAGTGCTCGTGAGGGTGCTCTCCTTCCCTCTGCCCCCAGCCTGGCACACGTGTTGTGTACTCATGGTTGGAGGATGCTTTCATCCTTGTTCTTCTAAATGTCCAGTTGAGCCAGAGCTATCCAGTTTTTCTTTTTAACTGCAGATTTGCTTTCCTGACATTGTGGGCATGGCTTTGCATAAAGGCTGTGGCTTTAAACTGTTCCAGATGCGGTGGAGCCAATGCTGACCATAGATGAGTGCTGCCAGTGTTTATGCTGTTCAGGAAAAAGCCAGTGGGAAACATTCTGTGAGGAGGGCTTTAACTCAAGTGTTTGCAAGAAACAGCAACAGCTTCAGCTATTTTTTTTTTTTTTTTTGGGATGATTTTAGCTTCATGTTGACTCCATGCTTCAAGGAGTCTTAATCTATATGCTGGGTTGCCTCAAGTAGATTTTTGTTTGCTTGTTTTGTTTGTTTAGTTTGTTACATCAGAGGGTAAAGGAAAAGAAGGGTGAAAGTGCTTGTAAATAGTTCCAGCACAAACTTCAAAAGAGCTATTTCCAAGAGTGGTATCTGTGTCACTTTAAGACCTCCTTAAATTCTCAGGTGTCTGGTATCTCTGACTGGAACTTAAGACTGGCACCAGCTCCAGAGATACAGTTGCGCAGAGAAGCTGAGCACTGCCCTGAAGCACTACTTGGCTGCAGCCCTTGGTAGATGCCTTGGAAGTCACTTTCCAGCAGGTCATCAC
This sequence comes from Pachycephala philippinensis, assembly GCA_013397055.1. Classification (NCBI taxonomy): domain Eukaryota; kingdom Metazoa; phylum Chordata; class Aves; order Passeriformes; genus Pachycephala; species Pachycephala philippinensis. The sequence continues at coordinate 11,178 of VWZT01010363.1, read as the reverse complement.
TTGCTGCACTATGTGCTTCAGAGTCACTGGTGCCCTCCAGAGCTGGTCCTGGGTCCTGCTTTCTGGCAGTTTAGACTTTTCCACAAAGGTTCAATTTCTAATCCTTATGCTTCTCCCAGGACTAGTGCCACTTCGTGAAGCAGCCTAAGATGGTCTTGAGGCTCTGAAAGAGGCTCAATCTTCCTTTGCTTCTTTGGGGATACCTATTGTAGGTGGAAAGAGAGGGCGTTAGGCACAAGACTTGATTCCCATTTCAGACCAGGCAGAGAATGGATCTAGTGGCCAACCCTGTTTTCCATGCCCAGTGGTTAGAGAGCTTTTACTACCCTCCTTTAGCCAGTCTTGGGTTGACAGGAGAGAATCTGACTTGGCTCCTGCCTGAGTAAGGCTGCAGACCAAATCCCTCCATCCTAATAGGGCCAGTTCTGGCATCCCCCATGTCATGTACAAGGTAAGAGATTGTGCCCATCTGCCTTGGTTAATGGAATAGGGCTCTCCTCAGGCTGCCTTTTCCTGGAGTACACAGATAATGTCTGTACCCATATTGTGAGCAATTTGCACTCTGAGTAGTGAGCTGCCCTAAGTTTTGTATAAGGAGATTTTCTGCGGTATAATTGCCCCCTTCAGGTTGTTTCAAAGGGCTCCTCTTGGTTTTTTCAAGACACTGTCTAGTCTTACCATGTCCACTTTAACTTGACTCAGTAATAGCTTATAATTTGTTGTGGTACAGCAAGTTTTGCCAAAAATAACTAAGCAATTAACTAATCAGTAACAAGTAGACACTGATCAACACTATGCTTCAGACTTGCTCACTGTCTTTTAAATCAGCATCTCCACTCAAAGCTCTAGTCGTTGCCCTTAGTCATATAGTCCTCAGTGTTAAATCATGACTTTGCTTTTCTGTTGGGAGATACCCTAATTAACAGCAGCAATGAATGCTTAAGCCAAGTAATTAGATTCTCTCCTTCAAGTTTAGTCATCACTTCTCTGCAGGGACATGTTCTTCCCTTTTGTTCTGGCACACAGTTTGATGTCTGAACTTCTTAGTGAAAAGTTTGTTTGTGGCCATCTTTGCTGCTTGAACACTGTTTTTCTCCTCCATCCTGCAGTGGTTGGAAACCTTATGGATTTAGAAACATTTCTTTTCGTTCTCTTTTAATTTTCATCTCCATATGTTATTTTAAAACCTCTTAGTGGATATTTAAACTGGATTAGACATCTATGAAGATCAGATCGCTGAGCCCATAGCAACCAGTCTGCTGGCTGTCAAATTGATGACAAGGGTGAGCAATGCATGCCCTTATACCTGGCCCTCCCTGCACTGCCTCTCTCTTGACCAAATTGCCTTTTGCAACTTGCCTTACTGTTTTATCTGAGTTTTGTTTGTGCTAATTACAGTTTTTCCCAAAACTGCAGATGTGCATGTCTAAATCATCTCATTTGATCTTGGAGATTGAGGAACCTTTTGGTTTTCTATTTGAACAGCATGAAGTTTTTTGGGACCACCTTCCACAAACATAAGTCCAGGTCTCAGCTATTTTATCTAAAGGTTGTGGAACCACAGAGCTGGTTGTAACATCACCTATGATGAAAGTGAGAGGATGGAAATATTAAATGTGGTTAAAATGCCTCCCAGCTAAGCTTGGACTACTCTGGTGAACTGGGTGATGAAAGCAGCTACCCGAGGCATGGTTGCATCTTTACCAAGGAGTGTGCTGATGTGAGGGCTTCCAGGAATGGCGAGCTTTCAGCAGAACAGTGCCCTGCTCCCCTCTCTCCTAGGGACTGCAAAATACTGCACCTTATCATTTATTCAGATTCCAGGGATAGCAGGGTTGTCTACCAAGTGAAGAGTCTGTGGAAATTTTCTGAAAAATTTCAAGCTTATTGAGGTTGTAATTTGGGAGGATATTTCTCTGTGCCAAGCCAATCTCATTGCATGGATGAGGAAAAACTGAAAAACTTTAGGCAAATGTCTTCACATAAAGATTTTTGAGCTAATCAGTAAATACACAAAAGAAGTTTTAAACTTTCTTACGTGTTTACATACAGAATGACCTTCCAAAGCTGTATTTTCATTCTACAGCTTACTTAACTTGTGCATGTATATCTGTCATGTCCCCCCACCGAAGTTACTGTGCAGTTGTTGTTGGTCAGCACAGACATTAGGTGAAAGTTAGAAGGTGTGCTTGGCATGTGTGTGATGGGATATAGAATTGTAGGATATGCTGTGTTGGAAGTGACCCGTCAGGATCATTGCATCCCAACTCGTGATCAGGTCAACAGGTATTGGAAACTGGGTTAAAAATGACAGGGCTGGGATTCCTCCTGAGTTTTATGAGATCCAGACCTGGATCAGCATGTCATCTGCGATTTTCTGTAGGTTAGCTTGTAGATGTAGAAATACAGAATTTGAAGCTGCAGGTTTTAATCATTTACATGTATTGTCTTGATTTAATTGGTTTTATTCTACAGCAATTAAATGCTGTTGTTTGAGATAAGAAATTAGTATGAGTGTACAATGGGGTCTTAAGGGAAAGCTGTGAGGGGCTGTTTTGATTTATTTTGAGAACTTGAGTAGGTAGACTCAAAAACAGTGGACTGGGTTAGGCAGCACTCCCAGTGTGTGGGGGGCTGGGAAGTGTTCGTGGAATACCTTGTGGAATGCAGCCCCCAGTCCTAGCTCCCCACTCAGCCAGCCTGTCAAATTACTGCAGCTTTTGAGCTGTGTGTTTGAATGTTGTTTGCATGGAAGCTGCAACATGGGGAAGGTGGCCACAGATAGTGCAGGCTCACCTCTTTCCTGAAAATGTCCCAAAGCATGGCCGTGAGGCCACAGCTGCTCCACTGGACCCTCTCTGTAAGGCCACGGTCTTCCAGGAACACAGCTGAGCTTTGTTCCCTGTTGGCATTAGGTCACTGCTCCAAATAAGAGATTTCTTGTTGTGTATTTGTGGAAAGAAAGTTTGAGTCTCCTTTATTCCTTGCTTACCACATCTGACTTGGGATCCAGTGCTATTATGTGGCCTGTTCCGCTGCCTGTGTACTCACCCTCTGTCACATTATCTCGTTGTGCGTGGGCTGACTCAGCTCACTCTTTGTCCTCAGCAACCAGCTGGGATAGTGTGCCAGCCTTCCCTTTTGCTCCAGGTCTTCCGTGTGCATTTACTGTCAAACTTTTTTAGGGTGAGACACATGCTCATCCTGGAGCATGTTTGCCAAAAGCAGTCCTACGTGGCCACGGCAAAGGCCTCACGCTCAACTCGTGCTGTGGCAATACTGAGATGGCCAAAGGTTCAGCCTGCTGACTTCCAGCAAGGGAAACCAGCTGCAGGGATGTCACAGCTAACTGTCCATCGTACCCATATCCCCCTCAGGACACACCCCAAAGAATTTTGATCACAACCCCAGCAATTGCTTGTGCAACGGAAAGGCTCTTCAGCTTCTCAGAGGTGGTTAAGATGGGCTGTGCGAACACGGAGCATGGTAATTCACTTACTCATGTTGTCACTTAAACCAGGTCCCGTGTGTCTCTGTGCCTCGTGTGTATAATTGTGACTAAAAAGGTAGACATATTTAAAAACTAACTTGAATTTTTTTTTTTGTTGTTTGAAGCTGGCACGGAGACAAACTGTAAGTAATTCACTGCCTTTTCTTTCCTATCGTGATTATTGAAATTTAAACAGACCAGACCTGCTGTTCTGGTGATGATGCTTAGTCATTGGTATTTCTGTGTGGTTTTGGGTTTGTTTTAGTTTTTGGTTTGTTTGTTTTTAAATCTATTTAGTTAAGATTTATGTAGAATTGACTTTGCCTGAAACTGTTAAATGGATACATAGGAGAAAACATGCAGAAACTGTTCTTTTAATATTATAAATTAGTATAAATTATGATATTAGTGTTTTACTCTGCAAACTGGGGCATACCCATGTTCCCATTCATCATGGGACTACTCATTTTGGGATGGAATCTCCTATTCATAAATCCAATTTATTATGTGAAACAGTAACGTCTCTTAATTAGCAACACCTGAAAGGTCTAACGTGTGAAGAGACACATTAAAACTAGTGGGAGTACTGTAGTACCCTGAGCTACAGCACATAAAGAAAAGAAAAGTCTATTAACCAAACAATTTTTCTGTTATCAGAGCTAGAGGTAATGGTCAGAATATGCATCATATTTACATTAAATGTTGTTCGTGATAATGAAGGAGGTCAGACTGATCTAACATTTGTTACTTCTGAGTACAAAAATCCCCAATCGTGTGTTTTCCAAATTTGAGAGGGTTTTTTTACAATAAAAATATAAAGCAATCTGCATTATTTGCAGACTTTTAAAGTCTCTCCTGAAGCCAGAGAGGCCTGAAAACACTGATTTCATCACACAAAAATTACATCCATCTCCAGGCTTGATACCTTAAAGAGCAGAATCTGCCTGATTAAACTAAAAGATTCTCTTAGAGATTAGCTGAATGCTTTGAAGTAGAGGAGAAAATATTCTGCTAAGTGTGGAGATAAGCAAAGATGTAGTGCTGGTGTAGGATTGCCATTGGCCCTCTTATGGTGGCTACATGAGCTAAATGCTGTCAACAGCTTTCTTCTGTTTTTCTGAATTCAGAGATAACTCAAATCCACAAACACCCAAGCTTCTTTGAGAAACTTTAACAGGTGCTGGGGACTGCTGAATGGGTGCAGATTTTATTGCTCCAGCAAAGTCAGTCTGTTACCACAACATTCAGAGGCTCTGGGCAACTTGCCTCCCCTTGGTGCCTTGGAATAGCCTTTCTCAAAGCTTCAAGTTTCCTTTGATTGTTGGCTGTGTGATTCTAGCAAGGCAAAATCTGGACAAATTTGATGGGGGAAATAGGCCCAGCTTGTACCTAGCCAGCTTTTTGGGCTGGTAGAAGATGTAGTAAGCCCTCCAAAGAGATCACTTTGCTATCAGAGGAAACTGGAAATCACCATATACACACATTTATTTCACGCTGTTCCTCCCTGTCCCACCTCAGTTTAACTGACTATTTAAAACTGCTAAACCCCAAAATGTTGGGGCAGTTACCCACTACACAAGGAGCACTGCAGCTTAGCTGGCCCAAGGGCATCAGATGCATTTGTTCCTCGCCCTTAATCCTCTCCCTTGATACCTCCTCTGAAGTGACAGTTCCAGCTGATCCATAAAGTAGGTACAGGACAGCTTTCTTCTCTGTGGTGTGCCTGCTGTAAGCCTCTGAGTGATCATCCTGCCATGAAGGTTTCATGCCAGCCCCATCCAAGGAGTTCCCAGATGCATGAAACAAGTCAAACACAAGACTTTGCTTCACTGCTCTCCATGTCGTGGGAGCCTTGAGCCGTGGTTGCTGTCAAAGGTTCTCTCAGCTTGATTTAGGAGTTTACTTCAACAGTTGTTTTCCTCAAATTTTTTGCCGCTTCCCAACTTTTGTGCATTTATTTTATTCTTTAGGAAATTGTAATTCTATCAGTGAGTTTTGTTCCCCCTTTAAATTAGAAAGGAGGAGATAGAGGACATCAGGGCTTGCTAAATGGACTTTTAGCATGGGTATGGCCACATCACAGGTCCAAAGCCTGCCCTGACAGTGAAGGACTTAAGGCTGCATCGATAACACATATGATTCATGGTTGATGAATCTTATAGTACAGACTTTTAATACTGGAATCTAAATTTGTCAAAACCCATCATTTCCCTTTCAGCTGAACATGTACAGCTGTTGCAAACACTGCTGCATGCTGGTACCAAAAAATACCACATTTTTCTTCTACAGTTTGAACAGGAAATAATTGTGGTTTCTCAGATCCCACTTTGAAGCAGCGGGTTTTTATAGCTGGCTGACTTTAATAACTGTAATTGTACATGCAGTCCTGCTCCAGCTGTGCACCGGGCACCATGAGTCACATCCAAACCCATCCCTTAGGTTCAAACCAGTCTTACAGAGATGATTCTGAAATACTCCCGAGTGTCTTCTGCTCCGTTATTGGGAAGTCCCCTTCTGGTCAGGCAGCTATGTTGTGGCCATTTTAGATGGTTTTCCTGGAGTTTGTGTAGTCTCCTACATTGCAGGCTCCCAAGTCAGAGCTGGGAGCAGTGGAGCAGGCTGTCCCCAAGGAGCAGCAGCCTGGCCAGGGATGGGCACGTGTGGTGATCTCATCCCAGAGCATAGCAGATAAAGGCACGTGGGCCACTGTGTGAGTCACCAGTGTCATCCTGGACCCTCTCCTGAGGGCTGCTGCTCACTCCCTTGTGTCTCTTTGCTCTGCTTCTCGTTGCTGTCACTTCAGCATTTTTCCTAGTAGGTTAATTTGCTATAAACATCAACCAAGAAATCCAGGAATTTGTCCACTTTGTCAGAGGAATCCACAGTGTAAACACTCTTGTTATAAATCATACCAGGCTCTATAAATTCCTTTCCATCTGCAAAACTCCCATCAGTTTATTAAATAGCTCAGTGTTGCCTGGTGTGTCTGTAAAAAACAAAGAAACTGAGGCAGAAAAGTGACATTCACTTCATCTTACCAAGTGGCCAGTAAGAAAGCTGTGGATAAGGAGTTTATTCACTTCCAGCTCTCTTCCCAGCAGCTTTTGCCATGCTGTAAATAAAGTTCAAATACTTAAATATTTTTAAAATTCCTTTAAAATAATTATAATAAATGCCTTCCTATTTCATACATTTCCTGCCCACATAGCGTATTTACATATTACATGTAGCTGGAAGGTATAATTAGAGATCCCTGTTCAGGCACCTGACTCATAGCACCTTTAGCTTGCCACCATAAATAGGCATGTTCAGCTGAGACTGCTCGTGATGTGATGCCTCAGCCTGTGCATCGAAGGCGCCCTCTGCTACTGATCTCTAGGGCAGGCTCCAAAATCAGACTTCTTTTCCATAGCAAATGGCCTTTTGACTGATTCCCAGCAGATGTTTGCTTTGGCCCTGAGCCTAGTGCTGGTCTCATCAGGTGGGGTGAAGATCGCCTTCAAGTCAAAGCAGCCATGAGACATCCTCCAAGTGAAGCATGGTGAGAGGCAGGGGATCTGTCCGTGTCAGCTTTGCTGGAGGCCAACTGCTCGTGCTCTGCTCTGGGAGGACTCGGTGGCAAAGCACTAGGTCTGTGCAAACCAACTGGTCATATTGAGAAATCAGGCACTCGGGTCTGGTTTCCTTATGTGCTGGGCATGCAGGAGGTGGGGAGAGAGCTCTTTGAAGGTATCTCAAGGGGCTGGGTCTGCAAATGCATTCTGTAGTGCTGCTAATGCCTGTAGCATATATTTGAACTTGCAAATACAGGACTTGGTCCAAGAAATGTCAAATCTCCCTTGCCTAAGCTGGGAACATGGCCGAGGTGCTACGTGGGTCATCTGATGCTTTGGGAGGTCCTTGACTGTATGTGTGTGAATTGTACTGTCGCTGTCGGCGGTGCCAAGAGGCAATGAAGGACTCAGACACACGAGTGGTCAGCAGAAAGGAATGAAGTGAATTATTTATTTAATAAAGGATGGGTTTTTATGTGTTTAGTTCTTTTAGTGTTTTCCTAAAAGGCAAGAGGTATTGGACCTCTAACTAACTACCTATCAGGGTGATTGGTCAATTCACACATCGTTCATTTCTCTAGTCAGTATCACAACAATTCTAATTATAAACGCAGGTGCAAGATTAGCAAAGTCTGTTTACAGAAAACCTTATCATGTTTTGCATAGTTTCGCATGAGAAAGAACAAGGCTGTCACAAACTGCTGCTGAGAGCTGAAAACTTCTCTGCTAACGCTTTTTAGCATCCATATTGTACCAATGGAGTAGGATGGTTTTCCAGCAGGACCAGACTTGGGCAAATCCACTGTGCAGCCCTGAGCAATATCTGGAGTAAGACTTCCCAAAATTTTTGTAATACCCTTAGCAGTAGCAGGGTACATGTACTATAGCATATATGTACCCTGGATTCCCAGTTTCCTGGTAAGCCTGAGTGGATTTACTGCATGGGGGTTCCAGTCACTGCTGGACACACTCTGAAGTCCTGGGAAAACATGGAGCAATATCTCTGAGTGGGAAAAAAATATACTCAGCAATCTCTAGGAAAAATTATAGTTGGCCTATAAGTGCACCCCTGCGTCTGCATTGGTAAAAAAGTCAGTCCCATATGCTTTCCTGGGTGGCGTAAGATTGTATAGTTCATCAGATCTGATCCAGTCTGTAAAAAAATGTTTACTGATAATAACTAATCTCAAGAGATTATCAGCAGTCCTGGAAGGCTGCTGAACTTGATCTCTCTCGATTGACAATGAATCCACATAGGATGCAGAGCAGGATGTGGTGTCTCAAACAGAATAGCGACATTCTTGAAGGAGGCTACAGGCAGAGGAAATCTTAATTTTAGTTATTGAACACAGAAACATTTATCTGCTTATGCAACTCTTAGAAGGGAAGGAGAACACAGCCATTCTGTGCAGTCCTTTGTGGAAGTGTAATAGCTCAAGTTGTCCTTCAAACAGCCAAGTGGCACTGAGTGTCACCTGGAAAAATTAAGTACTGGGGAGACTTTACACTCACAAATGGCCTGACACCTTGTATCACGGTCTCCAAAGCTGCACATGGAAATCATGGGACTTCTGTAACATTAGAATGGTATTTGTTGGGTCTCAAATTATGGGGTTTTACAGATTAGCAATATATCCAATGAATGATATCATAAAATTTTTTCTATCAACAACTGCTGCCAACATTTAAAAATATCTACCAGATCCTCTTCCCATTAAAACAGTCTTGTTGAAATTGTCTGTTCCAAACAGAACAATATTTTACTGTTCTTGGTTATGTGGTTTTCCTCCTCAGATTTCTGTGAAAGCATGTGTTTCACAAGGCATATCAAAGTTGTCTCTTGGGCAAAAACATGTAAACATCAAGCGTGTCATTTTCTTGAAATCCCCTATAAAATGGCTAGCCATGCTGCCTTAACCATTCAGAGGCATAAGAGGAAAAAAGGATTTTGCAGGCACTCCAAGCCTGGGTCTGTGGAAGAGCTGAGATGAGCGTGTGCCTCTGCAGTCACCCATGAAGAAGTCACCCAAATGTGCTTTTTATGTTGCAGTTTCCTCATTTGGGAGGCAATTACTGTGTAAAGGATCTGGGTACTGCTAATGAAAAATATATCACAAGGTCCACGTGTGGCTGGGTTGGGTCCATACCTCCAGCCATACCTGCTGTTGTGATACATAATCCCAGTCCATGCTCCTGGGAAGTTTCCTGCAGCACTGCAGGTGGGAAGTTTCTTTCTTGCGCAGGTTCCACATTGAGCTCTTCTCAATGCAGCCAGTGCACTTAAGGAGGACAAGCTCACTTCTTCCTTGCCTGGTTGTTCAGGGTAAATCATTAACCAAGCAGTTGAGTGACAAACCAAAATTGTTTATTGAGTGCCTTTTCCAGCCTGCATGGACACTTTGCCTTCTGCAGGAGGTACGGTTTCCTTCTCCCACAAAATGAAAGCACCACAGATTCCCTCTGCTTGCGACCGTGCTTTAACCAGACCTGAAGTATGTATATAATAACACATAAATCTATATCTATCTACATATATATATGTACTGAAGTATATAATCTATCTATATATATAGAACTTCTATATATGTATGTAAGTTCTGTGTTGCTCCTGCTTTATGGGTGAGGAAAGGGGATGGTGTACATATCCTGAACAAAGAAGTTAACTTTTCCTTGTACTCTTCCTTTGTAGCCTGCCAAGTCTTTTGGTGAGAGGAATTATAATCCTTTTCCTAGCAGCACTTCATGAACTGAAATCATTCTCTAGGATGATGATGACGTGCCAGTTCTCAGTATATGGAAATGAGTTCTGAGATCCCACACATGGATACACAAAAGGACTGCAAGTGTGCTGAAGATCAGGGAGAAGATACCCTTGTGTGAAAGGTGGGACTGTTTCTTCTAATGGCTGCTTCGAGTGTTTCCTCCACAGATCTTTTTCCTTGTCTTGAAACTGTTTTCTTGGTGTCCTGGGCTGTAAGTCCCTGAAGGAATAGCATGGTCTAGATGGAGGTTGGTTGGCTTTGTCCTTTCTCCATGAGCCAAGACTGAAGAATTACTGAAATGCTGCAACTATCGATCGGGTGAGTGCTTTCATTGTAAATCTGTAAATCCTCTTAACCCTTATTTGTAATAGATGAATGGGAGCCTGCAGCCCACCTATTCATGTCACTCTCATTCATGCCAGAGATACAACCGCAAATACTGATTTCTCCCTTTTTAATGCAAGAGCATTTATCTGCCAGTGTTCAAACTGCATTTCCATGACATAAGAAGAGTAGTCTGGATAATTAACTAATACAGTTAAAACACATCAGCTTGAGCAGATGTTCTTGTCTGTGCTTTTAACGTGAATGGCCTTGATTTTGCAGCAAAGTCAGTGAGATGGCACCTGAATGCAAGGGTTTGGGTTTGTGAAGGTTTGCAGAATGATGGCCTATATTTATATTTCTTTCAGAAACTCTCCTTATACTGCACACAAGCCTCATTTAGAGAGTTTTACTGAGACAGCACATTCAAGCCTTCATTATTAGGGGATGTCTGCAATGCCATTGTCTGCTTGACATGAATTCTTCCAGCTGTGCATCTCTGTATTGTAATTGTCCTGATTTATTTGGCCACAGTTTGTTTTCTGCAGTGTCCTCGTGCCTGCTCAGCACTCGTGATGCTGACGTTGAACTTGGGCTGTATGGCAGATGGGGCTGTCCTGTATCAGAAAAATATGGGAATATATGGAGATGTCAGATGGAATGCTGGTCTCTCCACTCACCCTTGGCTCTGTAATTTTGTCATGCAGCCATGGAGGACCTGTGCAGGCATAACTGGCCAAGGTAACCGGTGATCTCCAGTGCTGCAGGAGATCAGGGACCTCTTGCCCACAGCAGAAACAGCAAGTAACTGCAATTCTCAAAAGTCTTTACTGTGCCCTTAACTGCAGTATTTCCTTGCTCTGTAATCTGGCCAAACTTAAGTAGGTTTTAATAGGGATAGACACATTTCTACCACAAAGGTCACCTCTCTGCCAAATCTGAAAAGTTCCCTTCTGAAGCTAGAAATCCTCATATAAAAGGTTGCCTGGATTTATTTAACATGTAATAAATAGGTACGCCCAATCTATAGATTAAATGATATAAAATT
>VWZT01010359.1:371701-384175 GCA_013397055.1 Pachycephala philippinensis | reverse complement strand
AAAAAAAAAAAAAGGCATTTTAACAAAAGATGACATTAGATACACAGAAATCAGCCAAGTTTGTCAAGCAGCTTTCTTCCTCATATTTAAAATCATATTAGAAAAGAATGTTCTCTCTTGCTTACAGTCCTATTGCAATCAGACTTTCAGTGCTCCTTCTAAGCCTTTTTAGAGAAAAAGTTACCATGGAAGCAAACTGTTATCGTTACAGAGTGTAAATTGATTATATTCACATTGCAGTGGGTACCAAGTTCCTACAGACACAGTTTCAGTACCATGAAGCCACGTAACTATGAGATTTTTCCCTGTGTCTCTATGTTGCTTTTAAGCTTAACGTTTTTTCTCTATTAATAAAAAGCAGGGATTTGATTTTTTTAAGAAAAAACCACAATAAGGATGCATTATTTTAGCAGTCTGTTACTACTCTTCATCAAAACCCAGCAGTTACACCTGAAGCCACAAGGGCCAAAACTTAAATCAGCAAGACCAGATTTCACTGACATTCCAACTGTTTGACTAATACCATGGGTATTTCACAGAAATTCATAGATTTAGATTGGAAAAGTCCTTTTAAGATCATCAACTCCAACCCTAAATCTAACACTGCCAAGCCCACCACTAAACCATGTCTCTAAGTGCCACATTTACATCTCTTTTAAGTACCTCGAGGGATGGGGTCTTCCTAGGTAAGCATTGAGCATACTGCAGGGAAAAACATGAATCTGGCAAAAAACCTCCCCCTGCCACAAAATGAGTGTGTCACTAGACCTACAGAAGATGAGAAAGCAAAAGGAAAAAAAACCCAAATGTGTAGAAGTATGTGAGAACTCTTGAATTCCACAGTCACTTCAGGCCTGATTCTCTGAGATCAGGAAAAGACAACATTATATCCCTGAGTACTTGGCAAAGAATATTCAAGGTAAGCAAGATGTCATTCTGCATTCTTACCAGAACATTCAGAGTTTTGTATTCTTTGTATTCTTATAAGCATCCTGGATCTATGAGATCACAGAGCTATAAATTATTAGCATGGAATCCCTGGAAATCCACTCTCTTCTATCATTTTAACTGTCACACACATGACTGAAGTACCTGCTGGAGACAACACAGCACAATCAGCTATTCTGGCACCCAGGACCTTTTTGTCCAACGTAACAGATGAGCAACTGGACCCATCTAATCACTTAGAAATTTATACTTACATGCTCACACTATGATGGAAATACTATCCTCCCTCACTTCATGATCTCTGGAAGCTAGTAGACAGGTGACCAGAATGAACTGTACCGCATCAAAATGATGGGGTCTTTTCTCAACAAAACCTGAGGCATTTTAAACTCTGAATAACTGCTGAAACAGAATAAAGTGACACACTTTCATGCTCCACCACACTGAGATATTGCACCTTTCTTACAATTCACTTCAGAGTTTCAATTCTCTACAGTACTAAGTGTGCATTTTTCTTCAGAAAAAAAATTCAATCACATTTCAAAGTCACTGCAGAAAATAAAGGTTGTACTGAACTGCGACAGTGAAGCATTTCATGATGAAGTCATCCATTACCATGCAAGAGTTTAACAACTGCACCCTGAAATCAGCCAAATTGATAGCAATTAAATTTTATCTTCCATACACGATATTTAAAAGAAGTTCCAGATTTAAATCAATCTAAAATCTCAGTAAAGTGTATACAGTTAAGAAGTTTTCAGTATTGATTTTACAGGAGGGAAGCATCAACTAACAACTAACAGTGCAGTACAAGCAAATACTGACAGGTAACAGACACTTGTGGTTAGTGGACAAATAACTAGCCATATGGGATAGCTAACAAGAGCTTAAAATGACATTACCTGGCTATTAGTACGTCAATGGGCAAGCCTGGGGACCTGCTGTAGAGCAGCAGTAAGTTCACACATACTAGTTTGCCTATAGACCTCATTTATTTCTTATCAAAACCCTTTCAGAGGCCATTGTTCAGATAATTTACTGGTCAGTTTATTTGGAGGCTAAAAGGAATGCCACTTCTGAAAGGAGAATACTTCAGCTGTCAGGGCTAATAAGTCTGTGCAGTGAGGAAAGCTGTGAGCCCCCAAGGCAGGAACTCTTTGTACTCCCCTGGAGGACTCAGAGATAAGTCACTCACCTTGGGTTACGGCGACAAAACCAGCAAAACCCAGCATGCCTTGTTTCTTTATGTAAATCCCCTGCACCCTGTTGGCTAGTTGGTTTCCACCCCACCCCTGCTTTCCCCATAAATAGGGCCGCGGTGGCTCCCCCGGATGGAGGGTAGTCTTGACCCCTGCTTTCCAGCTCTGCTGCAGACCCCTGACCCGTCAGGGTGGCCCGGCAATAAAGAAGCTACTTCCGTGGAACCGCCACACGAGACTCCTGTCTCTCTTTCCCCGCGTCGCCTTGGGTGATCTCACCAGAGCTGATTTCACAAGAGCCGAATCACAAGAGCTGGAATCACTTGTAGCAGCAGAAGCTGCTACCTGGCTGGTATCACCCGTTGCCCAGGGAGGCTCGCCCGTGCCCTTGGAAAGGCTGTTCCTGCAGGGACGCTCTCTCCAGGAGGACTGTGGCTGCTACATAGTAGCACAAAGCCCCTCAGCAACAGTGCAGGACATGGAACACTAATGCAGTAGTCCTAAAGCCGATCATGCATTCGTCAGGATTGGGCTATATCCTGCAATTACAGACACCTGTGGCCACACTAAACTGTCAAACTCCTTAATTCAAGAGCAAAATTAATGAAGCATCAACATAATAAAATTTCCTAAACTCAGAACTCAAAAATACTTTAATAATCTTTTAAATTTCACATTAACGTTTAGAACTATCATTTTTATCTCAGCCATGGGGGGAAGGAGTTCTATAAAAGTAGTTCCAAGATGAAGACTAAAATCAGCTTAAAGATCGTCAGAATTAGGAAAAATGTTGGAATTACTATTACTTCCCTACCTGAAAGCCGAAATTTTACCTAATTTTCTTATCATGAGAAATTTCAAAAGCTGATAGACAACAAAAGGAGAATTGTGATACATGTCATGGTGTAATGACCCACACAGAGGACAACCTCAGCTAAACATACAATTAAAAAAGTACAGCTGCATTAAGTTCTCCTGTCAACAATATGAATCTATTTAGATATGCTTCTGGGGAAGAAAACCACTGAAGTTGTGTGCCACTTGTTTGCACTTCTGTTTCCAGTAGTGTTTTTAACTATTTTAAGTAGTGTTCTAGATAACTTAATTTTAGATTAGTGTATTTTCAATGCATTATTGGAATCTTTTTACAGAAATACTGGGGATGTACCATTAGTAACAATCATAAGCTACTGAGCAGCAAAATAACCTTCTGAAGACTAAGCCTGCAATTATTTTGAGGGTTTTTTTTAAATTTTAGTTGGTTCCTAAGAACTACGTTATTAGGCAGTATTCGTGTTACAGATTCTCTGCATTAGATGTCCTGCTTTTTGTTATCTGTGTAGTTTGAGCTAAATCACAACTTTTAGAAAAGTATCAACGGTACTTTGATTTTGTACAAATCAAGAGCAAGGCTGAAGAAAGCCCCACAGAGCAAAAGATTTTTCCTCATGCTAAACAATCTTCCTATTAATGGGAAAGGAAGACAGAACAAGTCAAGTGTAATATTAACTCTAAGTTGGAAAAATCCAAAAAAGCTGAAGCATAGTAATGCATGCTTTGTGTCATCCAAAAGCACCCCTAGATTTATGTGCAAGTAACGTTAGCATGTTAGCCAAGTTCAAATTTCCTTAAAATTGTATCTATTCAGCAGCTTTTCAGAAGACAGATAAGTTTCTGAATCTTTGTTGCAAAATTAGTCTCAAAAAGCTGAAGTTACTCAATACTTAGACCTTCTTAGCAAAATTACACTTGAGAAAAGATCTGGTTTGTGTTGTTAATACTAATCAAAATTTGGTCAAGAAATAGATGTAAACAATAAGGATAATATATTTAAGGCTTAGAAAGAACACTGATAAATTCACTCCTGTCACATTAAAACATCCACATCTCCTTCATGGTCCTCCTCAGTCACTTTTAAAGACAGCACTTCTTCGTTAAGAAATAATCCACTCAGTCTTTCCTTACGAGCCTGTCGTTGTTCTTTCAGCTGTCTCTTCCGTAAGGCCTTTTGCTGGAGTTTCCGTTGCTTGGAACGTTTCTGTCAAAATACAGAAGAGACAAAATATAAGATCTTTTTCAGTAAATTAGAAAACACCTCTGAAGCTGGCAAATATAGATTAACCTCTCAAATAACATCTACTTTGAAAAATAACAAATATGAATTCTCAGAGGTGGTGTAAACATTCATCCAAAATCATACCTGATATTAAAATATCAAGACAATTTACCACAACTGAATTATGAGGCACAACATTACCCTGTGATGTTGCACAGTCGAGTCTTTGACTGGAGGAGTCTTCACTGCTAGAGAAATGTTACAGTCTTACATTTAACAAACCCAAGATGCTGAAGAGCAAGAAAGAACTGCTCCTCTCCTCCACACGTGAAATTAAAATTATGGGGACAGAAGGAGTACCATAGTACTACTTTAAATAAAACATGCTTCAGTGGGTCCTTTCTCACCAAGAAATCTCATGATACATGCTCAAAGAATAAACTGAAGAAGATTCAAAAAGCCTGATGAAACTTCTAGTTGAGAAAAAAACCAAAAACAATCAAGAGTGTCTCTACTGTCCAGAAATTATGCCTAGATTAGAGCGATCATTCTTAAATAATTTTTTTCTTAAGTTAGATGCATAAGCCCTTATTCAAGCCCACTCAACTTATCCTAAACAAAAGAGTATCTACCACATACAAACATCAGGCTTTCAGTTAAAAGTGATGGGAAGAGCACAAGTTTAAATTCCTTACGATCATGGGTTTAGCTAGATAACTTAGTTACTCTGTTCCTTCAGGACAAACATCCCAGGTAAGATCACATGAGCAAGCTTCACAAGTTAAGACAGCTGAATTAATACAGATGTACATATCTACTTTACTTTTGAATCCCGGATTCTTTCTGCAGCACTTGTGGACAAATTGCTGTCGCTGTGTGCTCGACTCATGTTGGCACTGGAGTTTGAAGCGGAGTTGGCAACGCTGGAGCCGCTGCTGCTTGCTGAGCTGACCATGCTGGCACTGCTGCTGCTGGCACTGGCACCACTCACACCACTGGTACTTGCACAGCTGTAGCTGCTCCTCTTCCAGCTCTCCCTAGCAGACCGCTGGCGAGGTCCGTGTTCCTTGATATAGTTTCTCACCTTTAGAACAGAGGCAGCAAAATTACTATAGCTTGATAAATGCTGCACTGAGATACTCCTTTACATGGAAAAAACACAATCTCTATTAATAATGATGAAGTTACTGGGTCAGTTCAGTTAGGCTTTTAAAACATTTTCCTATGGCTGCTTAAATCCCAAGCGGTCTGGAGTCACCCAGAGACCTTAACTAAGTTAACATTTGTTTCACTATGGAAGGAAGAAAAATAAGTAGCAAGGGCTGGGGGTTATTGTCTCTTCTGCCTGTCACATTTGTCACTATGTAACAATATGTCATTATTTTAACACCAAACAGGAATACCAGTCAAGTTCAACTGAACTAAGTTGTTTACTTAATGTATCAAATCCCTTTATTTTGCTAGGTATTCAAACAAAAGTGGGCATAAATAAAGCAGCACTTTTCTACTTTAAGACAACACTTACAAAATCCTTGAAATATAGAACAGACCAAGCCCATAAAAGCAGAGAATGTTTTCCATTTTCAACTTTATCTTCATTATTATCAGTGCAACACTGAGGAGTTCAGCTTGTTTGGACACTGCATCTCCTCCCAACAACACATTTCAATAATTCAACAACTGAGAAGACAGTAGGATGTATCTACCCTATCAACCAGGCACCCTTTTTTGTTATAATTTGCATCTTGTAACATCTTTAAAATGCATTATTCTCTATCCCGTTCTACATGAAATGTATGGTCTTCCCCGACGAATTCCAATCTTCTGGAATTTTAAATGCTAGTTTACATTCAGTGAGCAAATGAAGACTCTCAGCTAGCTGATGGTCATGAAGTGGAGGACAGTGCACCAGGTAAGCAGCACCAGGTCCACAACATAGCTCATTACACACTCACCAGCTCTGGCTTAACACATAGTGAGAATATATAACCAGTCTTTTATGTAAAGGTTTAATACATACAATATGTTTTTGAACTCTGTTTTCCATCACTAACAGTACTGTGCTCTAGTCTCTCTCTCTATAGCTAATGATTATGCATAAAAATTGATCACAAGTCTTTAAGATTTTGCAAGATATAATCCGATGCTGAAACCCTAAAGTCAAATATACAAACCTTAACCCACCTGTTTCAGTTTTTCATCTGTGAGACAGTTCAATTCAATAATGAATTCACTATCTGTAGGTGAGATCTGAGCAGTGGGATCAATAATTTTAATAATATCAAGTTGCTCTCGAAGGCCCATCTCTGTACTGACTTTGCGACTCAAATATTCAATATATTCAACCTAGGACCCAAAGAAAGACAGGTTATTTTGAAGTATTATTGCTTCTAAATGAGAGACAGAAAAAAGAAAGAACTGACAGAATAAAACATGCTCAAATATCATGAATCTAGTCTTGAGTATCCTTAAAAACCTAGGGTGAAAACTTGAGTAGGCATTAAACTGCCTCCTACAGATCCAAAGGACAAGGTTTAGTTTTGAGAATCAAGTAGTACTGCACAGGTCTGCATTTACACCTACAGCAAACAGGATGGCTTTTAAGTTGCGTCTTTTAATTGAAAGTTCTTCTGTACATTGCAGTTCTCACATAGGAAGAAAGTCACCTGTTCATCATTTGTCATTGCACTCCATGGAAGTTCATCAAGATTCCTATGCTTGTTTTTCTTTTTGGGAAGCAGACAGGGAGAGCTTGGAATACTCGGTATAACATCAGAAAGCACATCGCTCCCACTTGTAATGTCGCTGCCAGGCAACTTGTAACATGCAAGAGGAAGAACAAAGCTTTAGAATACAGTAGGCAGATTGTAAATCATTCTAACACTACTAACAATTCAAAACATACCATCAAATTAGCAAAGCATTGATTATCTCTGTACTTTAACGAACCGTTTGTAATTACTCATAAACCTGCAGCACTCCCTTAAATCTTCTCACAAACAACAAGCGCAGCAAACTCAATTCACGCTATTCTGTACTTACCAATCCTCTTTTAAAAAACTTGTGTTTAAGAAAACAGCAGATTGATGTCGCATTTCAACTATTTCCCTTCTCCATCAGCGGAAATTGTCCATTACTATCCAAAGCTAAATCTAAACCTCCCATTTTGCAGCATAAGTCTAGTTTAAGAAAGATAATTTTAAAGTAGGTCTGTAATTCCTACCAAACTCCATAATTACACAAGACGATTCAATTAAAATCACTGTCATTTGCCTGGAAGCAACTGAGAACTTCAGCTAGCTTCATTTATACAGCTGACATGTGACTTTTGAATGCACTTTCAGTTAAAGTGGGACAGTTGGATTACTTGTGCTCAGATTCTGCCATATAACACCATAAAGAGCTACAAAAAAGTCTTTCCAAAATCCTACAAATCCAATCAAATAAGTCTCTTAAGAAAAGCTTGTTTTAAAAAAACAAAGAGTAATAAAAAAGCTAGTTACCAATCAAACATACTGTCAGCTAACTAAGGCATAGGAAATGGCTTCTTTTCAAAACAATTGCCAGGTTTATCAGGCAATTAAAATTTCACAACTCAGCGAAGCTCTGAATCTTTGGGATTCAACCTGAGTTGTTCCTACAGGCTGCATTGCAAACACACATTTGTAACTTCAGTGATATAACATACATTGAGACTAGCAGCTGGACTAAACCAGTCAGAAATTCTAAGCTGATCTCAATACATGTCTCAAGTTCACTTTCATTTTCTGGAACAGGATTTGAGCTTTTTTGAAATCAGTTTTCAGTTCTTGTACTGTCCTTAAAAGACTCTCCACATGCTCTGACTAAGCTTTATGACAAAATTTTTAAGTATTCCCCAATAAATTCCAAAGCCCTGTGTTGCCTATTTCAAAGTTACATTTACATTCATAATTGATTTAAGTCTTTAATATAAAAAGTCAATTTAGGTCTATAATATATTAAAAAATGAGTATCACATTTGAATAACTGCTGAACAGGGAAGACTATCACAAACTAGAGATACCCAACAAGGACTGCATCCAGCACAGACAAAGGAAAAGGATGTGATTCACCTTCACATTTTTCCCATTCTGCTGAGACAAAATGAGCTCTGTACTCTTACTGGCATAGAAAAAAAAGGATGAAAATAAGCTATGGCAAGAGTTTCTACACTTTACCTAGAAAGTTTCAGTAGGACCAGACATCTATAAACAGATTTCATTAGCAGGGCAGATTCTCAGTACAAAGAGTCTAAGCTCACGGCTACAAGAAACACACGCTGGTCCCTAAAACCAAACGACCATAATATGTAAGCATCCTTCATTGGAGAGCTGACCTTCAGTCTCTCCTCCTGATTATTGGAATAAAATGAAACAAAACTTTTTTTTTATCAGATATTACAGATTCAGATATGTGCTCCTATGTTCAGTAGTTACAAAGAAACAAGTGCTGAGGTCACTTGGTTTGTTCAGAAGAAGAGAAGACTAAGGGGAGACTTCATAGCTGTCTACAGCTTCCTCACAAGGGGAAGAGGAGGGGAAGGCACTGATCTCTCCTCTCTGGTGACCAGTGACAGGACACAAGGGAACAGCAGGATGCCAGGTCAAGGGGAAGTTAAGGTTAGGCATCAGGAAAAGGTTCTTCCCCCAGAGGGTGGCCAGGCACTGGAACAGGCTCCCCAGGGCAGTGGTCACAGCACCAAGCCTGACAGAGTTCAAGGAGCGTTTGGGCAACGCTCTCAGTCACAGGGTGTATGGGCTTGTCCTGTATAGGGCCAGGAGCTGGACTTCAGTGATTCTTGTGGGTCCCTTCAAACTCAGCATATTATATTCTATTACTTTTCAACTACAGCTAAATCCAGCACACAATAGTCTACACAAAATTTTACATTTCCAGTGGAACCAGTTTACCTGCCACTCAAACTCGCTGTCTGACCAATCCCAGTATGTGCTGATAGAAGAGGAGACATCACTGCAGACACTGCCCTCGGGGAACAGATCAAAAGAGGTGAACTCCTGGTCATCCAGCAGAGAGTAACAATCATCCTGATCCCCCACTGACACCGATGAGAACAGCTCCTCGCTGCACTCCGAGCTGGCCACGCTTGTCCCACAAGATGTCAAGTTCCACCTGCAAAACAGGGTAACACAATTAGAGAGCAGCAAACCTTGGCATCATGTGTCCCAAGAAATTCCTTTAAGCCTTGTAAAACTATCTCCACTTTTCTAGTCAGTGATATTATACACTGACGTTATTGAAATAAGTTATAATTATGTAAATTGAAGTATTCTATTTTTAAATATTTTTAAAGTACATAAACAACACCAAAGGGAACACAATGTTACAAATATCAAGGAAAAAATACATATACAGTTAGTATAACTACACCTTTATTTTGATATATTATCAGTTTCTACCCCAGAGCTATGACTCCTGTAGTATGGAAATTGCCTTTTTTTGCTGCTGGTTGGGTTTTTAAAACACACTGATCTAAAAATAAAATTTTCCATGTATTGGGATATTTAAACTTCCACATAAACTGGAATAAACAGAACTAAGAAGTTAATCCATTTGACCTCAGGACAAATAGAAGTCAAAAAGCAATTTCAGGTTGACAATCCCCCACAAAATTAAGGCTTAATAAGGAAACACATTATGGATCTATTATTCACAACTCTGAATGTCAAAAATATTGGACATGTTATTGGAATGAGACAGTGCAAGACGGGGAAGTGACCCGTGTGAAAATGCTAGCATGACAAAACTAAACACCTTTTTCACCTCATTATTTCATTACAAAGCTAGTTGAAGTTGTTGCTAAAGGAAAGCTATTGAGAACTCAATTCTCACAGAACAGATTTTTTACTCTAATGAGTGTAAGCCAGGATGTAACAAGCTCATGAAATGAGTCTCCATATCTGGATTTATTTTACATATTGGTGAAAAGTAGGTCAAGACAAATATGAGTCAGCACAGCACTGCAATATGGCCAAAACAATTTGAAAAGGGCTTCTAAAATGCAACATGCAAACCTACACAATCAACTCCTGTTCCATCAGCCTGTCCACTTCAGCCTGCCTAACTAGAAAAACACTCTTCTGTCCAACTGCAAAAGCTGAGCAATCCTATCACCAGAAAGGCTGGTCCTCAATCTCATTATTTAAGCTGCATACCAGGCTGGCTAAATATGTTTGTCACAGATTCACTCCCATATCACCTTGGCCAGATGTGAATTTATCCAATGTTAAAGACATTTCCAAAACCTTCCTTGTAGCAGATTCAGGAGTTCTTGCCCTGCTTCCCCTTCTGCATCCAGATAGATGTGCAATGCTTTGCTGGTACAGACTCTTGTGGGCAGGGCAATCCATTGGTAATGAGCAGAACAAGACTGTGGTGATACAGCACATTACTCAACATGAATCCATGAAATAACGATGAAAGGAAAGATACAGTGGATAGTTTCCAGACATATCAAAGCAAAGGGTGAGGTACCTGGGCTCTAGCACCAACAAACTACACAGATACTCCAGGTACAGGCAGTCAGCCCTCACCTTCTCATAGCCAGGGGGCCTGCTGTGTTCCCTGGGGTGAACTGGATTAACAGCAAATGGGAACTACATTAAAATTACTCCTAACTTTAAAAAATAGAAAGCCTTATGTGAACACCACAGATTGAGCTGCACATCTGCAATGGCTTAATCAGTGCAAGACAGGGCATGTCCTTTTCCAGAGAAGCGAAACAGCCCCTCAAGATGCCTGGGTTACAAACCTGGACTTGTAAAATGAGCAAACCTGAGCAACACACTTGGGAAGGCAACACAAAGGGAAATGTACAAAATTAATTAAATGCAAATTTGGTGACTATCACACATTTATTTACAGATATTCTAAGAATATATCTTACTGCTCATGTCTCATGATTTAAGAACTGTATTATGAAAGTGTATCATGTTTGATCAAGGCTCTTCATGCTGGATCATTTAAGAATGTATAATTAAGAGTTTGCCCCTATGAATGACACTTTTAAAGTGCAATTTCCATGACTTCATACAAATTCAGTCTTCATAATTGCGTTGCAGAAATACTAATAACCCATAAGAGAATCTTGCAAAGTCTGGAACAGGAATGTTGGAGACATGTATGTTGGAGACTGGAATCTCATAGATTATTCTCAAAAAAAGCTATTGCTATAGTCAAGCTCAACACTACACATTAGCAGAATCAGGTTCTTAGGAAAACAGGACAGTGGTTTTGATTTTATGAGCACAACTGGAATTTCTTTGCAGAGCTGTATTTGCACTTCTAGAATAGACCTTTTCTACAAATTACAGGCAGAATTATTTGCTCTTAATTTAGTAGCACGGGGTGGAAATGTTTCTGCAGGAGTCAGTGCAGTCACCAAGCCGCCTAACTCATTCTGAATCTCTTAAGGTCTGCCTGGTGTCCATGCAAGACCTGCCTTTAAGTCTGATAAACACACCATTCTGTAGCTGCCTACAGCCCTCAAAAATTACCAAGATCTTAAAAATTAAGAAACTTGGAATGAGGCTTGGAGCAACCTGAGCCTAGTGGGAGGTCTCCCTGTCCAGGGCAGGGGAGTTGGAACTAGATGACCTTTACGGTCCCTTCCAACCCAAACCATTCTGTGATTCTATGTAAAACTGTATCTTAAAACACCGACCCAGCTCACACTGTCAACTGTAACGTGATGAGCCGAACCCAGACTAAGCCAAAGGGAAGGGTAACCCAACAGGCCGTGCGGTGGACACGCGGAGCACCTGCAGCCCGGCCATGCCCGGCTCGTCCCGGGCAGGGCAGCGCGGGAAGGATGCGCGGCCCGCTCAGGAGCGGCCCCGACCCTGCCGCGACCGCCGCGCCGCCCACCCCGGCCCCTCAGCATCACCCGGCCCGGCCGCTCTGACCCGCCGAGCGGACCTGTTGGAGTGGAAGCGGTGCAGCGGGTCGGTGCGGTGGCAGGAGGAGAGCTGGCAGCCGAAATCGCTGACGTCCAGGCAGCCCTCCTCGCTCAGGCTCAAGCTGCCGCCCCGCGGCGGGTGCTGGTGCGAGAGCAGCGGGCACGGCTCCTCGGGGGCCAGAAACTTCTCATACGGCTCCTCGGTCATGGCGACGGACGCGGGGGCGGCGGGAGCGCCTCAGGCAGCAGCGGGAGGGCCTCGGGCACACGGCGACGTCGGCGCCACCATCAGCGGCCAGTCCCGGGACGCGCCGCGCTGTCGCGCCGGCTCCTTC